>PVIU01000522.1:0-308956 GCA_004026605.1 Ondatra zibethicus
AAAAAAATGGACTAGAGTTTCTGGAATTTGAGGACAGACCACTTAAGACAGCACACACACCGAAAACCTCTCACTGTTGTGTGTGTTAAGTGTCAAGTATACACACAAAATGTAAGAATAGTAGAGAGGTCTCACCTTTCTGTCAGAATTACATTGTTTTGCTATATTTTCATGTTCTGTGAACAAATATATATATATATCCTTTTATAAATTCTTTTAAATTTAGATGTCACACTCCTTGGACTTCCCACAGGGCAGGGTACCCTGCCCTCTCTTAGGACTGGAGGGAGAGGGGAGGAGAGTGAGTGGGGGAGCAGGAGGGAAGCAGGTGGAGGGGAGGAAGTGGAAATTTTGATTCCCAGTATTAATAAAGTAATACAAAAAGAAAAATTCAGGCTAGCAAATATCAGACCTTATCTGTCACTGTACTCTGCTCATTTCATACACTTCATGGAGCATATTATCTATGTCCATGCATGGTTATGGGGAAATGAGCTCACTAACTGATGTGAACATGTTGTGTTCAGCTTATGTCATATTTTAAAATAATCTTTTATAAACATTTAATTTCTTATTAAAGAAAAAAAAGAGCACTTGTTGTTCTTGCAGAGGACCAGGGTTCAGTTCCTAACACTCATGTGTTGGTTCAGAGCTATCTGTAACTCTGGTTCCAAGGGATCTAATGCTCTGTTCTGACCTCCAAGGGCTCCAGACACATACATAGTGCACATACGTATAAGAGGAAGAATACTCATGCTTACAAAATACAGTAAACCTTTAAAAAAAATTAAAGAAACACACACAGTCCGCAAAGCATACAAGAGACAGGTTCCCCCAATGGGGAGGGAACCCAAAGATGGTTGTTTAAGTTTGTCTAGCAAAACTAAAACTTATTACTGGGATGGAGTGAGTGAATTCCTTGCCTTTCTCCGAATTGGATTGTTTGGGTTATTCCAGAATATTAAATAATCCAGACAAAGAAAGAATAACTGATTGTTTCTCTCAACAGGACCCAGGAGGTTTGACAGTCCCATTGAACAGTTCCTTCTGGGTTTTGTGGAAAAACAAAACAAAACAAAAACCTCCCAAGTCTCTGTCTTGGAGGGGGAAAAGAAGCAGGAATTCAGCTATTTTAAAAGGTTTAAGTGAAAAGGTACATTGATCTACCTAGAACCCTTTTCCCCTGTCTGCTGCCTACCAGGGATCTAACTCCTAGTCCCTTGGTAGTATCCAAGCCATAGTGATATCTAACTCTTATATGTGTATTCATTGAGTTAAAACAGATATTAAAATAAAGATAGGGGCTGGAGAGACAACCCAGTGGTCAAAAGCACTTGCTGGTTTTCTAGAGGACTCCAGTTTAATTCCTAGTATCCACAGCAGGAAGCTCACAACTGCTTTTAAGTGTAGCTAAAGGGGCTCTGACAGTCTCTTCTGGCTTCTTACAGAACCTGCACATTTGTGGCATGCATGCACACACCACAAACACACACACATGTAAGAAGGGTGTACAAGCCTTAACTACCAGTAAAGTAGGTTTCCCACTTGTGATGCTGATCAGCTTCTGGCCAAGAGGTACAGCTGTTTCACCTACCTTCATCTGGGGGCTGCCACGCAGCCCTTATCACACACCGGGTTAATGAGATTACTAGTAAGACTCCACAGAGAGGGCTTCTTCATTAAATGAGTGTGCCTGTCAAAGAAAGATGTAGGTGCGGCCATTGGTCTCCCAAACTTGGAGGATTTTAATTCCAAACATTCTTCCATATCTGCCATCAGAAAGGCCATGAAACATCAACGTTTCATCCCTTCCAATCTGGTGACAGCACAAATATATATATATATTTGGTTTTTCAAGACAGGGTTTCTCTGTAGTTTTAGAGCTTGCCCTGGAACTAGCTCTTATAGACCAGGCTGGCCTTGAACTCACAGAGATTCGCCTGCCTCTGCCTCCCGAGTGCAGGGATTAAAGGCATGCACCACCACTGCCAGGCAGACAGTACAAATATTTTGTGAAGTTCATGTGTCCAAATATTTGTTGCTGAATAACCTTATATTGCACAGAAGCATGGGTATTTTATTTTTGTTTTTGTTTGAGACAGGCTCTATGTATCCCTGGTTGGTTTTGATCTTTTCTGTCTCTGCCCACAGAGTGCCGGGATTGCAGGGTCAGTGCCACCATACCCAACAATCAATGTTTCTACAGACTCAGTCCTTGGCTACGGAGCTACGAAATCAAAGGCATTTTAAATTCTGATTTGATTGTCAGATTCCCTTCCAGGGTATGTGTTAGATTACACTCCAAATGGCAATTTAGGTAAGTGTCTGAGTTCCTCTGGCTGTGAGACATTTCTGTTCTGTGGAGCCTGATAGCAGTTGGCTCCTTGAACACCTAAACTGAACTCCAGCATTATTACAGGTGGGAGAACCTGGGAGTGGTGGGGACAAGGACTTGCTCAACACTACTCATCTCTAATAAGCTTTCCTTCAGAGCTAATAACTGATGGATAGAGGTGGTGCCTAGCATTGTAGCCCTGCCAGGAAGTAGGGGAGGACCTTGGGCCCTGGGCTTTTGTGCTCTCTCTTTGCAGGCTCTTTCTTAGCCCTGTTTTTCTTGAGCTCATGGGAACACGAGGATAGAGGAGGCACTGGAGGCTGCAGTACAGCATGTTGTCAGTTCCAGATCCTGCTTTCTAAGTTACAGACATCATCTTTTCCAAACTTTCTGCACCCCTCCCCTGCCATTTTTTTTCTTCCAGGTTTTTCTGGACCTGAGTACCTGCAGCACCTGGGAACTAGTTAGAAATGTGTATTTTCAGATCTACTGAAGGTTTACTCAGTCAGAGACTTTGGGTATAGGCCCAGCCATTGGTGCTCTAATAACCTTTCAGGGGAAGCAGATGGTTTCTAGAATACAACCTCCAGCTGGCCACTTCCCATCAGGTTTCTGGACCTTCCTTTCCCACCAGTTTGTTCTCCCATGGCTCAAGTTCTGAGCATGCTCTGGCTTCCAGCTTTCGGAAACAGTCCTTGTCCTCATGTCTGGCTCAAGCACAAGTCTCCAGTTGGCCTCCAGGTGTTCCTCAATGGAAACCCATAGTTTAAGATGGATGGCTGCATAGGTAGGTAGGTAGGTAGGTAGGTAGGTAGGTAGGTAGATAGATAGATAGATAGATAGATAGATAGATAGATAGATAGAGATAGAGAGATAGATCAGGCAGGCAGGCAGGCAGATAGGTAGATAGATGGCAGATGACTGAACCAAGGAAATTGTAAATACTGGACAAGCACTGTACGACAAAACCATATGCCCAGTCCATTTCTCACTTTTGTTTTGTGCTAGGGTCCTAAGTTGGTTTTAAACTTGTGGTTCTACTGCCTCAACTTCCCCCAAGTACTAGGCATTTCATGCCTAGATAACCCTAAGTTTCTTAAGTGTGTATAAGTGTGTATGTGGTGTTGGAAATTGATCTCAGGTCCTGGTATACTGTAGGTAAGTTATCTACCTCCAAGCTCTACAGTCCAAATCCTTGATTTTGTTTTTTTGAGATAGCATCTCCCTTTGTCACTCAGGCTGGCCTGTGATTTTTCTGCTTCTACCTTCCAAGTGCTGACTTCATAGGTATGTGGTACCATAATTAGCAATGAAGCCCACATTTCAAAATTGTGTTTTTCAGGTTCTCCTGCAGCTATAATCTGTCCCATGGGATGTGAGCAGACGCGAAGTGTGCAACTTTGAAATTGTTTTCTTAGGAGAGAAGAGCACGCTCATCTCTCCCTTCCCATCTGGCTGGAATACAAACATGATGATGTTTGGAGCCTGTAAGTAGACACAGGCCAGATGACAGGTGTAACAGGGTGTTGGCTGGGGCCACAGTAGGAAGAAGAAAGCTTCCATTGCATTGGACTACTGCTACTTTACATGTGCATCCAAGCAGATGCCTCTTCACCCTCTCTGCAGAACACCTTACTATAGTGTGGTGGTTTGAATAACAATGACCCCCACAGGCTCATATTTGAATGCTTAGTCACCAGAGAGTGGAACTATTTACAAGATTAGAAGGATTAGGAGGTGTGGCCTTATTGGAGGAAGTGTGTCACTGGGGGTAGGTTTTGAGGTTTCAAAAATCCATGCCAGGCCTAGTCTCAATCTCTGGGCCTGCAGGTCAGGATGGAGCTCCCAGCTACTGTTCCAGGGCCATGCTTGCCACCATGCTCCCCACTGTGATGATAAGGACTAAGCTTCTAAAACATCAGGCAAGTCCCAATTAAATGCTTTCCTTTGTAAGAGGGACCTTGGTCATGATGTCTCTACAGCAATAGAACACTGACAAAGACAGTTTTTTGTTTGTTGTGTTTGTTTTGATTTTCAAGACAGGTTTTTTTTTTTGTTTTTTTTTTTTTTTTTTTTTTACAACCCTGGTTTTTTGTATAGTTACTCTGTAGATCATGCTGGCCTCAAACTCAGAGATCCCTTTCCCCTGCCACCCAAATGCTGGTTTAAAGGTATGTGCCACCAACACCTGATTTGTCTGGCTGTTTTTGATGTGATAACATGGGATGTCCTTCTGTATGCTGCAAATATGTTTTATTGCCATTGATTAATAAAGAAGCTGATTTGGCCAATAGCCAGACAGAATAGAGCCAGGTGGGACATCTAAGCAAAGATACAGGAAAAAAGAAGGCAGAGTCTGAGAGATACCAGTAGCTGTCAGAAGAGTAAGATGCCAGAGCATTGCCGGTAAGCCACAGGGCACATGGCAATAAACAGATTATTAGAAATGGGTTAATTTATATGTAGAACTAGTCAGTAAGAAGCCTGAGTCATCAGCCAAATAGCTTGTAATTAATAGCAAGCTGCAGAATGGTTATTCAGAAACTGGCGGGTGGGAGAGAAACCTCCAGTTACAACATGGCAATCTTTTCCTTTCCAGGACAAAAATCAAATCTGCTACTATTCCTTAATCCAGAAGAGTTGGTTTCTCTTCCACAGGTGCTCATCCAGTTTCAGAGTTTGTGATGGTTAAGGCTGATTACCAAAGTGCAGGGTCTGGAATAACCAAGGAGACAAGCCTCCAGACACACCTAGGAGGGTGATTTAGGCTGTTAGCCCTAGGCATGTCTTGATTGGGTTAAATGATTTGAGAAGGCATTATTCTCCCCCCGACCCCCCAGCTCCCCTGAGCTTGGATCCTGGATGGCATAAAAAGGAGAGAAGGGAGCTAGACAGCAGGAGTCAGGTTGTCCTCCCCACTCTAGATTTCTGACCGCCTTCCACAAGCACTTACTGCCAGGGCTTCCTCATCGTGATGGACTTTACCAGCCAACTAAGAATCAAAATAAGCCGGGCAGTGGTGGCGCACGCCTTTAATCCCAGCACTCAGGAGGCAGAGGCAGGTGGATCTCTGTGACTTTGATGCCAGCCTCAGCTACAGAGCTAGTTCCAGGACAGGCTCCAAAGCTACAGAGAGACCCTGTCTTGAAAAAACAAACAAAATAAATAAGTCCTGTCTCCCCAAAGTTACTTTTCTTGAGATTTTTTGTTTTGTTTTGTGCAGGGTTTTTCTGTGTAGCCCTGGCTGTACTGGAACTCATTCTGTAGACCAGGTTGGCCTCAGACTTGAAGATCCACCTGCTTCTGCCTACTGATTGCTGGGATTAAAGGCGTGTGCCACCACCGCCCTGCTTTTTGTGGGGATTATTTTATCACAGCCAACATGACTGAGTCCCCACCCTCAGAGGATGGGATTTCACTGAAGCAGGGTCTGAACTTGGCCAGCTTGATTGGTGCTTTTCCCACAGGACCCTCTCACTGGCCAGTGCAGAGTGGGTGCCTGCAAGTGTTGCTCTAAGCCAGCACCTTCATCTGTGCCCCCAGCTGCATTAAGTGTTGGTTAATATGTTAGATGAGAACAAATAACAAACTCAAAATCAAACTGCACCCCAAAATTATTTTCCTTTTCCTAGAGCTGCTGTGGGTTCAGTGAACTGAGTGTGGCTGCTAATGGATCCTTGGGGGACATCCCAAGGTATCAGGAGTATCAGAGAGGTATATAATGGAGAGAACCGTTCCTGATGTTTCTACAGAAACTGCTAAATCCCTTTTCTTCGTGCGTGTTCTGAATGGTGCAGAGAGGCCATTACAGGAAGACTGAAAACCACCGGGGAGACCTTTCTCAAAAGGCCACTCGGTCTGCATACCCTGTTTTTTATGCCCTAGGAGCCTCTCAGAACAATGTTTGTTCCCTGGATCAAGCTAGATCAGGACATTCTGACCTTTATTCTGACTGAGAACTAGAAGTCTACAGTAATAAACTGTCAACCAAATTGGCTCTCTCTCTCTCTCTCTCTCTCTCTCTCTCCTCCTCCTCCTCCTCTTCCTCCTCCTCCCCCTCCTCCTCCTCCTCTTCCTCCTCCTCCTCCCTCTCTCCCTGTCCTTGGCAAACAGGTCACTCTCTCTCTCTCCCTCTCTCCCTGTCCTTGGCAAACAGGTCATTAATATTTCATTGGTTCATCAAATGTTTATTTGGTATCTATGTAGCACCAAGAATTATATAAGGCATTTGGAATAGGAAATGAAAGCTCACTGTCTCTGCCTCACTCGCCATCCACACAGGAGCAAATGTGGACAAACGGTCACAATAATTCAGGCTTTCCAATGTGGATGCCACAGATTTGGGACATTCTGAGGTTGTTTGAAGGGGTCTTTGCAGTTGAAAACTATTTTTATAGTAACAATAAGGCATTGTTTACCTTTTGTTCTAGAGAACCTTCTAGGCTGCTCGGCATGGATATAACATTTTGTGGAAAAAAAAGGAGGACCCAGTTCTTTGTGAAATCAGACATTAAACAGACTTTAAAAACTACAGAACAATGCTAAATATAATTATAGTTCATAAAAATGTTTGAATTAATATGTAAGTGCTTATTATTAATTGAAAAATAAGTTACTAAATTTCTTTTCTTTATTCTTTCCTTTTTTTTTTGAGACAGGGTTTCTCTGTGTAGCTTTGGCTATTATACTGGAATTCACTCTGTACACCAGGTTGGCCTCAAACTCGGAGATCTGTTTGCCTCTGCCTCCCAAGTGATGGGATTAAAGGTGTATGCCACCACCGCCCAGCCTAATTTCTAATGTAGTAAATGTCATTGAGGTTCTCAAAACATTTTTTAAAAATCTTTTTGATTCTTGAGACCACTGTACGCTGACATGCAACTGTAAGAAACAAGACAGGAAGTCCTGTAGAGCAGTTTGCCGTGGAACTAACACCTTACCTCCATTTAGTACAATACCACTACCACAAAATTGGCATGGACACAACCCACCTACCTTCTCCAGGTTCATGTTGAACATGAATTAATATGTGTGTATGCTTACATTCAACAACTCCTCAACAATTCTTCTCCCTCGCTGGCTGTATTGTGAACACCCAGGTCATATTACAAGACAATGCCTTATTCTAGCTGGCTGAGCCACCAAACATCCCCAGCTGTTTACAAGAGAGCCCTTCTCACTTGTCTCCCACTCCCCATTGTTCTCCGCATTTCACCAGCAGCATTTGGAGTTATCTCTGTCTTTTAGAAAGTCCTGGTAGCTATAGCGGGTCCCTTGCTGGCCTTGATTTGCGCTGCCCTAATGTGTAACGATGCTGAGAGTACTTCCACACGCTTACTCGGCAGCTATAGATATTTTCCAGGGTAGTAACTTCTTATAGCCTTTGTCCATTTTCTGCTTTGATTGCCTTTTATTTTAATTTTGAGAATTCTTTGTGTTCATTTCAGTACATTGTCAGATAAGTGGTTTGCAAATGCTTTCCCTTTGTTCCTAACTCTTTCACAGGATCTTTTCCAGAACAAAAGGTTTTCACTTGGAATGGTCAATTTTCATCATTTTTTCTTTGACAGGTTATGCTTCTGGAGACATCTAACTACTTTCATATTCTCCCATTGTTTCCTATGCAGACTGTCAAATTTACTTTGATGCAGTTTGAGTTAATTTTTATAAGGTTTGAAGTTTAAATTGAAGTTTATATTCATTTATGAACATTGCTATGGTTTGGATATATCCCTCAAACTTCATGAGTTCAAAATTCCTGGAAGTCACATATTAATGGTATTTGATCTGTGGGACCTTTTGGGAGGTAATTGGTTCTACTCATGGATTAATGGGTTAGTTTTCCTTAACTAGCTAACTTACCTACCTTCCCTAAACTTCAGGTGTTTCGAGGACACCAAGCATGAACAGTGATAAGGACATAAGCTGGCAAGCATGTCCCCTGGCAGTTGGCAGCTACTAGAAGGATGCTGGTCCCTTTCCTTTCATTATTTCCTCCTTCCCAGGCTGGGGAGTAGAACTCTCCTTGAGTGTTCAGCCTGTACTTGATTTCATTCTTTTTCCCAAGTTGATGTCCAGTCAATTGTAGAGGGCTTCTGTTTTTCTTTTTAAAAGTTTATGTATTTTACACCTGACCACAGCCTCCATTCCCTTCTCTCCTCCCACTCCTTCACCCCTCCCCCAGCCCCTCAACTCACCTTTCCTCCATATTCACTCAGAAATGGGTAGGCCTCCCATGGTCATCAGCAAGGCATGGCATATCAAGCTGCTGTATTCAGGCTGGACAAGGCAATCCAGCATGAGGAAAAGGTTCCTAAGAGTCAGCCAAAGCACCAGGGACAGACATTGCTAGGAGTCTCACAAATAGACCAAGCTACACAACTGTCCCACATATGCAGAGGGCCTAGATCACTCCCATGCAGACTCCCTGGTTGTTGGTCAGACTGTAGAGGGCTTCTTAAAACTCAGTTGCTGATTTGACTCTTAGGGGGTATGATGATGTAACCGAGGAATGTGGAGTCACCTGGGGGAACAGGTTTTGTGCTTACATTGAAGTGGTGCTGTTCCCTAGGCACGGAGACCTGGGGTTGTTAAGAGCACTGACTGCTTTTCCTGAGGACCCAGGTTCAATTCCCAGCATCCACATGACTGCTAATAACTTGTCTATAACTGCAAGATCTGACACCTTCACACAAACATATGTACAGTCAAAACACCAATGCACATAAAAATAAGTAAATTTTTTAAAAAGTAGGAAAAAAGTGAGCTAAATACTAGCGTGCATGCTCTCATGCATTGACTGTGGATGTAATCTAGCTAGCTACTTCAAGTTCTTGTCACATGACTTCCCCCCTAATGATGGAGAATAACCTGAAATTATGAGCCAAATAAACCTTGCCTTAAGTTTTGTGGTCAGTGTATTTTATCATAGCAACAAGAAAAGAAGCCAAGGCAGTAGGCTTAGGGACAAACCGAATAATTCCCACTTCTGACAAGTTCCCATGTGCTGCTACTGATGGTTTAGAAGCTGTATTGGTGGTGAATTTTGGCTCCATTAAATAGAGAGATGTCTAAGTGCTTTCTGGGTGTGTCCATGAAACACAGAGTTAACTAAGGAAGAAAACATGGTCTGAATATGGAGAGGTACTATCCCATAGGTCAGGAATTTGGGGGTAGGGAGCTAACAGGACAGAACACAGGATAACTGTTCCCTGCCACGGGGAGTGGCTCAAGCCCGCAACACCCTCCCTGCCTCTAAAATGATGGGTCGGAAGAAATAACTTTACTCCTTTCTGCCGTTTTACCTGAGAATTTTGTCACTCAACACAATCACATTTTGAGAAGTTCCACTTTTGATAGTTCTTGGAATAACTTGAATAAATTGTGTAGACGGGATTAAAATATGCTGTCTGCGGTGGTTGGTGTTACCAGTTTGTTTGGTTAGCATCACATAACAGGAAAACTGGGCACGGTGTGTGCGTGGGTATTGTTCATGGAGGTGTTTTCAGAGAACTTTAACTGAAGTGGGGAAACCTGTCCTAAATGTGGGAGGCGCCTCTGTGGGCTGGCATCCTAAACCGAGTACAAAGGAGAGAGTGAGCATCCATCTCTCTTTGATTCCTGACTGGGGACACGGTGCGATGAACTGCTTCACATTTCCGCCACTATCGCTTCTCTGCCATGCTGGACTCTGCCTCTTCTTAAGCTATCAGTTAAATAAAGCCCCTCTCTTCTTCCTTTATAAAGTTATTCTTAAGGTAAATAATTCTTTTTAAAAAATATATTTTTATTTTATGTGCATTGGTGTTTTGCCTGCATATGTGTCTGTGTGAGGGTGTCAGATCTTGGAGTTACAGACAGTTGGGAGATGCCATGTGGGTGCTGGAAATTGAACCCGGGTCCTCTGGAAGAATAGTCAATGCTCTTAGCCACTGAGCTGCTCTTCAGCCCCTTCCTTCCTTCCTTCCATTTTTAGAAGAGAGGGTTTCTCTGTGTAGCTCTGGCTGTCCTGGAGCTTGTTCTGTAGACCAGGCTAGCCTTGAACTCACAGTTGACCTGCCCGCCTTTGCCTCCTGAGCTCTAGGATTAATGGCGTGCACCACCCCACCTAAGCCCTGTCTTCTTCCTTTTTTTTTTTTTTTTTTTTTTTTTTTTTGGTTTTTCAAGACAGGGTTTCTCTGTAGTTTTGGAGCCTGTCCTGGAACTAGCTCTTGTAGACCAGGCTGGCCTCGAACTCACAAAGACCTGCCTGCCTCTGGCACCTGAGTGCTGGGATTGAAGGCATGTGCCACCACCACACGGCTAGCCCTGTCTTCTTTAAGTTGCTCTTGTTAGGTGCTGTGACAAACAGCAGCAGAAAAGCGGTGACGCGTTCTGTGTGGAAACAGACTCAAAAGGATGTGGCTTATTGTGTTTGCTTTCTGAAATTTACAGAAATTTAATGGGGAGTATTTTTTTAAATGGCAGATTTTTTTTGTTTGTCTTGTTTTTAATTATAATTTAAAAACACAACATAAAATTTACCATCTTAATCATTGGTTGTTACAGTTCAGTAGTGTTAAGCGCATTTAAGAATGCCTGAGTTTGGGGGATTTGTAAGAACTCAGCAGTTAAGAGCATAGACTCTTCTTGCAGAAGACCAGAGCTGGATTCCCAGCCTCTGCAATGTCCTGGAACTCCAGATCTGGCTCTTCTGGCCTTCAGGCAAACTGGTACTCACACACATATATATAATTTAAAAAAAAATGAGGAAAGAATGACTGAGTCTTGTTTCCGCCACTCCTTAAATGCACTTCAGGCAATAAAGGCACGGAACAGAATTACCCTTTCCATCCTTGACAAAGGTAGTGGGAATTACTAAGCCAGAGCAGTGAGGATGAAGATGGGAGCCTGGCTGTGGAGTGGTCAGCACTGTCAGAGTGAAAGAAGAACATCCCTGATGGGCCAAGAAGGGAAGATACCGGGGAACATAGACTGCTATAGGACTCAGGAGCTGGCAGAACCAGATGTTGAGAAGATGAAGGGAAAGTAGGGTACCCAAACAACAGGACTGGCTTTGAGATAAGGCATCTTGACACAATGAAGTTAGTTATTTCTGTCCCCATAGGCCACGCGGGCTTAATCTCTAGGAACTTTTGTTTCTTTGAGACAGTATCTTTCAGTGTATCCCAAGCTGGCCTTGAAATTATGGAAATACTCTTCTGCTCCCTGAGTGCTGGAATATGACACCATTCTTGACTAATCACTAGGAACTTAGCACACAGTTTACAGATTCAATGACAACAGACAGTCCTAGCAAATGGAAAGTTGTGAGTATAGAACTAAACATCAGAGTTAACTAAAATGCTGTGTCCTGGCTGATGATGCCCTGGTACTCACAGACCAGCTCCGGAAGGTTCATGTCTGTGTTAGACTTCTCATTGCATTGTGAAACACTCAATTATATTAATTGAGGTTGGAAGACCTGATCACTGTGGGTGATACCATCCCCTAGGCAGGGGATTCTGTACTATATAAAAGCAGAGAAAATGAGCTAGGCACTAGCAGGCAGGCATTAACTCATTGCTCTGTGCTCTTGACTGTGGATGTAATATAACTAGTTACTCTAAGTTCTTGCTGCCTGACTTCCTCATAACAATGGAGTATATAGCCTGGAACTGTGAGCCAAATAGATCTTTTTGCCTTAAGTTTTGTGGTCAGAGTATTTTTTTCACAGTAACAAGAAACCAAGACAGTAAGTTAGTGGAGCCTGACAGGTTTCCATGTGACGCTACTGAATAATGATGGCCCTGATGCTCGAAGACCAGCTCCAGAAGTTTTACATCTGTCTTAGTTAGACTTTTCATTGCAGTGTGAAATACTCAAGAGAACAGCGTGAAAGTGGGAAACATTTATTGTGGGTCATGACTTTGGAGGGGTCAGTTGACTCCGTTGCTATGGGTGTGATGAGGTAGCACATCATGGTGATAGCATGTACAGTGGGGCAGAGTTGCTCACCTCATGGTACCAGGTCAGATAGAAATAGAAGCGCAGAACAAGATACAGTCCTGCCAGGAGGTGGTGGTGCACGCCTTTACTCCCAGCACTCAGGAGGCGAGGCAGAGGAAGGTAGATCTCAGTGAGTTCAAGGCCAGCCTAGTCTACAGGAGCTAGTTCCAGGACAGAAAAACCATGTCTGGAAAAAAACAAAGCAAAAACAAGATAAAGTCCCAAGAACACACTCCCCAGTGACCTTTAAGTGACCTTCAAGCAGGCCCACCTCCAAAAGAGATCCGGTTGCTACTTCTCAATGATTGGATCCAGTGTACTTTTTGGTGAGAAGGGTTGATGTGAAGGTTTCTATCTAAGCTCATCAACACCATATTTAGGCTCCCATAGGCACCCACAGGCAATGGATTGAAGTACATTTTTATAAAGAAATTGAACTATTCCAGATAAAAGATCAGTAGTCATAACCCTTGGGGATGCTTCATGGAAGAGCTTGCTGGGTGCCAAGTTACTCAACAATGACATGTGCCAGTTGTTACTCCATCTCCATATTTGAATGAATTCCAATCAACTTTTACTTGCCTCCCTTCGAAATAAAGATTGTCAGTCACTCCAGGCAAATATACAACCTGAGCGAGAGAAGCCACGTACAGCATCCTTGGCAGCGAGTGCTTGTCTGCACGGGCTGCCTCTCCCCTTGCTGCGCCTGGGTGTGGATTGATTTGCGCAGTGGATTTTTCACCTGGAACTCCTGCACCCCCTTGGCAATGGGGGCCTGTGTTTGTGTCTCTGTGACCAGGGCTTAGTTCTGGAGTAGGCTATGATTTTTTGAGAGCCCCTAAGAAGTGACAGAACACTTATTAACTTCGTCTCTGTGCACTCCCCCACTGTGTGCTCCTTAAGTGCGTTTGTCCTCTTGTGCCTTTAGTCCTCTGCACACATAGACAGTGTTACAGGGCCAGATTTTTCTCTCTTAGGTCGAGCTGATTTCTGTTCTTCCTGCTAGTCTTCTGGTTTCTCTGGAAGTCTTTCTTGGTACTCAGACTTTAATTTGCAGTAGAGGATTCCTTAGCGCCACCCGCGTCCCCCAGTTAGCTATGTCCTTTCTCCATCTCCTTAGAAGACCACATCTCCTGCCTCCTACTGCTTCTCCTATATTGTCTCTTCTGGAGTATTGTCAGCTGACTATGGGCAGCACTCTTAAAGAACACTGACTCTCCCTCTCCCAGAAGTTATCAGTTGCCAATAGAGCCTCAGCTAGGGTGGGACTTCATCTCCACCTCCCCTTTCCACGCTGGGATTTGGTTTGGCTTGAGCTTGCACTGGTCTTGCACATGCTGTCATAACCACGGTGAGTTCATATGTGTAGTTACCCTGCAACACCTAGAGGACACCGTGTCCTTATTGTCATCCACTACCTCTGGCTCCTGCAGTCTTCCCGCCTCCTCTTCCCCAATGATCCCTGGGTGTAAGGAAGAAAGGGTGGACTATAGATGTTACATTTAGGGCTGGATATTATTCTCTATACCTTGGCCAGTTGTGCTAATCACAAGTACTTAACTCTGTGTTAACCACCATCTACTTGAAATAGAAACTTCTCTAATGAAGGTTGGGAGAGGCATAACAATGTCATTAGGAGTCGGTTTATTATGGTGTCCATTTAGCAGAATAATGCTAGTAAGTTTTCTCCTAGGTCCCATGACCTATCTAGTCATGGGTTATTGGCTCATCCATGGTGCCAGGTACGGGTTTCCTCCTGTGGAATGGGACCTAAATCTAACCAGAAAGTGGTTTGCTACTCCTATGATGGTCATGCCACTGTTGTACCAGTGGGCATGTCTTGTCAGGCCAGTCACCATTAGAGCTCACAGGGCTCACACCTTGGTAAGACTGGTGAGTAGTTTTCTCCTCAGGCCACACGCATAGCACCTTCCAGCATTATGAAAGCCAGCTAGTAGGGATCGAGACTCCAAGTCAGTCCCAGTGTGACCTTTGTACATTCTGTGACTCCAGGATGTGGGGGTCTAGCAATGGGGTCTTACCATCAAGTTTTAAAGGGTTGACAGTCACCTGTAATGGGACCTCACTGGCCAACAACTCCTTTTCAGAATTTTCTAGCTTTGTGTTTTACATTCAGGCACAGGCTCCCCCTTGAGTTAATTGCGGTGAAGCGTGTAAACTCTGTGTCTAAGCTCACTTTCTTTTTGGCTTGCTCAAGTGTCTCAGTTATCAGTCGTTGAAAACCACTTTCTTCTTACGATTTTTATTTTATGTATGTGAGGGTTTTTTTGTTGTTGTTTGTGTGTTTGCTTTTGGTTTTTCATGACAGGGTTTCTTTGTAGCTTTGGAGCCTGTCCTGGAACTAGCTCTTGTAGACCAGGTTGGCCTCAAACTCAGAGATCCACCTGCCTCTGCCTCCTGAGTGCTGGGATTAAAGGCGTGCGCCACCACTGCCTCGCTTGTATGTGAGGGTTTTGTCTGCACATATGTGTTTGCACTATGTGTGTGCCTGGTGTCCACAGAAGTCAGAAAACAGCATCAGATCCCTTGGAACTGGAGTTGCAGATGGTTGTAAGCCATCCTGTAGGTGCTGGGAACAGAATCCTGTTGTGTGTTGTCTGCAAGAGCAGTCAGTGCTCTTAACCACTAAGTCACCTGTCCAGCCCTGAGAAATCCTTTGTCCCCTCCCTCTATTGCACTGCCATTACTCTTTTGTCACAGATAAGTCAATTACATCAATGTGGGTCTACTTCCCTGCTGTTGATCCTGTCGATTGATTAATTTGTGTATTTTTAAATCCTAGCCAAAATGTCTCAATTGCTTTCATTTCATAGTAAATTTTGAAATCGAGCAAGGTTCTTCTTCTGGCTTTTTTCCTTCAACACAGGATCTCTTTCTCTGAGTCTTTCGCTTCTTAGTTTGCTGACATCCACAAAACCATTTGCTCTCATTTTAATTTTTATTGCATTTAATCTAACCATCAAGCTGAAAGGATCACACCTTGCCAATATTGAGCCTTTCTAACCATGGACATAGGCCACTTCTGCACAGATTTAGTTCTTTGTTTTCTTTCATCGGAGTTCTGTTGTTTTCCTCATACATATCTTATACACACCTTATTGGATTTACTAGATTATTATACTTTAAAGTTAATATATATAGTACTGCATTTTAGAATTTCAGATTCCACCTATTCATTGCTGATACACAGGTAAGCAATCAATCAACAGGTTTTATTGGAAAGAAAAGAATGTTTGAATGTATTTCAGAATGGTTCTTTTCTCCATCCCCATACAGGAATAATGAGGGGATTTTTTTTTTCCTCTTCAGTAGTCACAAGAACCTGGAGAGAAACTCATAAAAAATCCTTTCCCCATCCCCTGGAATTTTTTTTAACTCTTATTCGTCTAGAATGAGCCTGCGGCAAGTGACTTTTCAGTCAGAGCACGGGCTTTCCTGGCCCAGCACACAATCTTTCTTTCTTCTTTTTTGTTTTTTCAAGACAGGGTTTTTCTGTATAACCTTAGCTGTCCTGGAACTCACGCTCTAGATCACAATGGCTTTAAACTGACAGAGATCTGCCTGCCTCTGCCTCCTCAGCTGGGATTCAAGGTATACACCACCCCCAGGCAATCCTATCGGTTTTTGCTTAGAGGTTTTATTTTAGGAATCCTGGTCCACTGTGTCTACCCGGGCTCGAGCTCTGGGGTAGCGGTCAGTCATGCTCTCCTTCTCCTCCAGGAAGAGCAGTTGACATCTGAGTTTGCTCGGTTTATCACTGGTGATTAGGATTACATGGAAGTCTGGAAACCAGAGTCAGTGAGGTTTTTTTTCATTTCTGAAAGTATTTAACATAAATATGAAGCATAAACATTTGCCATTTAACTATTTGTGTGCCTAATTCAGTGATGTCACCAGTGACTGCCATCACCTACCTCCAGAAGTTTTCCATCACCCAAAACTGGAAATTAGAGCTACATACTAATTCCCCAGTAAGTGCCAGCTTTATAGTATTATTGATTATTGATCATTATTATGTGGTAAACAACTACACATTTTCTTTTGTTCCTCAAGATTTTTATTTGTTAGTTTGGTTTTTGAGACAGGATCTCTCTTTTTTTTTTAAATAAAATTTATTTATTATGTATATAGTGTTCTGGGCACCAAATCTCATTACAGATGGGTGTGAGTCATCATGTGGTTGCTGGGAATTGAACTCAGGACCTCTGGAAGAGCAGTCAGTGCTCTTAACCTCTGAGCCATCTCTCCAGCCCAAGACAGGATCTCAATATGTAGCCCTCGCTGGCCTAGAACTCAAAGAGGTCCACTTGTCTCTGTCTTTCAAGTTCTGTTTGCACCACAACACCTAACCTTTTAACGTTAAAATTGCAGTATATATATATATTTAAATTTTATTTGTTTTTTTATTTTCTGGATGTGACTATTTTGCCTGGATGTAGGTACATGTGTGCTTGGTGCCCTCATAGACCAGATTAAGTGTCAGATTGCCTGAAGTGTGAGTTACAGATGGTTGTGAGCCACCACGTGGATACTGGAACTGAACTCAGGTCATCTGCAAGAGCATCCAGTGCTCTTAATTGAGCCATTTCTCTAGGCCCTGATCTATTTTTATTTTAAGTATGTGTGAAGCATACATGTCTGTGTGGGGGCATGTAGGTGCCCATAGAAGCCAGAAGAAGGAGTCTGATGTCCTGGAGTTGGAGTTACAGGCGGTTGTGGCTATCTGATGTGACTGCTGGGAACTGAACTTGGGTCCTCTGCAAGAGCAGTAAGCGCTGAGTCAATTCTCCAGGCCTGTTCCCCCAATTTTTCTAATTAGACATTGGGCACTATTCTCAAACATGTGTTTGGACCAGAGAGAGGATCATGACTACTTTTGAGAAGACAGAATTGATAACGTCAAGGTATGTTCTACAGAGATAAAGATCATTAATGAGAGACTGGATGGAGCACAGTGATGCTTCTTCCAGCCAGAGCAAGCAAATTACCCTGAAAGTTGGTCCTAAATGGAGACATCTATCAAGGTAAATGTTCTGGATCCACACTGACTTCATTTCACTGGTTTTGCTTTATTGTCTCATATGCTCAGCAATGGAACCTTGAAACTGCCAGAGAGATGAGTAAGAAGATTCCTTCTACTAATCTTATTTCCAAATGTAATTGGTGCCTGAATTATGAAGCTCTTGGCCTCTAAAGACTGTGCGAACAGAGCCATCCATCCTTGTAAGCGGGCCAAGGTGTCACCGTGATGCATACTCACATCCCAGCAATGGAAAAGTTAGTGGAATTGGTACAATCTTTCTGGAAAGCAATTTGGCGATATGTCTTGAACATTTAAATTTGTAGATCCTACATTCCACTGGTTTTAACTTCAAGGACTTAACTTATCTGAACAAAACAATTGAACAAATGGGTAAAAGTGTTTGTGTAAAGGTGTCCAATACAGCTTTATTGATAATGATGAAAAATTGGAAACATTTTAAGCGCCCAAAAACAGGGGACAGGACATTCCAGCTATGGTCTGTCTAGCCAACAGTGAGCTTGCTGGGCAGCTGTTGATAAAAGTAAGGTAGAACTTGGGAAGGAAAGACATCTCTAGTGTTCAGGCATATCTATGTGGTCACGTTTAATACTTTTATTTTCTGATACCTAACCCTCACCCACCGTGTGTGTGTGTGTGTGTGTGTGTGTGTGTGAGAGAGAGAGAGAGAGAGAGAGAGAGAGAATAACAAACAACACCTTTCTTTGATAAATGATTGCACAGAAAGACATACTTATATATCTTAAACTTATAGAAAATTTTAAAGTTATTTTTTAAGAAAAAGAAAAATCACAATTATTTGTAGAAGTATAGAAAAATAGCTGGAGTGACCCATGTCTTTCAGTTTCAAAGGATTATGGTCAGAGGGCATAGCTGAACTGGATCAAACTCCTAGGGCCCCTTTAAGTTGGGGAGGACCCTGTGTGCTTGCCTTCTTTGGCTCTGATGCCCATTCCCTGTTCTTACTGTCTAGAACATTAGCGTCTTGTCTACATGCACAGTAAGCGTTACACAACTGTAAGGGTATAAGGCCTGAAGACCAGCATCCTCACACTATGTCATAGAGGAACAGAGGGAAGCAGAGCCCTGCTTCAGAAGATAGAAGACACGGAAGTTTTTACTTATTGATGCAGTTTGTTATGACATGGTTCCTAGTCTGTTTGGTACCATTTTCCCTTTCTCCTTCCTTCTAAAACCAAATGATAACAATGTATCATATGCTAATAGGTAATACCTGAATGAATTAAATGAAAGAAAGATTAAAAAGTAAACTTCACAACAACAAACAGGCTGTGTATTGTAGCTGGGCAGGCATTGAGATGTCATGTTATTATACACATTTGATTTTTTTTCTTTTTTTACTTTTTCAGAGGAAGCTCTTTCACATAGAGTATCAAGTCATTGCAAATAGGGATAGTTTGACTTCTTTCACTATTTGTATCCTTTAATTCCCTTCTCTAGCCTTATTGTTCCAGAGAGTACTTCCAGCACAATGTTCAAAAGGAGTAGGGAGAGGGGACATGCCTGTCTTGTGCCTGGCTTCAGTGGCGTTGCTTCATGTTCTTCCCCGTTTACAATGATGTTGGCTGTGGGTTTCTCATATGTAGGTTTTATGTAAAGGTATGTTCCCTCCAGCCTGGCATTCTCTAGGACCTTTATCGGGAAGGCATGTCAGATTTTATCAAAGGCTTTTTATACATCTATTGAGATGATCATGTGATTCTTTTAAGTTCATTATGTGGTTTACCAAATTTATTGACTTAAGTATGTTGAGCCATCCCTGCATTTCAGGGATGATGCTAACTTCGTCATGATGGATAATCTTTTTGGTTTCTGTCTGTCTGTCTATATTCTGTTTGCAACTATTTTATTGAGGATTTTTTAATCTATGTTCACTAGTGATATTGGCCTGTAGTTTTCTTCTGCTGATGTTGTTTTGTTCTTGCCTGGCTTGGGCATTAGAACAATACTGACTTCATAGAAGGAGTTTGGGGGTGATCCTTCTGTTTCTTTTCCTTTCTTTTTTTTTTTTAAGATTTATTTATTTATTATGTACACAGCATTCGGCCTCCATGTATGCCTGCAGGCCAGAAGAGGGCACCAGATCTCATTACAGATGGTTGTGAGCCACCATGTGGTTGCTGGGAATTGAACTCAGGACCTCTGGAAGAGCAGTCAGTGCTCTTAACCTCTGAGCCATCTCTCCAGCCCTCCTTTCTTTTTTTAAAATAGTTTTAAAAAGATTGACTGTAGATCTCTGAATGTTTAGTTGAATTCTGATGGGAGTCCTTCTGGTCCTGAACTTTTTTTTTTAATTTGGTAGGCTTTTTATTTCTGTTTCAGTCTCCTCATTTGTCATGGGTCTGTTTAGCTTGTTGACTTCTGCTTGGTTTTATTTTGGTGGTTTGACTGAGTCTAGAAATTCATCTACTTCTTTTAGGTTTTCCAGCTAAGTGGATTAGAGGTTTTTAAATTATTCTTTTATAATATTCTGAAGTTTTGGTGTCATAATGTTTCTTTGTTCATTTCTAATTCTGTTAATCTTGGGTCCTCTCTTTCTTTTGTTTAGTTAGGCTAAGGATCTATCAATCTTATTTATCTCTCAAAGAACTAGCTCTTCGATCAATTGATTATTTGTATTGTTTTCTTTATTTCTATTTCAATGATTTCTACTCAAATTTTTTATTATTTCTTGCTGTTGACTAGATTTGGATTTGGCTTGTTTTTCCAAAAGTTTGAGTTGCATCATTAAATCATTTATTCATGCACTCTGATTTTTTAAGTTTTTTTTAAGTTTTTTTAAAATTTATTTATTTATTATGTATACAATTGTCTGCCTGCATGTATTCCTGTGACAGAAGTTGGCACCAGATCTTATTACCAGTGGTTGTGAGCCACCATATGGTTGCTGGGAATTGAACTCAGGACCTCCAGAAGAGCAGTCAATGTTCTTAACCACTGAGCCATCTCTCCAGCCCCCTTAAGTTTTATTTTTATTTATTCACATCATGCATCTTGATCCCATTCATTTCCCCTCCCTTAATATCCACCCTCTGCTCTTGCAACCTCCCGCCCCCAAATAAAATAAAATAAAATTTAAGAGAAAAAAAAGAAGAAAGAGAAAAATAAAAAAATCTCATCATGGAAGTTGCAGTGTGAAGTAGTGAGTCACACAGTAAACTCTTTTATGCATAGATCTTTACTTGCAAGTGTTCGTTGCACAGAAGTCATTGGTCTGGTTCAAGGCCTCTGGTTTCAACTACACCATCAATACTGGGCCCTCACTGGGACTCCTCTTGGATATCCTGCTGTTGCCCTGTGTTGTGGAGATCCTATAGCTTTGGGTTTGAAGGACATGCCCCACCATGAGCTCCAGCAGATCACAGATGGGATGAATGTTGGGCAAACTCATAACCCTGGTTCTGGGCCTAGGTAATTGCTCAGGATTGGTCAGTCCACAAGCTCTGTCCTCACCACCAGGGTGAGCTGTCCAGCATTTCCCCAGCTAGTTCACCCCTTGCAGTGATGAGCAAGATGTGGGTCAGTTCTCCTGCTTTCACTCCCTCAGGGTCAGCTCACCCACACCTACACCATCAGGGCCAGCTCTATTCGTTGCCCAGGTGAGGTGCTGTTGTAAGGAGAGCGCGGGGCCCCTTTGTTTTGTTCCGTCCCGCCCGGCTCCTGGTCACACGGCTCGCCTATACCCAAAATAATTACACAGAAATTGTATTCATTAAAACACTGCCTGGCACATTATATCTAGCCTCTTCTTGGCTAACTCTCACATCTTGCTTTAACCCATATTTAGTAATCTGTGTATCACCACGGGGTCGTGGCTTACCCAGAAGATTCTAACCTACGTCCATCTCAGACCGGAGATTCACTGTGTCTGCCACACTTCCCTTCTTCCCAGCATTCTGTTCTGTCTATTATGCCCACCTAAGGGCTGCCCTATGAAAAGGCCAAGGCAGTCTCTTTAGTAACCAAAGAAAGCAACCCAAATACAGAAGGACCTCCTAAACCAAGGTGCAGGGGCCACTCTCATGGGTGCTGCAGCTGGTGAGGGACAGGGCCAGCTCTCCCACCTGCCTCAGGTGTAGATGGGCAGGGGTAGGGAGGGTATCTCTTCTCTGTCCATGCCATTATATGGCAGATGAGGGGCTGGAGCAGATCTCCCACAACCATATTCTTGGGGCTGGCTCACCAGCACCCCATCAACAGGGTCAGCTCTACTGTGCTGCCCAAATGAGGTACAGGGCCCACTTTCCTGAGTGTTGCGGCTGGTAAAAGGAAGGGTTAGCTCTCTGGCTAGCTGGAGGTGGTAGAGGCGAGAGGGAGGGAGTCTTTTTCTCATGCCCACCACCACACCACAGACAAGGGAGGTATGTCCCCTCATCCCCTCAGGGCTGGCTCATCCATGCCGCTGTCTACAGGGTCAACTCTACTGCGCTGCCCAGGCGAGGCACAAGGCCTGCTCTGCTGAGTGCTGCAGCTAGTGAGGGGTGGGGTCAGGTCACCCACCTGCTGCAGGAGGTGAGGGGAGAGGAGAGGGGATGAGGGCATCTTTTTTTTTTTTTTTTTGGTTTTTCGAGACAGGGTTTCTCTGTGGCTTTGGAGCCTGTCCTGGAACTGACTCTTGTAGACCAGGCTGGCCTTGAACTCACAGAGATCCACCTGCCTCTGCCTCCCGAGTGCTGGGATTAAAGGCGTGCGCCACCACCGCCCGGCTGAGGAGGGCATCTTTCCCTCATCCGAACCACCACACAACAGGTGAGAAGGGTGCAACCTGCTTCCCATTCTCATGCCAGCAGGGTCAGCTCTACTGTACTCTCCAGGTAAGGTATAGGGCCTCTCTCCTGAGTGATTCAGTCAATGAGGGGCAGGACAGTTCTCCCTAGTGGTACAGCCAGTGAGGGGTGGGACCAACTCTGTACAGCCCTATTCTCTCAGCTTTCAGGAGTATCAGGAGCCACTGACATCAACACAGACCTCTGCTGCGCAAGGGCCATGAACTCAGACGTGAGCTCTGACAGTAGCCCAGCTCCAGACATCACCATGGCCCTGGGTGGGAATCAGTCCCCCACCTCAGTCGGTTCCTCACTGTTTCCACCTCTTCAGATCCGCCTCTGTCCACAGACATGAACCATTCTCTCTCTCTCTCCCCCCTATCATACCATATACATGCTCACCATGTCTGTGTGTCTGCTCAGTTGTGCAAGGCACTGGACTGGGCAGGACCATGTTTTCTCGTTGGAGCCTGGGACAGTCTACCAGTCTACCTTGGGCCTGCATGTGGGTCTCCTTGTCCCGCTCAGTTCAGTTTTTTTTTTTTTTTTTTTGAGACAGGGTTTCTCTGTGTAGCTCTGGTTTTCTTGGAATTAGTTTTGTAGACCAGGCTGGCCTTGAATTCAGAGATCTGCCCATTTCTGCCTCCCAAGTACAGGAATCAAAGGTGTGTGCCACCACACCTGCCTTTTGATTTTTTTTTTAAATGTAGGCAGTTAGTTAAATTTTTGTTTTGTTTTATTTTTCAAGATAGGGTTTCTCTGTGTAGCCCTGACTGTCATCCAGGTCAGCCTGGTCTACAGAGATCTGCTTGCCTCTGCCTCCTGAGTGCTGGAATTAAATTCATGAGCCACCACCACCAGGCAGCTTTAATGTTTTGTTTGTTGTGGTCTTGTCTATTTGGTGTTCTGCATACTTCTTGTACATGTGTGGGTGTGTCTTTTCTTAGTTTGGAGACATTTTATTCTGTGGCCTTGTTGAAGATCTGGTCTGCCACTGACTTGGGATTCTTCTCACTTATTTATATCTATAATGCAAAAGTTTGGCTTTTTCATGGTGTCCCACACTTCCAGTATGTTCTTTTCTTGTCTTTAATTTGTTTTCATAACCCTTTCTTATTTGGTGTAGATCTTCTACTTTCTCTTTGAGTCTTGATGTTCTATCTTCTATTTGATTCCTTCTACTTGTAAAACTTTCCTTTGTGTTTTCTAGCTGAGTTACTGGGTTTTCCAATCCCATCTTCATTTCAGTTTGAGTCCTCTTCAAGGTCAGTATCTTCTTATGGAATTCTCTTCTCAAGTCCTGGATTGTCTTTGTCATTTCCAGCAGCCTTAAGTTTGTGTTTTCTTGGGCATCACTTGGGTCTTCAGTCTCCTTAAACTCTTTCTTCTTAATTTCATTGAACTGTTTTTTTGTGTGTTCCTTAAACCCTTTGATGAAGCTTATGATTGTTCTTTTAAATTCTGTGTCCTGAGGTTCACCT
The DNA here is from genome assembly GCA_004026605.1 of Ondatra zibethicus. Lineage (NCBI taxonomy): Eukaryota > Metazoa > Chordata > Mammalia > Rodentia > Cricetidae > Ondatra > Ondatra zibethicus. The sequence continues at coordinate 23,653 of PVIU01000522.1, forward strand.
AGGTCTCTCTCATTGGCAAAAATTTTTACAGGATTGGTAGTTTTTGGAGAAAAGATCCTAGTTTGATCTTTCATATTGTTTGAATTTTTTACAATGAGATCCGGGCTTCTTTTGTAGTTCTGTGTCTGATAAACAGAGCAGGTTGGGGCAGAAGGGAGGGTGTGCAGATGGGTTGGACCTAAGCTTCAAAATGGCTTGGGTGGAATGAAGTCAGATGACAGAGGGGACTGGGCTGGTGTAAGGATGTGCTTCCTGGTTCAGTTCTGGAGTGTGGGATAGATCTGTCTTTGCAGAAAGGTTAGATATGACCTGAACAGGGTGGGGAGCTATAGGTTGAGGGATAGATAGGGAGGATTCTGGCCAAAGCCTAGAGAATTACAGGCATGTGTCATCATGCATAACCTTACGGCAAGTGTTTAACAATCGGTTCAATTATTAGAAATTCAGACATGATGTTGGCAGGCATTTATATATGTGTGTTTGTGTATGCGAATTGTATGCATGTTTACACATGTAGGTGGGTACATGTGCCCATGTGCATGCATACAGAAGTCAAGGGACATCTGTATCTTTATCACTTTTTCTCTTAATTTATTTTGAGCTAAGATTTCTCACTGAACCTGAAAGTTGCCATTTTTCAGCTAGGCTGACCGCAAGCTCCAGCAATCTTCCTGTTTCCATTCCCACCCAGGCCCCCAGCGTTACGATTCCAGGCATGTGTAGCCACAGCTGGTTTTCTATATGGGTCGTGGGGAATCCAAACTCGAGTCTTCATGCTCATTCATTCGGCAAGCACTTTTACCCACTGAGCCATCTCCCGAGCCTGATGTTGCCATTTATAGGATAGGTGGTTTTTACATAATAGACTTTACTTTTTAGAAAACCTTTAATTTTGTATACCCTTTGCCTCTACTATTTGCAGCTTCACCCCACCATCAGCTCCCCGTAGAGTGATATATTTGTTATATTGGCCGAACCTGCACTGAGACATCCGAATCAACTGATGTCCATTGTTCACGTTAGTCTTTAATATTGGGGTTGCACACTTTCAGGTTTGCCTAAGTATGTGGTAGGACCATAGAGTAGTTTCACTGCCTTGAAACTCCTCTGTGATTTATAGAACTGTTTTTTAAGATGTATAGGCATATTACTGAATATCAGTAAAGGTTTAAAAAATTGGCTGGATTTTTGACTGATGTGTAATACATTATAATTTTTCTTATTTAATATAATGGGTCCCCTTCTGGCATTTTTCACCAAGAACATGCTTTTTTAAAAAAAAAAAAACCTGAATGGTATTAAATGAGAGACACTTAAACTAAGTTACAAAGCATGTCATAAACAAGTTGCATACTATTTTAGTTAGCAAGCTTTGCACAGCTCACCTGGTGAAAATGAAATTGAGATGTTCTTTCACCCAAGAACAGAAATAGTGTTTCTGGAGGTGGCTGATTCAGCCTCATGGCCTATTATCAAAGAGTCAAGTTCTTCCTATATTTCTGCTTGCTATCCCTAGGTTGCAGGGTCATCTTCTTAGTCTACAACGGCTGCCATTGTTGCAGCAATCTTATGTCACTGGCAATATAAAGAGTCCAAAAGGACCTGTCTTAATTAGGGTTTTCTATTGCTGTGAAGAGACACCATGACCACGGCAACTCTTAAAAAGTAACACATTTAATTGGGGTGGCTTGCTTACTATTTCAGAGGTCCAGTCCATTATCAGCATAGCAGGAGCATGGTGACGTACAGGCAGACATGGTGCTGGAGCTGAGAGTGCTACATCTTGTAGGAAACAGGAAGTTGACTGATACACTGGGCAGTATCCTGATCATAGGAAACCTCAACACCCACCCCCACAGTGACACCATTCCTCCAACAAGTCCATACCTGCTCCAACAAAGCCACGCCTCCTAATAGTGCCTTCCTATGAGATTATGGGGGCCAAATATATTCAAACAGGACCCTAACTGCGTCCCCTTTTGAGACTGGGGAGACTTTCCTAGATCATCTGCCAGGTTCTTCTTTGTCGCTTGCAGCCAGCAGAGGATCATGTGCCTCATTAACAAGTAGGCCAGGGGTGAGAGGAACATTTGTATCCAAAAGAGTTGTGGCAAGTAGATCTCAACCCAGCAGAACGCTAATAACATCTGTCACGTCTTCCTTCCTGAACCCAGCGGCACAGTGCACACCTCCCGGTGGGACCGAGGCTTTGCAGGCATTTAAAATTCTCTAGGTTTTTTTATAGACAGCAGGGTCAGACCCACTCTTTGCATTAATCATAGCTCACTGCCAGGAGCCAATGAGGGCCATGTTTCTCAAAGTATTTGGCCACTAAACACCTGAAGACTTATATTCAAGTTATTAGAAAAAAAGGCTAGCAAATATTTGTCATATAGGCAAATTCTCATGTTGGACACACTCAACATGTTCCAATTTCTGTAGGCTTAGATATATGTGCTAAGTAGTTTCTTTTTGTCAGCTTAAAACAAAGTAGAATTACCTGGGAATAAAGAGCCTCAATTGAATTGTCTCCATCAGACCGGTCTGTGGGCGTGTCTGTGGGACATTTTATTGATGACTGATTGATGTGGGAGGGAGGGCTATCCCACAGTGGACAGTACCACCCCTGGGAAGGTGGGCACAGGTTATATAAAAAGGGCAACTGAGCAAGCCAGGAAATGCAAGCCAATAATCAATGTTCCACTGTGGTTTCTGCCTCCAGGTTCCTGTTTTGAGTTCCTTCCCTGACTTCCTTCAGAGATGGACTGCTACCTGGAAGTGTAAGATAAAATAAACCCTTTCCTCCCTAAGTTGCTTTTGGTCAAAGTGTTTGCCGCAGCAACAGAAACCAGACGAGGACAATATGTAACAGAATATAACAATAGATAACAGAATATGTAAACAGAAACTAGGACAATATATAAGGTGAATTATATATGAAGAAAAATGAAAACTAGATTGAATTTTTACTAGTGATTACCTTTATAGAGAAGGGGAATGATTAATTTCAGGTGAGTTTCTATCATTAGTTGAATTTTGCAATGAATTAAGCGCAATCAGAGATCCTTCAGGAAAAGGTTTCAGATGGTCCTCGCTGTACTCTGTTCATGTGAGAACCTCTACAGGGCCGTCTAGTCCTTGCTCAGGAAATCATAGCATTTGGTTGGCTCTTGCAAGTGTTCCTTCATGTAACCAGCAGAAAGGGGAACTATGACCATGCAGACTTACCCCACTTGCCAGGCATTGGTGGGGACCAGGACATGTGACACAGTTTGGGCCAATAAAATGTCAGGAGACATTCACTGACAGGCGCAGGAGTTTTAGGAAATATTTCTTTACTTTTCAAAGAGACATACAAAGGGGCCTGGAGAACGGCTCAGTGGTTAAGGGAACTTACTGCTCTTGCAGATGACCCAGGGTCAGCTCCCAGAACCCACGTGGAGGCTCACAATCATCCATAACTCTGGTTCCAGGGGAATGTACCCTCTTCTAACATCTGAAGGCACCAGGAATGTACGTGGTGGATATATATAAATGCAGGAAAAATACTCATACACATAAGATAAAATAAATCTTTTTAAAAGTTTTAAAAAGAGACACTGGAAAGGGGGTAGGCCTCTTCCTCCCTAAGACATAATGCTGTTTACATGGGATGCCTGGACATCATAGCTGCAGTTCAAGATGTGAGCTTTCTGCTGGCTGCTCCAGCCACCGTGCCTGCTGCCTGCTGCCCACTGCCTGCTATCTCTGCTCTGTAACCACCAACCCAAACAAGCCTTTTCTTCTCTAAGATGCCTGTGGTTATGGTGTTTTGTCACGGCGATCAAAAAGTAGCCAATACGTGCAAAGGGGCTTTGTGACTGCCTCAACAGACAGTAGCGGCAGGATGTGAAGCTGTGTGAACTCTAAGATCATGAAAGATAATGGGAGCTGGCCATGGTAGCTTACGCCTGGTTTCCCAGCACTGAGGATTCTGAACTCAACAGGATCATGAGTTCAAGGTAAGCCTGGACTACATGGTGAGTTTCAGTCCAGTTTGGGCCACATAATGAGACACTACCTCAAAGAGCAGAAACAAAATTAAAGAAAAAAGTAATTTGGTTCCCTGGGTTTTTCTCTTGGAGTGCTCACGCTGGTAAGCCTGCCACTGCAACCACCTTGTAAGGAGCCCAGACCACATGAAGAGAACATGTGAATGTCCTGGCTGATAGCCCAGCTGAGATCCCAGCTGCTGCTCTGCAACAATAGCCAGCCAAGTGAAAGAATAATTCACTTGGGTGATTCAGGCTAGTGTTCCACCACCCAGGGGTGCTGTGGGACAGACAAGCTATCCCCACGAAGCCCTACTAAAACGAAGGTGTACAGATGAAAGACATGGTACTTCACTGAGATTCTGTGTAATTTGTTACTAGGCTAACGACTACAATGGGGCAATATGAGAGGGTGAAACTTCGTCTCTGGAGCTCAAGGTTTGAGTGTGCCACCTGTCACTTACTCCCTGTGTGACTGTTAACAAGCTGGTCCAACTCTGTTCCTCAACTTCATGTGCAAAATGGGAACAATAACATTAAAGCTGTCACTAAATAGTAATATCAGCGTGTAAAACATTTGAACAAGTGCTCTGTGCATAGTCAGTTATGACTATTCTTCACTAGCTATCTGGTAGACCCCCAGAAAAATAAATATTATCCAAAGAAAGCTAATATGCTGTTTTCTGCAGTCAGAGGACAACTTCTGGAATTCTGACAGTGAAGACATTAAAGAAGGATGTTTACAAGGCTGCACCGGGTCATTTAAAGGTGAGTAACTCAAAGACAGTATGATTGGGCAGAGTTTATAACTGATTGCTTTGGATTGATGGCCCCAGAGAGGCAGACTCCTTGAGATGCGTCTTCTAGAGCAAGTGATTATCTATTGAGAGGTAAGACAGTTGGTTCAGTCTTTCAGCTCCCTCCTTCCCACGCCTCCTGCTCTTTTCCCTCTCTGTCCTTTTCCCTTCCCCTCTCTTATAGGGTCTACAATTAGACCCTATAAGACCTGGATGTTCACCAACTTAAGACTGGTCTCCTACAGAGACTGCTCCTACCAAGACTGGCTAAACCTGTCTTTTTGGTCCATCTGTATATGACAACCCCACCTCCTTATTTATCTGTTTGTAATAAACCCACCTCCTTGTCCAGCTGTATGCAATAACTGCCCCTCTCTTCACCTCTATATAATAAACATTTTGCACTTCCAGGATGTTGCAGTTCCTCCAGAAGAGAGCCCAGACCACCCAACCCCAGCTTTCTGTCTGTGTGTCCACTTGTCTGTCTGTCTGTCTGCCTTTTCTTCATTCCCTTGCCTGGAACTGTGTTAGACATAACAGGAGCTCCAGGCAGAAACTGAGGCAGAGAGCATAGAAGAGAACTGCTTACTAGCTTGCTCTCCATGGTTTGCTCAACCTGCATTCCTCCACCATCCAGGACCACCTCCCCGGGGTGGCCCCACCCACAGAAGGCTGGACCCTTTTCATCAATCACTAACCAAGAAAATGCCCCCCCCCACTGACCTGCCTACAGGCCAATTTGAGGGAGGCATCTTCTCAACTGAAGTTCCCTCTTTCCAGATGACTCCATTTGTGTCAAGTTGACAAAAATAACTAGCAGAGTTGTCTACTGAAAAAAAAGTGGATGCCACTGTGTGCAAACAACGGGTAGGTGATTGTTCTCACCCTTCACTTCTTAGCCAATCCTTGCTTGTCATGAATTTGGGCTCATCTTAAGACGACCATGACATAGGAGCAATCCCAAAGTTCCCATTTCTCCTGTGAAGATGGGGGTATTATGAGAGTGATGGGGAATGGTGAGCCTGTGTTGCAGTGAATGACCAACTGGGCCTCAGAAGGCCTCAGGCTCCCAAGAGAATGGTGGGTCTAAGCCAGTGCCAGTGAGAGCAAGTCTTCAGTTTCTGCGGCTGTGGGTTTCCGCAGGTGACGTAATTGGATTACCACTGACTGAACAAGATAAGCGGTATCTCAGGAAATGAGCCAGAACCCAAAAGGCAGCCCAAGGGCCACGTCCTCACATTGCCATGAGGATATTTCCCTTATGTTGTCTTAGGGACAAGGAAGCAGGGTAGGAAACATTTTGGAGAAAAATCAAATAGCCTCTATAGCAGTATTTCTCAACCTGTGGGTCGTGATCCTTGGGGGGTTGAACAACCTTCTCATGGGGTTGCCTAAGATCATTGGAAAACACAGAAATTTACATTATGATTTATAACAGTAGCAAAAGTTATGAAGTAGCAATAGCATAATTTTATGGTGGGGGTCACCACAACATGAGGAACTGCATTAAAGGGTCACACATTAGGAAGGTTGAGAACCATTGCTCTATAGGATTTTAAATTATTATTATTTTAGATAGATTCTCCATATGTAGTCCACACTGGCCTCAAGTTTTCTGTCTCAGTTCCAAGTGGCAGGATGACGGGCATGTAGCATCACCCCTGCTGTCTGTAAGTGTTTCAAACTGATTGTCATACACCATTTTGAAGAGTTAGACTGCAACCAATGGACCCACACCAACAGAGGACATTTGGCAGCAGGTCTAGCATTTCCCACTGCTTTCATAAATTGTGAAATTACTCAAGCAGGGGCTGGGGAAATTGTTCAGTGGTTAAGAGTGCTTGTTATGCAATCATAAAGATTGGAGTTTCGATCTCATTGCCCATGTAATAGGTGGGTTCCCACAAACACTTGTAACTCCAGCTCTGAGGGATTCAACATTCTCTGCCAGTCATCTTGAACAAAGAAATGTGTACTATACTTGTATACATGTGTGCATGTACATGCACATGTCCACACACACACACACACACACACACACACACACACACACACACACACACACACACACACCATACTTATGGGATTGGAGAGATAGCCCATCAATTAAGTGAGTTTTCTGCTCCTACAGTGAACATAGCACCCATGTCAGCCAGGTTCAGAACAGCCTGTAACTTCTGCTTCAGAGGATCTGATGCCCTCTTCTGGCCTCTGAGGATACACACACACACACATACACACACACACACACACCACAGAGACACACATAGAGAGAGACATATTTCTTAAAAAGATTTGTTTATTTTTATTTATTGTGTATGGGTATTTCCTCTGCATATATTCAGTACAATGAACGTCAGAAAGGACACTGGATCTTTTGGAACTGGATAGCTGTGAGCTAACATGTGAGTGCTAGGGATTGAGCCCAGATCCTCTGCAAGAGCAGCCAGGATTCTTAACCACTGAGCCATCTCTTCAATACCATGCATATTTTCAAAGTATGTTTGAAAACTGCTCAAGCAGGAACATAGAAAGAAGAGAGCAAAGAGCTGATACCCACGCCTCAATTGTTTTCTGAAGAAATTTAAAGTAAATCACACACACCCTGACATCTCCCCCACAGGCATCTCTGAAAAGGCGACCACATGGTTCTGTATGCTATAGGGCATTCTTGGTTGACACTGGGGACTGTTATTGACATTAAAGTGGGCGGGCAGAGAGCCTATGTTCTGCAGCCTGCTGTCAGTCCATCTCAAGGTCAAACTGTCTGCCAGGACTCTATAGCATTGCCTTGTAGGAAGATGTACTTGTGAGGGAGTGTGTGGGTGTACGCACCCAGGTGCTATCATGTGTTTATCCTTTATATCTTTGTATTATAAAAATTGCACATAAGTTGCTGAGATGTAAATATGTACCAGAAAAGTCTACAGCAACAGTAGGGGGAAAATTGCCTATGGCTCCACCCTCTAATGGCAGCCACTGTTGACATCCGAGTGGCTTTCTTTCTAGTCCATGCTCTCCACATGACTGAAATCATGTTAAGCACGCATGCAGTTTTCTACCTCAGGTATATTTTGCATGGGTCATTTAAAGTCTCCTGACCACTGCTCACTCATCACAGCCTACTGGGATGGAAGGGTGCTCCAATTCTGTAACAAAAATGCTGTGTTTTCTAAAACTCCATCTGAATCGTTGCTTATTGATTTGCTTCTGTTAAACTATGTGTAACCTCAATCCTCTGAATGACTTTAACATGTAGGGGGGCCCACCCCTGCCTCCTTGGGCAGGATCTGGCTATGTTGCCCAGGGTGGGCTTAAATGAAGTCCCTGAGTGCTGAGATGACAACATATCTAGCATCGTGCCTGATTCATGACCTTGTTGCCAGGGAGACACTGAAAGTTTGGGAAGATGGCATGTGGCTTCACAGCCTGTGTCTCTCTCTAACCTAACTTACAGTTTCCCCCAGAACAACAGTCGGTTTTATATCTACTATATAGGAGGAAGCTGTTATCTACCCCCGACCAGCTGCAGGGAGAGAGAAGTGGAGACACCTGGAAGACAGCAGGCACCTGATTCAGGGATCTTTGGAGATGGACCCTCGGCTCCCGCTCTGTTAAATCTTAATTACAGGTAGGATCTGGCTGGCTAGGTGAAGGGCCCTCTAGTCTCTTTGGATGGCTCTTCCTAGACTTGAAGAAGCAGAGTAACAAGCCTGAGTAGGGCACTGAGAACCAGTGACCTGGGGGGTGGAACACAAAACACCTGTAGCATATGAAAATGAATGTAAAGTATTTTGTCCACTTTCAATTCAAGAAGAGGGGACGTGCTCCTCCTATAGAGCTGGGCAGACACAGTGACTACTTAACTAATAACAACATGGGGGAAGTTGGGCCATCCGCCTGCCTCTGCCTCCTGAGTGCAGGGGTTAAAGGCATGAGCCACCACTGCTTGGGTTTGTTTGCTTGTTTTTATGACAGGGTTCTCACATTATATAGCCCTTGCTGGCCTTGAGTTCACAGAGGTCCACCTGTCTCTGGCAAGCTGGAGCTAAATTCACCACCATACCTGGCTACATTCTAAAAGGACTGTAATCAGCCCAGGACACACCGAGACCAAAGTCATCTTTGACCTTCATTTGGGTTGGCCTGTCTTGTCACAGAGAAGGAAACTGTAGTATCACACACTTCCAGGCCCTTGCCTATGTGTTCCTGCCTTTACCTCATTGCCCCTTCAAGAGGCAGCACCTGCCCGGGAGAGTATATAGACCTCTTTCCACAACAGTTTGCCACCAATGACTGTTGGAAGTTCACTGATGGAACTGAACCTTCTGATCTTAGCCTCAGGCATTTGAGCTTCTTCCTCTATATGATTCCCCCCAAACTTGAAATTTATGCCCTGGCAATGCTGAAGCATGCTTGGGCAGCCCGTATATGGTGGGTCTGTTGAACTTGTCCATATTGGGTTTCATGGTCTAAGCTGATGAGGACGACTGACCAGGTCCCTTACTCAAGAGGGCACCAGATCTCAATACGGATGGTTGTTGGGAATTGAACTCAGGACCTTTGGGAGACCAGGCAGTGCTCTTAACTACTGAGCCATCTCTCCAGCCCCAGGAACTCCCCAAATCTCAGTCTCACTAGATGTAATCACCTGACGCTCAAGTTTTAGTCAACCACCCAATGAGCAGATAGACAAACCTCCAGCCACACAGAATAACCTGAAATCGGGAGTGCCTGGTAAGTTCTCTCGTGGCGGTGAATTTCCTCCCGGTAGTGTTTATGGCTCACCCTTGTAGGTTTGATACCCCTCAAATGCCTCCTCAGCTCCTCAGGTTTATGCTGCTACATGATAGAAAACTTCTGTAGTTCTCTTAGGACTCACGCTGTTTCCTTCTAGTTCATTACGTGTCCCTGTCTCGTAGAGCACGCTGACATTTGCCAGTAGCTTGGAGTCCAGTGGTGGGCTTAAAACAGAATGAACTATGTCCTTTCCAAACCATGTGCCTCAGATAGGGCTACCTTAGTTGCCAAGCAAAGAAATGCTGGTGTCCTAATGTGGCAGAAAGCGGCTGCTTCTCCCGGGTACCTGTAATGATTTGGGGATTATCAGTTTCATCTAGTTCCAATCAGATGTCCCTATATTCAGCCACCTCCTTCTCTCCTAATAATTTTCACATGCGCTTCTAAGGATAATTTGACTGACACTCAAAGTCAGCAATCTGCAGAATTAAATTCTCACTCTGTTCTCAGCACTATCAGTCATGGATCTATAATAAATCGACTCATTCTTTTTAACAGCTAGGGCTCTCACCTCATGGTGTGAGTTCAGCTTGACAGTCTCTCTCCGTCAGTATTCAAGTACACTCAGAAGAATAGGTGCTGCACCGTAGCTCTTGCTGCCGTCATCACCACCACTGAAGCTGGGCAAAGCACCTACCTGGGCTCCCTGGGTCTTTGGATCCCAGTCCAGCACAGGCGATCAATTGATTGACACTGCATGTCGTGGGTTTCACCAGTTTCATTTCCTACTGGGAAAGAACTTGTTACTGTGCTCAAGCTCAATAGTTTGACCAAGCCAGGGCTCAAAACTGGCCGGTACAGGTTTGTCCCCTGAGCTGACTCTTCGACCAGCCGGAGTTCACTCAAAGACAAAACGTAGATAGCGGGGCTGATGAGTTGGCTCCGCAGATAAAGGAGTTTGCTGCCAAGCCTGATGTTCTGAGTTCAATCTCTGGAACTCACATGGTAGAAGGAGAGAATTGGCTCCTGCAAGTTGTCCTCTGATCTCTATATATGCACCATGGCATGTATATACACAAACAAATAAATATTTGTAGAAGTGGAGCAATTTGCACAAGGAAAGTTTAAAATCAAAATTATCAACTCTGAAATAGGATTGAAATGAAGATTTGCTCTAATAAGGAGCAAAAAAAAATGTAAAACTGTAAATGCAGAAGTAGAAATTGTATATGGTTCTTACTACTCTTAGAACTGAAATATTGTACCCAAGAAAGAGCACCCAGGACTGGGACTATAACCAAGACCTGTTGGAGGGAGCATGGTGGTTTGCTGGCAGGAAAAAGAGTTATGTTTTTAAGGTACTGTACCATCTGTACTTGGGGAAATCTGTCCTGTAGGATTCCAAAGAAATCATTTGCATGGAGATGCCATGCTTTGAAACTTGTTTAAAACTGTCTGACATGACACCATGGGAGGCTGTTCACAAGAAGGTACTTCTATGGTATTTCCCTTTGAAGGCACCAGAAGTTTGGCGGAATCTGCTTGCCTTTGGGAACTGCTGGTCACAACATTCTGAGAACCTGGTGCCTGCCCTTCATGATACGGATGTGGGAGGAGCTGCATATGTACTTGGGGTTGGGTGCTTCAGATAGCACACACTGGAGCATCTCAGAATGCTGCTGCATCTGGTGCCCACAATCTCCTGCCCGCCTGAGCCTGGAGATGCATAAACTGTAGCAGCCTAGAGGAGAGGCTTAGGCAAAGCAGGAAGATAGATCTTCCCCCTTCCTAGCCTCTCTTAGGCTCCCAACAGACAGACTTTAGATTTTATCAGTTGGCAAAGGAGAAGTAATTATAAGGCCCAGCAGAGCTAGTACACAGCCCACAGAAAAGGATAAGTTTGCATCTGAGACAATAAAGTGATGATTGACACACTGAGAAAACACTGAATTATCTCAAACCGAGCTGTCTGGTACTGTGCTCCACTAGCCTCACATGGCCATTCCAGTTTGTATTCAATAAAATTAAGTGAGCATTTATATTTTTAATAGCCAGTCACACTTGGCCACTTTTCAAGAACGAAGCTGCCTCATGTAGGCAGTGGATACTGTACTAGAACGGGCAGTTGCCTTCCTTGCTCATCTAACAATTCATATTTGTCTCTTTGCTCTGGCTGGTGGGAAGCTTGGGGACAGACACATCAGTCTCCAAGACCAAAACCAAGGTGACTCTCTAGCAGACTCCAGGCCCTCAGCATCTCTTCAGAGAAAGAGCGCTTCCTTTCACTTTCCTTAATCACAGCTTCCTTGTCTGCTTGCTTTCTCTGTTGATTCCTCTGAGTAAATCTCATCTTTAAACATGCATCTCAAGATTAAACTAAGCAAAGAGCACTTCATTTTAAAGCTGAATGGATCCTTACCAAATCAACTTTCTTATTTTTCCAAATAAAGAACTTAAAAGTCCAGTAATGAAACCAGTCACTTCTAGACATAGAATCCTAGCTGAGATGATGACGCAGGTTTCATGACTCCTCTTCTGGGTCTCACAGCACAGGATTTACTGCCTGTCTTCAAGATACAAAGGTGACATCACCCAAGGAAGTAATTAGACCAGAGAGTTGACTGTGATTCATGGCTCTCTTCTGAATTCTAAATATAGGGATGAGAAGGTCAGGTAGAGGAGGCATCTCGCAGCCCTAACAAGTTTAGCAGAATCACTTGCTCCCCTTATTTATGGAGATTGGCTTGGTTGGTTGTCTTTTTGCAACTGTTACTTGGCACCCTGCTCATGCCGTAGTTGTGCTTAGATTCCAGCCTACCTTGTGGTCCTATTAATTAATTTCTTTTTTTAAAAAAAGATGTATTTATTATGTATACAGTGTTCTGTCTGCATGTTTGTTTGCAGGCCAGAAGAGGGCACCAGATCTCCTTATAGATGGTTATGAGCCACCATGTGGTTGCTGGGAATTGAACTCAGGACCTCTGGAAGCCAGTGCTCTCAACTTCTGAGCCATCTGTCCAGTCCCCTATTAAATTACTTTCTATTCCACTGAGTTTCCAGGTGTCTCTGTTCACATAGCTAATGTCCCTGTCCTCTTTCCCTTGTGAAAATACAAGGTAATAACCTACTGTAATTGGCTGAAGCTGCAGACATACAAATGTGAAATTTCCTGTATCATAGTTACCTCCTAAATAGCTCCCAAATCTGCCTCTGGCCCCATCTCCACTTACTCATTGAGTGGCCCACTTATTACCTGGTCCACACAAGGTCGCATTCTCTCTCTCTCTCTGACAGGGTTTTACTGTGTACTCATGATTGGCTTAGAACTTGCTATGTACACCAGCCTGTTCCTGAACTTACAGAGATCTTATGGCTTTTGCCTCCCAATTGCTGGGATTAAAGGCATGTTTTATCCTGTTCCAACCTGCCTGTCTGCCATCTTGTCTTTTATCCACAAAGGGCTTTGTTGACCGAGGTTTCTGTCCTGCTTAGTCTCGTAATCATTCAGTCCCAAATAAACACACAAAGGCCTACATTATTTATAAACTGATTGGCCTATTAGCTCAGGCTTCTTATTAACTCTTATAACTTATATTAGCCCATAATTCTTGTCTGTGTTAGTCACATGGCTTGGTACCTTTTTCGGGGAGTCAGTCACATCTTGTTTCCTCTGCGGATGGGTGACGACTGCAGACTGAATCTTTCTCTTCCCAGAATTCTCCTGTTCTCATTGCTCCACCTCTACTTCCTGCCTGGCTACTGGGCAATCAGCCTTTATTTAAAATAGAAGTGACAGTGTACAGATCATTGTCCCACAGCAGGGCTCTGATGGAGTTGTCCTCTAGTCTAACCAATTTGCCTCTAGGAGGCAGAACTGTTTTTGTTTTGTTTTGTTTTAAAAGATATAATTCATGTACAGAAAGTTTGCTTTTTTTGGTGTGCAGTTCTGTGAATTTTGACAAGCACAGTCATATAAACGCTACCATAATCAACAGGTAGCATGACTCTGACCCTGAAAAGCTCCCCTGGAACTCTTTGCAGCCAATGCCTCTTTCCATTTCTAGCTTCTGACCACCGCCAATCTGTTTTCTATCTACATACTTTTAGCCTTTTAAAAATATCACACGAGATAGAATTATATAGTGAGGCTTTCTTTATGGCTGCGAGTGCTTTACAGCTGGCCTTGTGCATTTACCAGATGAGTCCTGTTCTACCCACCATGTTGTCACATGCACTGTTTGCTCCTCTTGCTGCTAAGTAGAACCCCACTGAGTCAGTGGGGAGTTTGCTGCTTCTTTCTCTAGTTAATGGCCTGCACTTGTTTCCAAGTTCTGGAAGCCACTACAAACACTTGCCTCTAGTACGTGCATGCGATGTGTGAACATACATTTGCTTTTCGCTCGAGTAAGTCTTAGAAATCCATTGCTGGGTTGTATGGTTGTGTGCTGGTTGCTTTTCCGTCACTGTGACAAAATACCACACACAAGCAATTTCAAGAGAAAAGGATTTGGTTTTGTTCATGGCTGGAGGGTACAGTTCATCAAGGCAGGGAGAGCATGGTGGCAGGGGTGTGAGGCCACTGGGTACATTGCATCCACAGTCAGGAAGCAGAAAGTGATGGGTGCTGCTGGACCTACCTTCCTTTTCTAAAACCGCATAGCGTAGTTTGGCCCCAAACTCACGATCCCTCTACCACCACCTCTTCAACATCAGCCTACTAGAGCATTCCACCACAGTGGCACGTTCTTCTGCTTATTCGCCTGAACCGCAGTCCCTGAGATGGTGCTGCCCACATTTAGGGAGAGTATTTTCACCCCAGTTAAACCTCTCTGGAAATGCCCTTATAGACCTACACGGAGGTTTGTCTCCTAGGTGATACTAAACCCTCTCAAGCTGACAATAAAGATGAACTATCACAGATGGTGTGAGCATTTCTAACCTCAACTGACAACTGGAAAATAGTTTTTCAAAGTAATACTCGCCCTGCATGGAGACCTTATTACTCCACAGCCTCGTCTACATTTGCAATAGTTTAGAATGTTTATTTTTTTATTAGTTCTTTAAGGATTTCATAAATGTGTTTCGAGCATAGTCACGCTCTTCCCCCAACTCCCCCCAGATCCCCTCTCTTCCCACCCTTTGTCCTCTTGTTTTTAAACCCATCAAGTGTAACTTGTGCTGCCCATGCATTCTTGGATGCGTAGTCCTCTACTGGAGCATGGTCAACCTGCCACGGGTGACACCCTCCGACAAAACCGACTCTCCCGCTCTCCGTAGCTATCAAGTTTTAAGAGTTTCTGAATGGCTGCTCTTACAAAACAAAACAAGACTTCAAATGTGTGTTATGGATCTAGCTCAGTGGGTAGGGCGCCTGCTGTACAATTTTGGGTTCCTAGCACCTATGCAAATGTTGTAGGCTGTAGTGTGCATCTGTAACCCTGGTGCTGTAGGGTGGAGACAGGCAGATCCAAGAGGGCAGCAAGGCTAGCTGAAACCATGAGCTCGCTCTGGGTTCACTGAGAGATTTGCACACCCCAATATAAGATGGAAGAGTGAGTGAAGAAGACATTGTAACATCAACCTCTGACCACCACATGCGAGACACACAACTAGAATGTAAGCACTTCACTCCCCTCCTGAATGCTCTCCTCATTTCTTCATTGATCTTCAGGATCTTAGGGAATCTGTGAGCCTGCACTCTTCTTACTTCACCCAGGAACTGGGCCCAATGAGACCTGGGTCCTGTTGAAGGTTGGTTACAGTGAACCAAGCATCTTGGACTCTTCAGGGACCCGGAAATTGAGAAGCAATTTATCTCAGCAAAGTTGGACACTCAGAAGGGACCCATCCTGTGTTCCTCTGCTCCCTTTCCATAGTCATCTGCCAGTGGGAATATTCCTGATAACACACATTTTCCCAGGTTACTTCCATGTTTACAAAGCTTGCGCAACTTCCAGTTTGACGGATGAAGTAAAAAACATTGTGCGTTGTAGAAAATTCAAGCTTGCTTAGGGCAGAGTAACTAACTATGGGGCCAAAGAAACCTGGCCTCAAGTCTTGGCTCTATAATTATTCGATGACCATCTCCAGTAAGATGCTCTATAGTCACAACTGAGCCAAACATTATCTGCTTTCCACAATGGAGAGAATTGGATGAACTCCTACAAATGAAAGGATGTCCCTTGACTCAGTACTCATCATGTTTAATATTTTTATTAATTATTCTATGACACTCAAGCCCACCAGGATTTGCTCTGAGCCTACAGATCCAGCCTTGTCCTTATTCCTACCCTATTCTCACACACTCCAGTGCTGGGGTTCTTTATGCCTTAAAAGTCTTCCCCCATTTCTCACCCCCAGAGGACCTTCCTCTATAGCCAAGGCTAGCCTTGACTTGTGACCTTCCTGTCTCAGGGTTCCCTGCTCTGGGAATGCACTTCTGCATCAGGGGTCCTTGCCCCTTGATCTGAAAGACTCAGCTCAGCCATCTCCTCTGGAGATCCCCCCTGATTTGTAGGCAGTGTCCTGAGCTGTTTCTGTGGAGATGAAGGTAAGTGTCAGAGGTCTGACAGAGGTCAGAGCTAACGCTTTGGCTTTCCTTCAGCCTGGGTTTCTGGTCTAACTCTGACTGCGTTGCTTGCAGAGTTGCCTCTCTGGTGTGGACAAGAAGAATGGTTTGAGGAGTTTTGTGATGATGGTGGGCACAGGTGTCTGGAAAACACAGACCCTGGCCTGTAATAAGAACTGAATTATAGTATTCATTCCTAATAATCAGTACTTAGAAGTTTATCGTATTTTTAGGGATTTAATATTTACTTATTTAGTGTGTATGGGTGTTTTGCCTGCATGCATGTATGCACACCATGTGTGTGAAGTGCCACACAGGCCAGAAAATGGGATTTGATTCCCAGAAACTGGAGGTACGGCCCGCTGTAAACTGCCGTGCAGTGCTGGCCTTTAACCCAGGTCCTCTGCAGGAGCAGCCAAGGCACTTAACCACAGAGCCATCTTTCTAGCACCATCATTTTGTTCTTTGAGCAATATTTCTATTTATTTCACATATTTATACAATGCGTTTTGGCATCCAGCCACCACTGCCTTCATCTAATTCCTCCTAGGATCCCCAACTAGAAGCTGAGCTTTGCAGGATAGGGGTGAGACAGGGCCTCATATATCCCAGCCTGGCTTTGAACTCATTGTGTAGGGAAGAATAACCTTGAACATCTGGTCCTCCCGATTCTACCTCCTGAATGCTGAGATTACAGACATGTGCCACCACACCCTGTGTACAAGGGCTGGGGACCAAATTCAGGGCTTGGTGCGTGCTAGGGAAGCACAATCAATCGAGCCACAGTCCTTCCCATTTTTTTTCTGTGTGTGTGTATCACGAGTCTTTGGGTACCCTTGGAGGCCTGAGTGGGGTGTCAGATCCCCTGGAACCGGAGTTATAGGTGATTGTGATTTGCCCAATGTGGGTGCTAGGAACTGAACTTGGTTCTTTTGGAAGAGCAGCACATGCTCTTAGCCACAGAGACATTTCTCCAGCCCCACATGGGCTGTCACTGTAATAGAGGTTAACTGAGCGCTTAAATAGCTGCCGACATTTCAATACTTCTTTATCCCTCCTTCACCCACATGGTATCTAAATTATAGACTCTATAAGACTTTAAGTACAGGAAAATCCTGTGCTCCTCCCCTATTGCCCTGCCACTCCTCATAAGGTTGTGAGGAATGTTGGCATCTGGCAGACTTAGATCCTAGAGCAAACTAACTCCTTGACCTCAGCATGGCTTCCTTTCTCAAACCGTGGCTCTCTTTAAGAAACGTTCTCGAGTTGGGCAGTGGTGGTGCATGCCTTCAATCACAGCACTTGGGAGGCAGAGACAGGCAGATCTCTGAGTTTAAGGCCAGCCTTGTATACAGAGAGAGTTCCAGGATAGGCTCCAGAGAAAGCTGTCTGGAGCTACAGAGACACCTTGTCTCGAAAAACCAAAAAAAAAAAAAAAAAAAAAAAAGTCTCACCCTGGGTATCTGTGCCTTTCTATAGCCACCAGAGCATCTCCTTTGGCTGTATCCTGTATTGACTCCTGACCACAGATGAAGTAATGAGACCCTTCCCCTGCCTTGTGAAGTTCCATCAAAGGTCCTAACTCAGTCCTGAATAGTGGTGGCAGTCTGACCATGTCTTAAGAAGCATATCTTTTTTGAACTTGCCCCTGTATTTTGTTCCCTTTCCCTAACCTAGTTGTGAGAGTTTTGAGAGCATGGATAATTCTCTTGGCCTTTGTGTCTGCTGTCATGTCTTACCTGTGCTTTTACTGTTCTTTATCACTGCTGTACACCCGTTGTCACTCCGGTCTGTCGATGACAGTAGTATTATTGCCAGGTAGTTACCAAGTGCCGGGTCTATTGTCTCACCTCAGTCTTAACCACCATACCAAGAGGTAGCTCCAATTTCACCCTCAATTTACAGACAAGGGAAAGGAAGTTTACAAAGTGACTGGCCCTGAGGTCAGTCAGATGATTGGCAGAGCCAAGAGTGAGCGCAGGGAGCCTGACGCTAGAACCCGTGCTTCTCTCAGTGACACCCTGCCCACCTCCTCTGCCATCAGAGAGATGGATAGGACTATATTTGTCCTACTTGCGTCAAAGGATGGTCTGAGCGCAATAAAATGAAATAACTGGAGAGGGCTTAAAAAGATGAAAAAAGTTGGAAATTCAAAGGAAAAGCATTGTCATTAAACCTCGGGGATTTCCAGACATTATTCCGTAGCGCCGGTTCTCTGACATGATTATCTGCTACCATCTGCCCTCTATTAAACGTTTCCCAAAGGGATGGCATTGATGAGAACCCAGTGATACTTTGGAGGAAATTACTCCCCTAAGTGGTTCTGGGTGACCCTTAAACCTCTGCCCTTGCAGACAGAGCAGGTTCTGAGACATTCAGTTTTGGTGTTTTATTCAAAAGGATGACAAAGAAGCCAAAAAAAAAAAAAGCATTGATTGATTTTTCTGGGGATACTTATAGGCTTTGGATGTTCATATTGTCTGTGTCCCCTTTCCTAAGGCTCTCTTAGGGCCAAAGTCTTATGGGAGGATGCTGTCCGGGATGATGCCTGAACGTTCAGTAACTCCAATGGGAGCTCTGAGTGTCTCAGCAGGTAAAGGAACTTTCTGTCAAGCCTGGTGACCCCTGATGATCCCCAGGCACACAAGTCCCATAAGTTGTCCTTTGACTTTCACAGATGTGCCATGGCACACGCGCACACATGTGCACACACACACACTCTCTCTCTCTCTCTCTCTCTCTCTCTCTCTCTCTCTCTCTCTCTCTCTCCCTTCCCCCCCCCTCTCTCTCTCACACACACACACACACTAAACAAATGAATAAATATAAAACCAGAATTTTAAAGTAACCCCTATGGCCAGGAAGAATGGGAACTTTGACTCGGTTTGGGAGAGGAGTCATCTGAGTGGTGGCGGAGGAGTCTGTTGAGTGGTAGGAGAAGGACTCTAAGCACAGGTGCCACTGGTCAGGCTCCCTAGCCAATAGCCAGGTTCTCATTCTGTTTCAACCAATAGGAGGTAACACAAGCAACCACTGCCCATTTTTTTTTGTCTTGACTAAATAACTGCAGAGCTAGGAGCTGGAGAGTTGGCTCAGTGGTTAAGAGCACCTGGTGCTCTTGCAGAGGACCCAGGTTAGTTTTCCAGCAGTCAATTGCAGTGACAGCCATCTGTAATTCCAGTTCTTGGTGAGTTAACATTTCACTAGTGTACATACATGCATATATACATACATGCATGCAGGCAGGCAGGCAAAACACTCACACAATAAAATAAGAAGAAGCGATTCTTTAAAGGATTGCCGAGCTTGCTGCTGCCAAACCAAGAGAAACTCAAGACAATGTAAGTCGGCATCCATTAAAGAGACAGCTGTAGGTGACAATGATGGCAATGACAGCCCCATTTACTGTGCCAGGAGTGAGGACATGTGTGCTTCCTAGGCCTCACCTCACTTAATTCCACAGCCTCGTCAGATAGGTTCTATTATTATCCCACCTCAACAAAGGAAGACGAGGCACTCAGAGAGCTTGAGTCACCTGCCCAAGTGGCTCAGGTGGCTCACACTCCCCTTTCTCCCTGGCTTTTTCCTGTGGAAAATGTCAAGTCAGTAGAAAACTTGTACAATGAAAACGTGAAAGGGTACAGCCGCAACCGAGGGCGTCTTTGGCTATGCTTAATCTTAAACCTATAGTTTCATCTGATTTCAGTTTTCAAGATGCGTCTGTAGACTGTGAAACACTAAAATAAAGTAAAAATCTATCTTAGTGTTAAAGATGCCACATTCCTTAGGTGCTACTCTGTGAAGCCTTCTGAGTCCAAGAAAGACAAACTTACCTCTAGCTGCTCGTCAGGACATAGGCTCTGTCACTACTATGTCCAGAGAGAGGCCTTGGGGATTCCACGGGTAGCTGGTGGGACGACCTTCTTTTCCATCTTTGAGTATCTCTTTCCCAGCTTGTTGGTTTGTTTGTTATTGTTATTGCAGCTTTCCTCTCCTGCTCTCCACCTGCACATTTCTAGCTGACAAGGAGGTTGTCAGGATGAACGACTGACGGAAAGTGTTGAAAATTAATGCACTCAGCAAACAGAGAAATCCTAACTAGTAATAAGCATAATTGCTCTTCAAGATCTATCCAAAGCCCTCGCCCCCAGCAGCAGGCAAACAAAGAGGGAGAGCATGTTCACATCAGACACCTCCTGAGCTGGGGTGGGGGTTAGGAAAGTGTTGGAGGAGTGAGTCACTTGTCAACTGTGTTGCAGGCTCATGTCTGCCTATGCCTCAGGTGGCTGGGCCCTGCTCCAGACTTGCCCGAGTCTTCCTTTTTCTAAGGCTGTGGTGCCGAAGAGAGGGCTCTCAAGGTCCTACCTGCTTTAGACTCCATGTGGGCATGGCTAGACTCCTGCACCGAAGAACTCTTCAGTTCTGTTTCCTAAGTGGAAGTCAGGAACGTGGTCAATTTGGACAGCAGACATTGGGATATTAGGAGACTATGACCTGCTGACTTATTTTAAAATGCAGGAAAATGCAGACCGAGGCAGGGAGAAGAGGACATAAGTAGGAAGATTTGTGAAAACAATAAGCTTTTTGCTGTTGTTTTAGTTTTTCAAGACAGGGTTTCTCTGTGTTTCCTTGGCTGTCCTGGAACTCACTCTGAAGACCAGGCTGGCCTCAAACTCACAGGCTTGACCATACATGCCTCAGGTTGTCATGTCCTTCTTGTGACCATCTGGAAGAGCCTGCCTACCATGGAATGCCCCAAGAGGATGTAGTACCATGGGGAAAAGTTCCTTGTTGGAACAGAACTTTCTCTCTTGTCTAAGTGCTCCTCCAGGGAGGTGTAGGGTGGGAGATATGACTAACTTCATATTTTACTTCTCAGTGAGAGGCCAGAGTAAGTCAATATCTTTGTATCTTTATGGCATCTAATGTACAGAACTACTGAATTCTCAGAAGCAGCTGTCTTATCCAGTTAAAAACTTCTCCCTAATTACAAATGTTGGCAAGTCTTTTAAAAAACAATTTGGCAGCATGTAGTGCATGACTTAGGATGCTTATGTTTGAAAGTAAAAACTCAAAGGTAAGTGATTTAAATAAGAAAGGCAATTTATTATTTATTATTTTTTTTAAAGATTTCGTTTTTGAATCCCAGCCTCACTTGCTACCAGGGACCTTGTAGCTACCATCTTGTGGTATAGACCCAGGCATACTACCAAAATTCTATCTCATTTTCTCCTCCATTAGAGTTGCCCACATCCCTTGGCTGCTCGCCAGGATCATCTACCTTCTCTCAGCCCATCTCTCTTCCTCTGGAACTCATCAGATCTCAGCTCAGTTCCCAACAGTTATGTGTGACCAAGAGTCTAAGAACCTTATCATTCACCTGACTGGGACCTTCAAGTTATGCTATCCAGCACTGAAAACCACAACCAGAGAGCCAGGCAGTGGTGCTCTGCGAGTTCGAGGCCAGCCTGGTCTATAGAGTGAGGTCTAGGTCATTCAGGGACACACAGAGAAACCTGCCTTAAAACAACAACAACAATAACAAAAAACAAACAAAAAGAAAATCATAACCAGAACACACTACCAGAGGAAACTTGTTTCAGGCTCTTTGACCAAACTACTGAGTAACTGAAGACCTTGAAAGAGGCTGTATCCCCAAATACCAGGTAAACAGAGAAATCGAGACTCCAAGTCTGCTGGGAAATACCTCTGATGGAAGAAGAAAGGTGTCATGAACAAAAAATACAGGAATAAATATACATCTTTTAATAACAACTATGAATATTAATGGTCTTTATTCCTCCAATAAAAAGATATAAATTAATAGGTTGGACTAGAAAATGTAGACAGAAGTTTCTGTCTAGCCTGGACCCACGGTCATTCAGTCCCAAATAAATACACAGAGGCTTATATTAATTATAAACTGGCCTATTGCTCAGGCTTGTTACTAACTACCTCTTACAACTTAAATTAACCCATAATTCTTTTTTTTCCATGATATTTACTGAGCTCTACATTTTTCTTTGCTCCCCTCCCTGCCACTTCCCTCCCTTCTTCAACTGTTCCCCCAAGGTCCCAATGCTCCCAATTTACTAGGAGATCTTGTCTTTTTATACTTTCTACTTCCCATGTAGATTAGATCTATGTAAGTCTCTCTTAGTGTCCGTATTGTTGTCTAAGTTCTCTGAGATTGTGGTTTGTAGGCTGGTTTTCTTTGCCTTATGTTTAAAAATCACCTATGAGTGAGTACATGTGATAATTGTCTTTCTGTGTCTGGGTTACCTCACTCAAAATAATGCTTTCTAGTTCTATCCATTTTCCTGCAAAATTCAAGCTGTCATTATTTTTTTCTGCTGTGCAGTACTCCATTGTGTAAATGTACCACTTTTTTTTAATCCATTCTTCGATAGAGGGGCATTTAGGTTGTTTCCAGTTTCTGGCTATGACAAACAAAGCTGCTATGAACATGGTTGAGCACATGTCCTTGTGGCATGACTGAGCATCCTTTGGATATATACCCAAAAGTGGTATTACTGGGTCTTGAGGAAGGTTGTTTCCTAATTTTCTGAGAAATCGCCACACTGACATCCATAGGGGTTGTACCAGCTTGCATTCCCACCAGCAATGCAGAAGTGTTCCCTTTTCCCCACAACCTCTCCAGCATAAGTTGTCACCTGTATTGGCATAAGAACAGACAGGAGGACCAATGGAACCGAATAGAAGACCCGGATATCAATCCACACATCTTCAAACACCTGATATTTGATAAAGAAGCAAAAAATAACCCATAATTCTTTTTTTAAATATTTTTATGGTTTATTTAACTTTATTTTATGTGCATTTGGTGTGAAGGTGTCAGATCCCCCAGAACTGGATTTTCAGACATGTGGGTGCTAGGAATTGAACCTGGGTCCTCTGGAAGAGCAGTCAATGCTCTTAACCGCTGAGCCATCTCTCCAGCCCCCCATAATTCTTATCTAGGCTTACCTTGGTAACTTTTCTAAATGGCATTCTCATCTTGCTTCCTCTGGTTTCTAGCTGACAACTGCATCTCTGCCTTTCCTCTTCCCAGAATTCTCCTAACTGGTTGCCCTGTCTATACTTCCTGCCTGGCTACTGGCCAATCAGCCAGTAAGCCAATACGAGTGACAAATCTTTACAGCATACAAGAGCATTATCCTACAGCAAGAAAACAGGATCCACCTCTTTGTTGTCTCAAAGAGACACACCTCACCAATAAAGACCAGTATCCCCTTAGGGTAAATGGATGGGAAAATGTATTCTAAGCAAATGGAACTAAGACAGAAGCAAGTGTAGCTATTCTAATATCTGACAAAATCAACTTCAAATCACAACTAGTCAAAATGCAGTAAACACAGGAGTACACAATTTCATTAAAAAAAAAAAAACAACCCTGTTAACAAATCACATTGTACCCAAAAAGAGTGATAGTGAGTGATTTTAATACCCTATTCTCACAAATTGATCATCTGGAAATAAGTGACATAATAAATCAAATGGGCTTAATAGATAGCTATGGAACATTCCACACAAACGCTAAAGAACATGTTCTTTTCATGGAACTCTCTCCAAAACTAACATATGGACACAAAACAATATTCAACAAATATAGAAAAATTGAAATCATATCCTGAATTTTATCTGACCACAGTGAAATAAAGCTAAATATCAATGGTGATAGAAACTACAGAAAATACACAAATTTGTGAAAATTAAAGACACACTACTGAATACTAATTGGATCAAGAATTAAATCAGGAAGAAAATTTAGAAATTCCTAGAATTGAATGAAAATACAACATGCCATAACCTATGGGACACAATGATGGCAGTTATAAGATGAAAATTTATAGAACTAAGTGCCTAAATTAAGAAATTTAGAGAAATCTCAATTTAAGAAATTAATGAGAATTCATGGTATAGAAGGAACACAGATAAAAAGAAAATGGAATAGGAATATTATTTAAATATTATTACATTTAAATATTAAATAAAATATTATTAAATATTATTTAAAAATTATAGCAGAAAGCTTCCTAAACTTAGAAAAGAAGTAGATAGATAAACACAAGAGGTATACAGAATTCTGAATAGACATGACCAGAGAAGAAAGTCTCCATGACACATCATAGTCAGGAGGTCAAAATGCAGCATAGGAGCTAGGGAGAAGCCTCAGTGGTTGAGAGCACTGACTACTGTTCTAGAGGATCAAGGTTTGATTCCTCACTTCTAAATGGTGGCTCACAGCCTACAGCCATCTGTAACTCCAGTTCCAGGGGACCCGATGCCCCCTTCTGATCTCCAAGGGCATTAGGCATACATGCAGTGCACAGACAAGCAGGTAGAAAACATTCATATACATGAAATGAGATAAAAATAATTTTAAAAATCAAAAAATTGAAATGGTTACTTATATCCTAGCAGACCATGATGGAATAAGACTAGAAATCAACAATAAGAGGAACTACAGACACCACAAAATATTTGTAGACTAAATAATACGTTTTTAAATTGGGTTATCCAAGAAATCAGGGAGAAAATTTAAAAATTCCTAAAGACAAATGATAATGAGAATAGAACCTATCAGAACCTTTGGGATGCAACCAAGGCTGTCCTAAGAGGAATGTTTATAGTGATAAGCACTCACATTAGAGAAATCTGAGAAATATCAAATAAATGACCCAAAGTGACTCAAAGTGCTCACAAAACAAGAAGCAGCCAATCCCAAGCGAATATAATAACGATTAAGGAAGAAATCAATGAAATAGAGACTAAAAAACAATACACAAAATCAAACAGTTCTTTGAATAAGTTAGTAAGATAGACAAATCCTTAGCTAAACCAACAAAGGAAATAGGAAGAAGACACAAATTAACAAAATCAGAGGTCAAAAGGGTGATCTTCCAACTGACACCAATACCATGCAGAACCTTTTGTTTTGAGAGATTACCATGAAAACTGATGCACTAGACTTGTAAATCTAAGAAAAACAGAAGATTTCCTAAATGCATATCATCTACCAAAATTAAAGTCAGATGATATAAATAACTTAATTAGACTCATTATAAGCAATGATATCAAAGCTCTAATCAAAAGCCTTGCCCTCCAAGAAAAACCCAGGACCAGACAGACTGACTGCTGAGTTTCTCAAACTTTCAAGGAACATCTCCTACCAGCCCTTTTAAAATTACTCTACAACATAGCATGTGAAGGGACACTTCCAAATTTACTCTGTGACACCAGCATTATTCTGATGCAAAACCCAGCTAATCCACAACAACGATACAAGAAAACTAAAGGCCAGTTTCTTTGATGAACATAGAAGCAAAAATTCTCAATAAAATAGTATAAACTGAATTTAGTAACACATTAAAAAGGTTATATGCTATGAGCAAAAGGGATTCAATCAAGAAAGGCAAAGTTGGCACAACATAAATAAATCAACAAGTATATTAATGTAAGGACAGAAACCACATAATAATCTTGATTGATGCTGAAAAGGCATTTGACAAAGTTCAACATGTCTTCATAACAAAAAGTCCTGGAGACATTAACAATAGATGGAACATACCTCCAAATAAAAGGCTATATACAACAAACCTATAGCCGGCGTTATACTAAAGGGAGACAGAGTATTTCCTCTAAAATCAGGAATAAGATGCTCATTCTCTCTTATTTGATCTAGTGCTTGAAGTCTTATCTATAGCAGTTAGACAAGGCAAAGATATAAAATGAGTAAAAACAGGAAAGTAAGAAGTCAGACTATCCCTGTTTGCTCTCTGCATGCATCTGTCTTTACTTAGAATACCCTATGGCATCCACTAGAAAAACTTACATTTAATAAACCCAGTAAAGTTGCAGGATACAAAATCAATGTGAAAACCAGTAGCCTTCATATATCCCAAGATGTACTCTCAGGGAAGGAAATTAAGAAAATTATTCAACTCAAAATAACTGCAAAGTAACTAAATGTCTAGGAATCTATCTCATCAAAGAAGAGAAAGAAAACCCTCTACAATGAAAATGTCAAGACATTGAATATGGATATCAAGGAAGATACTAGATGAAGGAAAGATCTTCCATGTCCCTGGATTAGCAGATTTAATATTGTGGAAATGACTATACTGCCAAAATTAATCTACAGACTTAAAACAATACCTATCCAAATACAATGTTATATTCAGAGATTTTAGAAAAAAATTGAAGAGTTCATATAGAACCATAAAGGAGCATAAATACCCAATTTTAGGGAGTAAAAACACAGCTGGAGTTGTTACAATATCCAACCTCAAATTATACTGTATAACTAAGTGATAAAAGCAGCCTGATATTGGCAAAAAACAACAACAACAACAAAAAACTAGACCAGTGGATAGAATGGAGTTTCTGGAAAATTAACCAATAAAGATTTGTCTACACAATTTTTGACAAAGGATGCAAAACTGCATAAAATTATGCTCACCTAATCTTTTAATACATGTTTGTATGTAATTCACCTAATTTTAAAATTTTATTTATTTTTTTACATACCAATCCCAGCCCCCTACAGTGGCTTGCTTACCTAATTTTTGACACAGATGGGCTAGTCAACAAATGGTGCTGGAAAAACTGGGTATCTACCTGTAGATAAATGAAAAAATAGATTTGCATATTTCCTCTTGTATAAAAATCAACTCAAAATGGATCAGATGCTTTAATTTAAAGCCTGAGATGCTGAAACTGCTGCAAGAAACATGGAGCTTACTCTTTGAGACCCTGGGGTATGCGTGAATGTTCTGAGCAGAACTCCAATAGCACAGGAACCGGTCTCAGGCGTCAACAGATGGGATTCTACAAACTTGAAAAGTTCCTGCATGGCAAAGGAAGCTAAACAGCAGGGCACGGGCAGCCCACGGGGCAGAAGGAAATCTTTGCCAGCTTTACTTCAAATGGGTTAATATGCTGCATTTATAAAGAATTATAGAAATTAAATATCAAGGAAATAAAACTGTCACTCATCAAATGGATTAATGAATTAAATAGACAGTTTTAAGAAAGATAAGTGGTCAATAATTATTTTTAGACGTGTTCAGTTTCCTCTGCCATCCAGAAAATTCAAATTAAACTCCTTTGAGATACCATCTCATCCTAGTCAGAAGAGTTATTATTAAGAAATCTATGAGAAACTCTAAGGAAGAGAACTGATGGGGATGGGTGCTTCTCAGAGAACTGAGGCAGAAGCCAGCTTTCTTGGATTGATTTCACCTTTTCCCATAAATTTCCTTCATGTTATCAAATTAAAAAAAAGAAATCTACAACAAATGTTGGAGAGTATGTGGAGAAAGAAGGACCCTTGTTCACTGCTAGTGGAGGTGAAAATACCACTATGGAAATCGGTTTGGAGATACCTCAAAAAATTGAAAATAGAATCTCCATATGACCCATCTGTCTTAGTTAGGGACTCTATTGCTGCAATGAGACAGCATGACCAAAAAGCAAGTTGAGGAGGAAAGGGTTTAGTTGGCTTACACTTCCATATCAATGTTCATCATCGAAGGAAGTCAGGACAGAACTCAAACAGGGCAGGTTCCTAGAAACAGGAGCGGATGCAGAGGCCATGGAGGGTGCTTCTTACTGACTTACTCTCCACGGCTTGCTCAGCCGGCTTTCTTATAGAATCCAGGACCACAGGCCCAGGGCTGGAACCACCTATCACGGGCCCTCCCCCATCGATCACTAATTGAGAAAATTCCTTACAGCTGGATCTCATGGAGGCGTTTCCTCACCTGAGGCTCCTTTCTCTCTGATGACTGTAGCTTGTGTCAAGTTAACACAAAAACAGCCAGTACACCAGATATTTTGCTTCTAGGCATAGACCCAGAAAATCCTACACCCTACCAAAGAAATATTTACACCCCTATGTTTATGGCTGCTCTATTCACTATAACAAGGGAATGGAACCAACCTAGTTGTCCATCAACAGTTGATGGGACAGTAAGAATCTGGATCATATAAAACAATATTATTCATCTTGAGAGTAAAATGAAATCACAAAATTTACAGGAAAATGGATGGTCTTAGAATGTGTTATACTAAGTGAGCACACCCATATCAGAAAGATAAAAAACCCTAAATGCTTCTCCTCATGTATGTGTTCTAGACCATCTAGACAATAATGCATACGTATATATACACATAAGCAAATACACACGTGAGTATAGTCTAGCATGTAGAAAGGAGAGAAAATAAATGATTAATAGTAGATGATGAGGGAGGATCAAATGCAGGCAAAGGGTACATGAGTTGGAAAAATGAAATGCTTTTTTTCAGTTTTAACTCTGTCATGGATTTTTCTCTTTTGTGTTTGTAGATAAGTGCATAAAAATGGAATTGATAGTTATTCCAAGTATGTGGAAGATCTTGAGATGTGTTGACGTAAGGTATGAGCAAGTCCTTGTTTGAGGAACTACATTAAATTAGCTGTGTTATGTTTTTTATTTGCACATTTTAAAATTATAATAAGGTGATTTTTATTTTAAAAGTATGCATATGTGTGAGCCTCTGTTTAATGAGTGTGTATACCTGTGCAATGACTGTAGAGGTCAGAAGTGTGGCTCTGCTGGTGCTTTACTTACAGGTGGTTGTGAGTTGCCAGACATGGATGGATGCCAGGAACAAAACTCAAGTCCTCTGCAAAAGCAGTACATGACCTTCAGTGCTGAGCATTCTCTCCAGGCCTCATGGTTCTATTTGAAAATCTTCAGTTTCTAACTATTCATTGGTAGTATACAAAAATAAGATTAATTATCATACAGTGGCCTTGGATTGTATAACCTTGTCAAACTCACCTGTTATTTCCAGGAGCATTTTCTTTTTGTAGATTCCTTGGGATTTCTTATATAGGCAGGCATATTATCTGTGAATGTGGGCAGCTGGTGTCTTTCTTTCCAGTACGTATGTCCTCTGTTTCTTTGATGTGGCTTGTCGCAGTGGCTAAGGCTGGGGTGGAACACTGAAGTGATGTGCTGAGTGTGGATCTTGCTCCCAGGCTGATGCAGAAAGATGTTAGCTGTGGCGTTCTTTACAGACACACCGTTCAGGTTATGGAAGCTCTCTTCTAATTCCAGGTTGTCAAAAGATTTTAAAAATTAATTACGACTGGATATTAAGTATAACTAAATACTTTTCTGCATCAGTTAAATGACCTTTGTGGTTTTTTTCCTCTACTGTGTTAATGTGGTGAATTGCACTAATTTTACATGTTCAGCCAGTTTTGTACTTTTCAGATGCGAGGCCAAGACATGTGGGGCAGTGGGGGAGAGGAAATAAAGGGGAAAAAGAGAAAGGGGAGGGGGAGGCAGAGAGAAGAGAAAGAAAAAAGAGGAAGGAGATTGCATATGTTCATGAATGATTTGCCAATATTTTGTTGGACTCATAGGCATAGTCTACAGTTATATTTGTTAGGAATATTTTTAACTGCTCATTTTATTTTTATATCTAAACTTTTTCATACTGGCTAAACATACTCTCCTTGATAGTAGTTTATTTAGTAGGTTTGGAAATATTTCAGTCATTATTATGTGAGTTTTGGTAATTTGTGACTTTCAAGTAATCCATTGCTTTCCAGTAAGTTGTAGATTTAAGTCACAAACTGTCAGAACACGGTCCAGGAATGGCCTTGTGTGGGAGAATGCTGAGTGCCTGTGAGGACTCTCCAAGAAAATATGATGGGAGTCAGTGGCTTCAGTGTCTTCAAAACATGGAGTGTTCTCGTGCTCCTCCCGGATGTCGTGGAGAGGACTGAGCTCACTTCAGATTACTCGGTATTGCTTGCTGGTGTTATTCAATTAAATCTTCATGCCTTTACGGAAAAACACATTTCGCCACGTGTGGCTCGTCCTCGTGATTGTATACAGGCTGAACTCATGAGAACTTTCCTCAAGTGACCTTCCTTAACACTCAGAGTATAAACTGAGGCTCCGAATAAAGCTGGCTATGGCATGAGACTTTAAGCCACTTTATTCTCCCAGATCCCAACCACCTCCAATGTGGTGGCCGTAAACCTAAATACTAAATTCATAGTACTTCCTCCTTAAGTTAAAACATGTTTACTTGTCTTATGTGTACAAGTGTTTTGCTGTATGCATGTGCACATTGTGTGTCTGGCGCTCATAAAGATCAGATTTCCGGGAACTGGTGTCATAGATGGCTGTGAGCCACTGTGTGGGTGCTGGGAGCCATAGCTAGGTCCTCTGAAAGAGCGGCCAGTGCTTTAACTGTTGAGTCATTTCTCCAGCCACCATGGCATTTTCTTTCTGGTTGGTGACTGTAGTCTGTGGCACTCTGATTTTCACCTGCATACTTGGAATTTGTGTCTTCTACCTTTCTTTGTTACTCTAGCTAGAGATTTATCAATCTTATTGGCCTTTTCACAAATGCATCTTTTGTTTTGATTGACTTTACCATTTTTCTGTTATCAAATTCATTAATTTCTGACCTTTTTATCCTTACTTCTCAAAGTTTGAGGGATTTTTTCCTAGTTTTTCAAGATGACATCTTAGACTGTTGACAACTGTCTTATTTCCAAACATAAGCATTTAATTACACACATTTTTCTTTTTAACACCTCTTTCATTGTGTCCCACTAACTTGGATACACAATTTCAAATTTCTCCAATCCAAAAGTTTTTGTCTGTACCCATTCTTAAGTGTCTTGGTTGGGACTAAGAACTTCAAATGGGGTCACTGTTTCCTAGGTTCAACATGATGGCTCTGCTGGGACTCCCCAAGATTTTCACTTAATTGACATAGATGAACTTGCTCTTGCACCCCTTGACAACACCAAAACTGTGTTCATTTTCTGGACTTTTCAGTTGTTTGAGCCAATGCTTTCCACATGCGGTAGCTTGAATGTAATTGGCCCTGTAATCTCATAGGGAGTGGCACTATGATGAGTTGTGGCTTTGTTGGAGGAAGTGTGTCACTATGGGGTGGGTTTTGATGTAGGCAGAGACTGCTCATTCATTTCCCGGCTATGCAGACCTGAATAATCACAGAAACTTTATTAATACAACACTATTTGGCCAATGACTCAGGCATATTTCTAGCTAACTCTGTACATCTTGAATCAACCCATTTCTATTAATCTGTGTATTGCCATGGGGCTGTGGCTTACCGGGCAAGGTTCAGGCATCTGTCTCCTTTGGCAGCTACATGGTGCCTCCTAGACTCTGCCTACTCTCTCTCTATGTTTCTGTTCAGATTTCCCTCCTGGCTTTGCTCTGCTAAGCCATTGGCCAAAACAGCTTTATTCATTAACCAATAAAAGCAACACATATACAAAAGGACATCCCACATCACTTTGAGGTTTCCTATGCTCAGGGTACTGCTCAGTGTCTTAGTCAACTTCCTTTTGCTTTCTGGTCAAGGTGTAGTTGGCACCATGTCTGCCTGCACACCACCATGCTCCCTGCCATGATGATAAAGGACTGAACCTCTGAAATTCTAAATGAGTCACCCCAATTAAATGTTTTCCCTTATAAGGGTTGCTGTGGTCATGGTGTCTCTTCACAGCAACAAAAACCCTAACTAAGACACCATGTATCCTAAACTAGATCATATTGGTTTGCATGATGTGGGTGACAGTTTGAATGAGAAATGGCCCCCATGAGCTCACGTATTTGAACACTTGGTTCCCACTTGGTAGTGTCATTTAAGGGAGGTTATGGAACATTGTTATATGATAAACTTTTCCTGGGAAGATGCAACACACACACACACACACACACACACACACACACACACACACACACACACACACACACATACTACTACTACTACTACTACTACTACTACTACTACTACTACTACTCCTCAACCCACAAAGGTAATCCATGACAGACCAAAGTAAGAACTGTACCAATGTCCAACTTGGGGAGCCGATGAGTTTTTACTGGAGTTATTATCAGGAGTATGTGTAAGAGATTATTTACTGGAGTTATTATCAGGAGTATGTGTAAGAGATTATTTATAAGGAGCAGAGATGACTCAAAAGCTGCTGAATTACTAAAAATCCCATCCCAGCACAAGCAAAGACTCAAAGAAAAAGCAGCAACAAAAATCCCTGCAGCCCAGAGGCCTCAGCATAGCTTGCGGGCAGCTTGCCCAGCTGACAATCCCTTCTCTATGAGGTTCAGTTGGCCAGAATTCTCTTCCAGGCAGTTGTTGATTCATTTCTACACTGCTGGGAAGGGGCTCTCAAAAGTTTTCCAAGTTTCTGCTTTCCAAACATGTGAATTTTTGTTTCCTCCTAGGGCATCATGAACATTCCTCTCCCTCCTAGAGGGGCTGTTTCCATTAGGAGGAAAATGCCATACAACAAAGCATTCATACATAGAGCCTTACAGCAGGAAGTACGCCACCAGGGGTGGGGTTTGAAGATTTATAACCCTACCTCACTTCCAGTCCTCCCTGGCTACTTCCTGGCTGTGGATGGAAATGGGATTGGTCAGCTTCCTGTTCCTACTGACTGTGGCCACGCCTTCCCCACCATGATGGACTGTAACTCTTTGGAACTGTCATCCAAAGTACAAACTTTATCCCTAGATTGTCTTTGTGGGGTTATTTTAGTTACAGTAAAGTAACTAATACACTATGGCCCAGGGAAAGAGTTCTGACTGACACATGGACAGCAAGGGGGTATGAGAGCCACTGTGAGGATGAAACTTTAGCATACAAATGTGTCAGTAGTAAGAAGGAAAAGGGACCCCCTTTAAATGACAAGTGGTGAAGACGTCATTCGAGTGATCAGAGAGACAGAAAGTTATTTTTGAAGGCCCAGAAAATGAACGAGTTAAAAAAAAAAGTAGAGAGTAATTGACAGTGTAAAATCCTTACGAGGGGCCAGTCAAGACAAGAACTGAGAAGGATCCTTTGAATCTGTCAACAAGGAGGTTATGTGTCTGCCAAACTAGAAAAGTCCTTGGCCTCCTCATGCTCTGTGTCCTTTTATGAAAAATAAGAAATTGAAACAAAGAGATACTTTTTTGTTCATGTTTTGACTTGTTTTGGAGGTGGCAGATTCAAGATTGCAGCCCTTCAATACTTAGTACCTAGTACTTATGATGATGGTGATGATGATGATGATGATGATATCTGTCTGAAGCTGCACCTGTTCTGTTTTTGTTCTTGGTTTGCTCTTTCAAATCATTTATTCAGTTCACACTGACAGTCTTCGAGCACAATCAGTAAATCTTACTCAATAGAACTGAAACATACCTTGGCCCTACTTCAGCCACAACAGCCCCAGGGAGCTCCAGAAACCACCTCATCAGCTAGGCAGTGAAGGGAAAGCCTATGTCTTCAATGCATCTACTGAGAATCCCTCGTTCTGTGGGCCAATGAGAACATCAGTTTAGTACTTCTTCTTCTTTTTCTTCTTCTTCTTCTTCTTCTTTTTTTTTTTTTTTTTGGTTTTTGAGACAGGGTTTCACTGTAGTTTTAGAGCCTGTCCTGGAGATAGCTCTCGTAGACCAGGCTGGCCTCAAACTCACAGAGATCCACAGATTAATCCAGCCTCCCGAGTGCTGGGATTAAAGGCGTGTGCCACCACTGCCCAGCTAGTTGTTCTTTTTAACCATACTTTGCATGCTCCACACAGCAGATCCAGGCAAGGAAACTGTAGCCATTTTAAGGCAACCCCCGGGAAAGGTGTATTTGATAAAGATGACTAAATCAGAGATTTGATTTTAAGGAGATCCTTGGCCATAACAGAACTGGCTACTCATGAATTCATCTACCTACATAAATAAAACCAAATACTTTTGTAGCAGACATGAGGCCCTGGATTTAATCCCAGCATATCATAAACCAGTGGTACACACCAATAATCTCAGCACTTGGGAGATAGAGGCAGGAGGATCACAAATTAAAGGTCATTTTTGGCTACATAGTCAATGTGGAGTTGGTCTTAAACACAGCACAACACAATAGCAAAAAACTTGGCTAGATATGTCCTTTCTATACAGAGGTATGATATATGGCTTTTCCTTTTAATCTGGGTGGACTTGTGATGGATTTGGCACATTGAGTTCAAATGAAGTGATGCTGTATGACTTCTAGGGCTAAGTCATAAGAAGTCATAGAGTTTAAACCTGTTTTTTGGAAAACTAGCTTTTAAGAATCCTGAGCCCCCGACACCACTTCCTAAATATAACACCAGTAGCACAGAGCAACAATAAATAAATGGGACCTCTTGAAACTAAGAAACTTTTGTAAAGCAAAGGACACAGTCAATAAGACAAAAGGGCAGCCTACTGAATGGGAAAAGATCATCATCAACCCCACATCAGACAGAGAACTGATCTCCAAAATTTATAAAGAACTCAAGAAATTAGACATCAAAATTCCAAATAATCCAATTAAAAATAGGGTACAGATCTAAATAGAGAATTCTCAACAGAAGAATCTCAAACAGCTGAAAGACACTTAAGGAAATGCACAACATCTCAGCCATCAGGGAAATGCAAAATCAAAATGATTCTGAGACACCATCATATACCAGTCAGAATGGTTAAGATCAAAACTACCAAAGATAGCTTATGTTGGAGAGGATGTGGAGAAGGGGAACAGGCCTCCATTGTTGGTGGGAATGCAAACTTGTACAACCACTCTGGAAATCGGTATGGCAGTTTCTCAGATAATTGGGACTCAACCTACCTCAGGACTCAGCAATATGACTCTTGGGTATATACCCAAAGGATGCTCAATCACACTACAAGGACATTTGTTCAACTATGTTCTTAGCAGCATTATTTGTAATAGCCAGACCCTGGAAACAATCTAGATGCTCCTCAACTGAAGAATGGATAAAGAAAATGTGGTACATTTACACAATGGAGTACTACCCAATGGTTTAAAAAAAAATGACATCTTGAAATTTGCATGCAAATGGATGGAACTAGAAAAAACCATCCTGAGTGAGGTAACCCCAGACCCAGAAAGATGAACATGGTATGTACTCACTTATAAGTGGATACTAACTGTAAAGCAAAGGATAACAAGCCTATAGTCCACGACTCTAGAGAAGCTAAGTAGCAAGGTGAACCCTAAGAGAACTATATATAGATCTCCCTGGGAAGGGGAAATAGACAAGATCTCCTGAGAAAATTGAGAGCATGGGGGTGGGGGTGGAAAGGGAGGAGGAACAGAGAAGGGAAGAGGGGAGGAGAATGTGAGGGAACGGGATAGTCGAGATGGGGAAAGGACAAAGATGGAGAGCAAAGAAAGACACATTTTGATTGAGGGAGCCATTATGGGCCTACCAAGAAACCTGGCACTAGAGAAATTCCCAGGAATCCACAAGGAGGACCCCAGCTAAGACCCTAAGCAATAGAGGAGAGGGTGCCTGAACTGGCCTTGCCCTGTAGTCAGATTGATGAATATCTTAAATGTCACCATAGAACCTTTACCCAGCAACTGATGGAAGCAGAGGCAGAGACCCGCAGCAGAGCACTGGGCTGAGCTCCCAAAACCCAATTGAAGAGAGGGAGGAGTAAGAATGGGAGCAAAGAGGTCAAGACCGTGATGGGGACACCCACTGAAACAGCTAACCTGAGCTAATGGGCACTCACCAACTCTGGCTGGACAGAGAAGGAACCAGCATAGGACCAAACTAGACCCACTGAATATGGGTGACATCTGTATGGCTGGGGCACACTGCGGGCCCATTGGCAGTGGCACCAGGATTTATCCCTACTGCTTATACTGGCTTTTTGGAACCCATTCTCTTTGAATGAATACCTTGCTCAGCCTAGATATAGTAGGGAGGGCCCTGGTCCTTCTTCAAATTAATGTGCCTTACCTTCTCTGAAGAGTGGATGGGGGTGGGGGCTGGTGAAGGGAATGGGAGGAGGGGAGAGAGTGGAAACTGGGGTTGGTATGTAAAATGAAAAAAATAGTTTGTTTTCTTTAAAAAAAAAAAAAAAGAATCCCGAGCACCTATGCTAGGGAGGCCACAGGCAAATGCTCTGGTCACCTCCTACTGAGCCCAGCCCTTGAGTCACCACTACCTGGGACTTTATGAGTGAAGTCTCCAGGTTATTCCAACCCTTGGTTATTTGGGTTTGCTTATTTGGAGTCTCAGATATGTGCAGTAGAGATGAGCCACACCAACTGTGTTCTGTTTGAATTCCTAGTCTAAGACATGAAGCATAACAAAGTGATTGTTTTCATGTAGTTTGCTGTGCAGTAATAGACAAATGGAAGAGTACAGATTCTTAGCAGTGTTTCACTTTAAGATGAAGGAACTGAACTGGGTTTCAGAAAGATTAGGCAAGTTGACCCAGGTCCCACAAGTGGTTTAATGCAGAGCCATAGCTGAACAAATGTCTGGGTTATCACAGGGTCTTCTCTCCCTGTTATCCCAAGTGTGTCCTACTGGATTAGGTCTTTGACATCTCCCAAGCTGCTTATCACTGTTCTTCAGTCTGGGGGCTACCCTTGGTCTATATAGATTGCAATGACCAGGGATAAACAATCTTAGTGACACATTTGGTTTGCATTCCCTCTAGATAATTGAAAGATGTTTGCCTTGCAATTAGTTCTTTTCTGATTTCCCCTCCACACCTACAGGCAGGAGCCAGGCACTTCTGCCAAGCCTGAGAGTTCTATTTCTCTCCCCACATTGCCCTCGGTGTGCCAATACCCACCGGTTCCCATTAAATTCTAATCACACTTGCAAGAGGGCTGATTCAGCCTCCCCTCTCATGCCCAGGAAGTGCTAGAGATGAGCAAACCTCTTATTGGAGTAATTCTGGGAGCTGAGGCAAAACCATGGCAGGAAGCCACCCACTAACTAGGAACCCAAGACATCAATCAGCCAGACTGATTTCTCTGCTTTCGCAGCCATTTGAACAGTTATCCTTGCTCCAGGCTCTGTTCAAAGTTACTCGACAAGTGGGTTCCTGGGTGATAAGTCACCACAGCCTCACTGCACTGTCTCTGTGTCCTGGGGCTCTCTTTACTCATTGCTCAAAATGGGCTGATGCTCATTTGCTGCACTTGAAAAAGAACAGAGCCGGCACTTCTCCTGCTCACATCCTGATTGTGGCAGGAAGATGAAAAAGGAACCCGAGGTTGGCTAGGATATCAATATGCTTCTCATTTAGTACCCTGGAGAGATAAGGGGACGAGGCTTAAATTCACTTCACTGTGCCCCCACTATCATTCTTCTCCAACAGCAACAGTTGCATGATCCAGTCCTGGGAAGCTACTGATAGCCAGAGGGAGCATGGGAAGGGGACCGCACTATCAACAAGCCCCATTTCCTCATTTTAAATAGAGTAAACTGAGGCCAGAAAGATTTACCTAGTGTTAAGTAGTGGGAAATGTTTAAGATTTGAGCCTGCCCCTTCCAGGCTAGCATTTCTTACAGGTTTCAGGAGCGACCTACTAAGCACGTATTGGCTATGACTAATAGCCCAGCATAAAACCAAGGGACCGGATTTGCATCAGTATTCTCACTTATACCTGTGGTGAGAAGGTAGCCCGCATAGCCTCAGTTTCTCTCCTATAAAATATGAATGAAAATGGAGCAAAACAAGGCTTGTGAGGATTCATTCATCCACACATCCCTTAAAACTCTTGAGGATTACCTATGTGCCAGCTGTGTCCTGGGTACAGTCTATAGCAATGACAAGGCTGTTGCTGCTGGCTTTGAGAGTGATGGTCTTGTTAGTAAAGTGGATGGCATGTGCACATCATAGAAATTCAACGACCATGGGAAGGGGAACCACTTTCCATTGGTCTCCCTGTGTTTTAGGTATTAGGAGACACAGAATCAATCTGAGAATACTGGTGGCTTGAAGAGAGTAAGTGTTTGAAAGTCAAGAGTACATCAACCTCTGTGTTCTCCAGCATGCCTGGCCCCAGGATATACTCAGTCAATATTTGTTTGGATGCATGAAAATTACAGATGATTCTTTCTTAGGTTCATCTTACTTTATTTATTCTGGTTCCATTTTGGGGCTCACCCTTTGCCCAGAAATTAGACCTGAGATTTGTGCTAGACATAGTCCTTGGGCACATAGCATATATTAGCATTTTTGACTGAATAAATACATGTGTAGTTTTCTGTTGGCCCCCACTTGTTAGATTTTGGGATACGGCAAGCTCTAGAAAGGCAGGAGCTTTTCACTATCTTTGTACCCTGTTGGAATAAGGCATTGTAGCTTATCCATTACAGGTACTCTAGTCATTTACTAGCTTAGTCCAGTCACTTTACTTTGTCTTCCTCAGGGACATCAGTATCCGTGCTTTTTTGATGTTCTTTTTGGTACATAGGCTCTCACACTGGCCTCCTTGCTGTTCCTTAGACACGTCATCTTGTTCCTACTTTGGGGACTTGCTAGTGTTGTCTGCAACCATGTGACCACCATATGTCTCATTTTCTTGACTCCATTACATCTGTACTCACATGTCCCTTCTCAAGGAAGATTTATCCATAAGCGCATTCCCTGCCGTTATATGTCCTCTTGCCTGCGGTTATGTGTGAGCTCACTTGTGTACCTGATTGCTGTTTGTTTGCATTGCTGCAATATAAGCTTCAGGAAGCCAGAGACCTTGTTGCCATTGTACCCAATTGTATCTGAAAGTTCTATAATATCCCAGGGTATGTCTGCAAATGTTTTATAGAATCAATGAGTAGATAAAAAAAAAGAGTATCACAGTATATCGTGGTCAAAAATAAATCCATAGCCAGTTTCAGCACTCATCCAGCTCCAGTTTGATGACCCAAGACTTCTCCTTGTCTCTTGTATTCTCATGCCTAGTTTTGACTGAAAGATGTTTACATTCTTAGGTACAGATGTGGATGAAATCTCCTGACAGGGCATCAGTGAATTTTGCCTTTTTATTAATCAAAAGCAGACAGAGGAAAGCCCCCCCCCGACTTTTACAGAACATTTTCAAGTAGTGGTTTATACAGATGTATGCTCACTGTAGAAACCACACCGTGTGTGGTGACTGAGGACACGTATCTTCTCCGTGTTTCCAACTGAGAAGAACTGCCAAGTGGAGACATCTGGAGAAAAAAAAGAAAGAAAATATTAAGTTTAGATTTCAAGTGATGGGAAAATGAAGATGTCACTAATGCCCAGTGGAAGACTGGCTCATTATTCTTCTCTCTACTCACTTCCCCTGGGCTCTATTTTCTGTCTCCGCACCTGAGACTCAAGGCGAATAGCAAAAATTTGCTTTTCAGAACCACGGACAGCAGCTGGCAAGCCGCCTGGGCGCCAGGGGGAGCCAGACTAGGGGCAAGCACCCAACTAAACAAATAGTGACTGAGTACATCTTGGGGCCAGTCCTGCTAGATGATACTGAGATTCCTATTATCCTGACCTTCAAAAACTCAATTTCTTCAAGTCATCACCATTCTTAGACTGACAAAGATGGATCAGGGGCCCATGCTTCCTTATACTAAAAAAATAGGGAGGCCATAGGAAAGCTGTTTCCTTCCCCCACGGTGGTTAAGTTCTGTTGTGTGAGCATGTCATCCGGTTTACTAACGAGACTCCCACCCTCAAAGCCAGCAGCAACAGCCTGGTCATTGCTACAGCCCAAGAACCCAACAGAGAAAATGGACTAAATCTTAGTAAACTAGAGCTTTAGTGCAAGCCTTCTTAAACTTTTCCATTTGTGAACTATTTTGGGGCAGGACATTTTAATGCAAGCCCAGGTATATAACTATACAAAGAAGGTAAACAAGCCTGCCATTTTCTCATAGCGAATCATAAAGAAACATGATTTTGGAATTATGCAAAATAATTAATTCTATCAAACAGATTTAGTAAATTTTATCAATTTTAAAAGTCAGCATAACATCATTACTTTGTGATGTAAATGAAACTCCTCAATTGTTTTTAAAATATAATTTTTATTTTATATTCTCAAATTTTATTATTTGAGAATTTCATGCATATATACAATGTATTTAAGTCATGTCTACTATGTTATTCTTCCTCCAACTTCTTCCAGAGTCCTGCCACCATGTCCCCCTCCCAACTTCATGTTCTTTTTCTTAATCACAGAATCCTATTTGAATTAGTTATGTCCATGTGTGCACAAGGGTAGGGCCATTTACTGGAGCATAGGAAACCCACCAAGGACTGCATCCCTGAGGAAAACAGATTATTCCTTCCCCAGCAGCCATCAACCACCAGTAGCTCCTCAGCTAGTGGATGTTTCTATTTTTAAAATAATTAATTGATCTATGTATATTTTAATATTTATTAAAGACAAGAGAAAACTGCATCCTTAGATAATATGATTGTTTTTTCTTATATAAAAATAAATCTTGGCTGAATATTTGATATTGCAGAATGTAGCGTGTCTTTGGTGTTTATCAGAGTTAACTGATACTTGATTTTATCATCATAATTCTGAGAATGCCACTTTGCACAGATTGTAGTACAAAACGCAGAAGCATGCTTAGGGTTACTTAATAAATTGTTGGAAATTCTGCCCTAATCTCAGGCCAAAATTTATTTAATGATTTTTTATGAGACTAAGTCAACAACTCAAATAGCAAATTTTGAAATGATACATTTTAATGCAGAACAATCTCAATATACATTAATTTGATACATGCTGAGGAATGGTGCTGGGAAAATTTACAACTCTTTGTTTACTATAGTTAAACCACCATCTTTCTCCAAGAACAGAGAACTTAGTATGTACTTGAAAACACTTCAGTTCACAACACACAATGGTCTCAAATCTGAGTCAAGGTGGTTTAGATAGCAAGTAATTGATGCTGTAAAGCATGTGTCTGTGCTGTGTGTCCAGAAAAAAACAAGAATGTAGTGGAGTTGCACAATACAATGTGGGAAAGTGTCCTTGAAACCCCTCGGATTTTCAATTAGTTGCTGGTCATTCTGTATCCAGAGGATTTTTATGATTGCCCTAAATTTTCAAAGCCCCATATTCAGTTACACAACACTATCTGTGTGTGTCATGGGTGTGCATATCACCATGCTACACATGCCAACATAACATGCAACACTCTTTTATTTATTTATTTAATATATATTTTTTTATTGAGCTCTACATTTTTCTCTGCTCTCCTCCCTGTCTCTCCCCTCCCCTTCAACCCTCTCCCATGGTCCCCATGCTCCCAGTTTACTCAGGAGATCTTGTCTTTTTCTACTTCCCCTGTAGATGATATCCATATATGTCTCTCTTAGGGTCCTCATTGTTGTCTAGGTTCTCTGGGATTGTGATTTGTAGGCTGGTTTTCTTTGCTTTATATTTAAAAACCACTTAAAAGTGAGCACATATAATAATTGTCTTTCTGGGTCTGGGTTACCTCACTCAAAATAATGTTTTCTAGCTCCATCCCTTTGCCTGCAAATTTCAAGATGTCATTTTTTTTTCTGCTGTGTAGTACTCCATGTGTAAATGTACCACATTTTCCTTATCCATTCTTTGGCTGAGAGGCATTTAGGTTGTTTCCAGGTTTTGGCTATGATAAGCAATGCTACTATGAACATAGTTGAGCACATGTCCTTGTGGCATGATTGAGCATCCTTTGGATATATACCCAAAAGTGGTATTGCTGGGTCTAGAGGAAGGTTGTTTTCTAATTTTCTGAGAAATCGCCATACTGATATCCAAAGGAGCTGTACCAGCTTGCACTCCCACCAGCAATGGAGGAGTGTTCGCTTTTCCCCACAACCTCTCCAGCATAAGTTGTCATCAGTGTTTTTGATCTTGGCTATTCTTACAGGTGTAAGATGGAATCTCAGAGTACATACAACACTCTTAAGCCTGAGCTATCTAAAACATCTCAGCTAAGATTTATGAGTTTTGTATGTTATGAATTGCAGTGGAGATCCCCCCTCACATATAGGAAGTTTTCTTCTCTACTAGAAACAATGATTTAATTGTGGAAAATAAACCAACCATTATTTTTCAACATGTAAATATCAGATTAGCCTATCTTTGAATTGTATGGTACTAAAATATAGATTTCAATATACAGATTAAGAAGCTGGGCTTGTGTCCAGAAAGGGAGCCCAGCAGTAAAGGCAACTGCTACCAAGCCGGATTGTTCAAACTCAATCTCTGGAACAAACTTAGTGGGAGGAGAGAAGCAACTCCCAAAGATGTCCTCTGACCTCCACATGTGTGCTGTGCCATTCATGCTCACACAAAATAAATAAATGTACCGATAATTTAAAAAATAAATTCTAGGTTATTTATGTCAGGTGGAATCTCATCTTTTGAAGAATTTAGAAAACATCCCACTTGTTGCAGGGCAAGTCAAATTTACCTGTTTTATTTTGAATAAGTATAATGAGTTCTTTGATAGCATTAAAGATTTTAGGGGTATAAAATTAAACATTAGTAAACAACAGAAATAATTTTGAAAGCATTTTTGTGCCTAGCAATTAAAATTTAGAGGATGAATGGACTACTCTTATACTGTTATTACTTATTATTAATAAAAAATAATTTTATAACTAAATTTAAAATAAATCATAAAACTGTAAGTAAACATCTTTAATTTTCCTCACCTTTAGTTTTTCAAATCTAAATTCTCATAATGTGTTCTTTTAAGAGAACTTTCTTAAGTATTTTATTGCTTTACTGTCTTTTGGTGAGTGACAAGAAACCATTACTGTTATAGATTTATTTTAAGGTGTTTCTCAACCTGAGTTTTTGCTTTTGGCAAATAATGACGAATATATTTATCTTGATATATGTGTGGTATATATCTCAAAGCATCACGTCATAGATATGAATACACACACACACACACATTGTGATTTGAATGACAAATGTATTCGTAGGTTCCTCTCTTTGAACACTGGTCCCCAGGTGGTGGCACTGTTTGGGAGACTGTGGACCCTTTAGGAGGCAGGGTCTTGCTGGAGCCCTCTCTACCCCAGCATATCACTGATGATGGGTTTGGAGGGTTTATAGCCCTTCCTACTGCCAGTTTGGTCCTTATTTCCTGTGTGCAGTTGAAATGTGATTATTCAGCTTCCCACTGCAGCCACCTGCCTCTCTACCTTCCTCGAAGCTATGGATGGCCCTTCTGAACCTTTAAGCCAAAATA
Source organism: Ondatra zibethicus (assembly GCA_004026605.1). Classification (NCBI taxonomy): domain Eukaryota; kingdom Metazoa; phylum Chordata; class Mammalia; order Rodentia; family Cricetidae; genus Ondatra; species Ondatra zibethicus. The sequence goes on from PVIU01000522.1 coordinate 66,910, forward strand.
AACTCTTTAAGTTGCTCTTGGTCATGGCATTTATCAGAGTAACAGAAAAGTAACTGACATAACATATATATAAGGGGATGGCTAAATTGAGCTAGTTAGCATGCACAATGCCTCACATAGCTTTTATTGAGATGCTGATACGGGGTTCCCTTCTGTATGCTTTGAATGTGTTTGGTTAATGAATAAAGAACTGCTTGAGCCTATCCCAGGGCAGAATAGAGTAAGGCAGGAATTCCGAGCAGAGATAGAGGAAGACAGTAGGCAGAGTCAGAGAGAAGTCATGTAGCTGCTAGAGGAGACAGATGCCAGGAACTTGCCGGTATGCCAAGACCTCGTGATGATGTACAGATTAATAGAAATGGGTTAATTTAAGATGTAAGAGATAGTTAGAAATATGCACAAGCTAATAGGCCAATCAGTGGTTTTTTTTTTCTCACCACTATACAAACGAGGAGCCAATCAGTGATTTAATTAATACAATTTCTGTGTAATTATGTCTGGTCTGGGCAGTTGGGAAACAAATGAACAGTCTCCATCTACAAGATGCTTCAGAATCTACTTAGCATTTTCAAAACTATATTGTTATTAACTAGAGTCACACAATGTATGCTACATCTCTTGAACTTATCCCTTCTACTGAATGAAATTATGTTTTCAACCAACATTTTATTATTTTTGCTATAACCTCTAGCCCCAATTAAACTTTAAAATTTGATAAAATAATGTTTTAAATAATGTAATTTAAATTTATTATATGCACATTAAGTTTTGCCTGTATGTATGTCTGTGCACAACATGTGTGCCTGATGCCAGAGGAGGCCAGAAGAGGGTTTCAGGTTTCCCTGGAGTTAGAGATGATTGTGAGCTGCCATATAGGTGCTGAAAATCAAACCCAAGTCCTTGGGAAGAGCAGCAAGTGTCTTTAATCTGCTACACCATCTCTCCAGCCCCGACTAACTATTTTATAGTATAACACACATTAAGAAGGAAGCTGGGCTCTAGACCCCACCACAGAGGCTTGGATCCCTCTTTTTCTTTTATCTTTAGTTTTGTGCTTTTGTTTTTGAGACAGAATCTTACCACGCAGCCCAAGCTGCTCTCACAACTCACAATCTTCCTGTCTTAGCCTCTAGACTGCACACCACATCCAACTCAGTCTCTCTCTTCAATGGAAAGAGTTTGGGCTTCTTTCTGCCAGGTGGCATACAGAAAGAAACATTTGCAGTGTCTTCACTAAGACTCTTGTTTAGTCTTCACATCAACCATGCAGTGTGTGTGTGTGTGTGTGTGTGTGTGTGTGTGTGTGTGCATCTCCGTGTGTGTGTGGGGGGGCACTGTCATCCATATACAGACCCAAAAGTTCTTATGCACAAATAGAGCAAGCATCATTTCTTGGGCTATCCCTCCTCGTGTGCTAAAGGATCCTCAGAATCTTCGAGGGTTGAACTCACCATTTATACATTTGACAAGTGCTAAACTGAAGGCTAGAAAATTTAAGTAATTTTTCTCAGATCACAGAACACTAAAAGCTGAAATAGGACCCGGCCCAAATTCTGTCTGACTCCAAAGCCATTTTTAACCTGTTTTGGCTAGTTTTATGTCAACCTGACACAAACTAGAGTCATCTTAGAGGAGGGAACTCCAGTAGTAGAAAATATCTCCATAATACTGGGTTGAAGAAAGACAAGCTTGTAGAATTTTCTTAACCAGTGATTGACGAGGGCCCAGCTTATTGTGGGTGGAGGTACTTCTGAGCTGGTGGTCCTGGGTTCTATAAGAAAGCAGGCTGAACAAACCATGAGGAACAAGCCAGTAAGCAGCACTTCTCCGTGGCCTCTGCATCAGCTCCTGCCTCCAGGCTCCCACTTGGTTTGAGCTCTGGTTTTGGCTTCCTTTAGTAGACTGTGATTCAGGATATATAAGCCAAAAAATATTCCTTTCCTCCTCAAGTTGCTTTTATTCATGTTTTATCACAGCAATACTAACCCCAACTAAAATAAGACACAATTTTCTTTAGGCTATCCAACATTCAGTTCATGACTTTAACTTGGGGCAGGGGGAGACTGGAGCTGGAGAGATGGCTCAGCAGTCAAGAGCATCTGCTGCTCTTGCAAAGAACCTGGGTTTGAGTTCCAGAATCCATAGCAGGTGGCTTACAACCACCTGTAACTTCAGTTCCTGGAAATCTGGCACCCTCTTTTGGCACTCACAGGAACTGCACACATGGCACATATACATGCATGCAGGCACACACATGTGCATTTAAAAAAAAGACCACTCTCCTACTCAGAAAGAACCAATTCTGATAATGGAAGTAGCTGCTCACTCTACTTCTTTGTGGCACCATCTTATTTAACTTACTCCACCTTGATGTTGGAAGGGGACAATGAAGTGAAAAGTAACAGCTAGCATTTATAGATGGTTCTGGGGTTGTAACCACTATACATATATTAATTTCAGGCTTGTAACAGCTCTATAAGGGTCATTTTGTTATTGCTGACTTACATGAAAGATAGCCAAAGCAGAGAGAACCTAAGTGGTTTGCTAAAGATCACATAGCCAGTGAGGGGCAGATACAGTCAGTGTGCAGGAACCCTTCCTTGCTCTCAATTGCTGTATTATGTGCTAAATTATATATAATCCCACAAAGGATAGATTTGATTAAACCTCAAATGAAACCCCAACCTATCCACATGGCACCACGTGTCCTTTTCCCTGGCAAAGCAGAAGAAGAGAGAAAGAGCCTATTATGTGACATCTCAGGAGAGGCACAGAACAATTTTAACTATGCCAAGAAGTCCCAAGAGTGTTTTCTTTAAATGGTGATTGGTACTGTGCAGTTGTCTTATCTTCCCTCCCACTCACTTTTCTCAGATGAGGAAATCGCAGTGCTTTGTGCACCCTCCACCAGCATGTAAATGCTTTACCAAGGAAGGTGAACCTTTTTGACGGGAGTTGGGTGTTCAGAAAGTTACTTTTTTTAAACGCCACTATTACAAGAAACTTGTAAAGATGACTCAGAGAGGCAGAAGCTTGTAATGGAAATACAATCATTTTATCAGAGGTGGAATCCAGCTGAAGACCCAGCTTTAGACTGACAATAGTTTCCTCCAAGGAGTCCTGAGTTGAAACGGAGCAGCTGTTCAAGGTCAGTCAAGAACAGGGATCCAGAAGCTTCCATTCCCTGTGATAAGATTCCTGAATGTGTCACAGACTGAGGGTGGGTGGTGGGTCCACTGCAGGATGTGTTTGCATGGTGCCTTGTGGTTGCTCTGTGAGCATGTGTGCATATGTACACTCATGCAATCATGCTTATGAGTTTGCAGTGACAGAGAGCATCATGTTTGCATGTATCTTCTCATATTGGCGTATATTTGTATGAGAACTTATTGTCTCAAGTCTTATGTATAGATTTTGGGCACCTGAGTTCTATTTTAGAACATCAATTAGGAGACATATCCTTGATGTTTCGTGAGAAATTGACAAATTCGAGGTGTCTAGGATGATGGAAACAGTGTCAGGACCAATCCTGCTGCTGATGGCATCGGAGAAGAAAGATGTGCTGCCACTCTCAGCAGTACTGTGTTGCCATGATGTCCATGTCATAGAGGAGGCAGCTGGAGCTCAGGGAAGGATAACCTGCCCAGTGCCACACAGGCAGGAAGAGTGGTACCCAGAAGAATATCCGGAGCCTGAGCTTCTCCACCCCTCCAAGCTGCATCACTTCATCTGCACCAGCCTCCATCTGGAGAAGTGGTCTCATGGTGGCCTGCAGCAGACATAGAAGATGGTGGGAAGAAAGAAAGAAACTAGGTTCTGGACTCAGCTTGCCATCAGTTCTGCGCCCGTAAGACATTAGAGGGGCTTCCGTATTGCTGTGACAGGATGAGACTCTGGATTTTAACCCAATAGGGTTTCCCTGATCTGGCTGTGTGGGGTGTATAGGAAGGAGGTCCTTGTGGGTGGCTGTCTTACAACCCAGGCAGTGTTGAGTTGGGAAAAAATATCTCCGGTGGGTACAGAAGGGTAAATTCAAGACTCATCCACTTGTCCTAGACACATGCTATAATAACATTTCAGATATTTGAGATTTGCCCTTTTCAGATCTGGTCAAAGTATTCCACACCACTATTCAGTGAAGTGTAGACCTGGCACCATCACTGCCTTTTCCCTGTTGTTTGACCAGAAGTCAAGAACACGCTCTAAGATGTGTTGTCATAAATATGAATGACGTCGCTACGTCCAGAACCCAGATAAGTGCTCAGTTAGCAGGGTGTCCTTTCTTCTGGCCATCTGCTGACCACAGTCTTGTTCAGGAGTTGATCCCCAGTAGCTAGAAAGGAAGGAGGGCATTGTGAGTAGATGACAGCAATGGACATGGAGTACATACCAAGCAGACTTGGCCACAAATATGGTTCCGCACAAGCCCGATACTCATTTAAGAAGCTTCCCGCTCCTAACCCAGAGTTTCATTTTCTTCATTTGCAAAGAAACTTCCCATACAGAAATTTGTCCCTATTTATCACTATGCCTGGTGCACAGTGACTTCTCTCTGTGAGTCACAGAAGCCATGCATGGCCACTTGGGTGCTGGTTGCCTCTGTAAGGCACTTAGACACTGATGGATCTTGAGTTTCTGAGCTGTGTGACCTCAGGCACAGCGGTGTGACCTCAAGCAAACCACTGCTTTTCAAGTTCAGTTTCTTTCTTTTTTTCTTTGTTTTTTTATTTTGTTTTGTTTTGTTTTGAGACAGAGTTTCTGTGTGTAACCTTGGCTGTCCTGGAACTCACTATGTAGACAAGGATGGTCTCGAACTCACAGAGATCTGTCTGCCTCTGCCTTCCTAGTGCTGAGATTAATGGTGTGTGCCACCACCTCCCAGCCTCCAAGTTCAATTTCTTGCCCTGACAGATGGAGGTAAAAAACAGCATCCACTTTGTTATGGGAGTTAAATGAGGTAGTACATAGAGATTACTTAGCAGAGTGATAGGCTCCAAGTAGGAGAAAAATAATTATAAAGCAGGGGCCAGAATGCCGTTGCTGAGACAAAAATCTGAGAGAAGTTTTGTGCATGAGGAACGGGCCCCCCCCCATTCCTGTTCCCCCTCTCTGTTCCTGGCATCTGTTGAATTTTTGGGCAGAAGATGCACACAGCTCTGTGTTTTTATTGCTACCCAAGAGCCCCTGTCTTCTAGGAAAATGACGTTTATAAATTCAGGCCAAGAGCACATGTGTGCTATGTCTAGCTTGGTGTCTGGGTGATTAGGGTCCTCAAAGCTTAGAGTCGCTGCCAGGATTGGGAGCTTCCTGCCAGCTCCTGGCCTGGTGAGGGGATGTTTCTCTCTGAGAATGTCTGCCAGCTTTTCCTGTTTCCTCAGTGATGGCCTTGAGTATCCTGTGGCTATAGTGAGCTTTGAAAGATAGAGACCATTTCTTACCATCTGGTTATTTACAACCAGGTTCTTTGTTGCCATCCTGAAGTTCTATAGAGAGAGCCAAGCTTTGGTGTAGATACTTTTGGCTCTGCCCTGGCCATTCCAACCTTATTTCGTAGTCAAGATAACTATTATGGTTGGTTTTAATGTCAGCTTGCCACAAATTAGAACCACCTGAGTAGAGAGCCTCACCGAAGAAGTGATTAGTTCATGTGGGAAGACCCACCTAGATTGTGGGAAGCACCTTCTGGTAGCATCCCACATAAAAGTAGCATAGCAGAAGGGAGGCCATCTTGCCATCTGTATACTTGACCTTCTCTCTTCCTACTGAGTTGATTTGCCCTGCGGTTGATAATGATTTTTTTTTTTTTTGCAGATATTAGAATAAGTGTTTCTTGACTTTTAATTATAGACTTTCCAGAAACCTTCAGGGCTTGCTCCCTCTGTTTCCAGGAAAGATATATCCCATGATTTTTCATCCTTGTTTCAGATTCCGAGTCTCTACATGAACAGATGTGAGCCTGGGAGCACAGTGGATGGGAAGACCTGGGGCTGAGGCAGTAGTCTTTAACAAAGTGTAAGGAGCCCCTAGATCCTTTAAATAACCCACTATCAGGTCAGGATTTGTTTTTTTTTCCAACTGTGTGATGATATGGCCATCCTGCTGTGAAGAGAGAGAGAGAGAGAGAGAGAGAGAGAGAGAGAGAGAGAGAGTACATATACAAGGTTTACCACTGTAATGAGTTACATATTTAGTTCATTAGTGTTGTGTGTTTAGTTCATCATGATGTTCTACAACCGTTATACATTTTAGTAACTGTTTCTTCATTCCAGAGACTTGAGCAGTGACCCCGTATGTCCCCCTTCTGCATAGGAGTAAGTTAGTTCCACCCTACTGCTGTCTTACAAATGTGCCTGCCTTCTGGGTTTGCCTCATTGTGATGCTAAGACTCATCTTCCACAGCATAAGGAGGACCCCATCCCTTCTCAGAGCCGAATGGTACTACAGTCTCTGCGTAGACTGTTGGGTCTTACTCTTTCACCAGTGGAATTGCTTTTTAAGAAGTCAGTGTGTGTTTATCCTTTTAAATTCCTAGTTCCAATCTTTTGGGGGTTATTCCTAGAAGTAGAATTGCTGGGTCATATGATAATTTCATGCTTATATTTTGAAGCAACATTTTTTTTACCATAATAATTATGTCATCTTAAGTGAGTTTTTCATTTCTCATTTCTCTGCTTCCTCAAGCTTGGTTCTTTGAGGCATTCTAGGAAACCCATTTTTGTTTCTTTGGTGAGCTCCTATTCTTTCAATCCAGGTATTACCTGGGCCAGAGGATCCTTCCTGCGCATGCCTGGAGAGAGAGATCGTTGCTGCTTCCACCACTTACGTTGCTTCTCTTTTGCAGTTCCTTCCTATTCTTATGCCTGCACGCTTCTTTCATGGGATCAGGATAAGGATGGGAATCATGTTGAATTTGAATTTGAATAACTAGTATCAAAACACTGAGACGTGCTTCTTGTTCAAGGGCTGAGTAAGGTGTTTCTGGATCTCTGGGTTCTTTGTCGACAGGAAGAACCATTTTCAATCCTTGGCAGCTTCCCAAGTCTGTTCTGAGAACTGTCTGTTTTTACCCTGGGCTCAGTCAGGGTCGGGCATGGCCTCTTCTCTCCCCATGCTTTGTCTTATTCTGCTCAACTCACTTAACTCGCTTGGAACTCCTGTGGTCACTAACTCAGCAAATGTTTGTTAAGCACCTACTAGGTGTTCGGCAAGACAATGTATTTGCCTTCTCAGGGTTTATATTGGATGAGGGGAAGCTGGCAACTATCACAGAAGCTAGCAGTCATCACACACTTGAGGGGCAAATGTGAAGGATGGACCTAGCTGGATGAGGGGCAGTGATCAGCATGCGGTAGCAGGGTTGCTCCGCTAGAGGGTGACACTCTTCATAAGTAATGGAAGGACTCTGAAGGGAAAGTGGCCCCGTTACAACCCAGAGACTTGAAGCCGTCTAGGGATGCATATGTCATTCTACCCAAATCCTAAGTGATCTCTCTGCCTCCCATCAAAACACCTTTCTGTGGCTGGTGGGCATGAACACGCCATGAACTCTACTTTATTTCTTATTTTCATTATATATATTCATCATACATGATACTGTGTTGCACAATGATATTTTGTGTTATGCATTGAGGACACTCCTCCATATCCTTTACCCTCCCTTTTCACACCCACATCTTGCATTAGCCCGCTTTGTTGCTCTAGACAATTTAGCTTTTATTTTCATGTCATATCTGAATTGATGCATATGTATAAAAATCCAGGAACCACGAGTGAGAGAAAACCCATGATATTTGTCTTTCTGAGCCTGGTTTAATGTACACAGTATAATTACTCCTAGTTGCCTCCCTTTTATGAAAACATAATTTTGTTATTCTTCATGACTGAAAAATTCCGTTGTGCATATATATCTTTGCTGTTGGACACTTAGGTTGATTTTATAATTTAGCTTTAGTGAACAGTGTCGTGGTAAACGATGAGCAAGTGTCTCTGTGGTGTTAACTAGGGAAGCCAACAGGAGCGGCACAGCTGGATCACGTGGAAAATCGTTCAGCTTTTTGAGGAAGCTCCATACAGACCACCCTAGTGGCTGGGCTAGTTCACATGCTGATGAGCAGTGTTTTGGGTCCCTTTTCCTTTCTTCACATCCTCACCAGCACCTTTTGCAACTTGCTTTCTTAATGTCTAGGTTGTGATAGAATCTCACTATAACCTTGATTTGCCTTTCTCTAGTGGCTCGTGGGGTTGTAGGCTAAACTAAAATTTCCATGTTTAGTGACTATTTCTATGCTATCCTTTGCAGAGTCTGCTAATTTCATTAGCCTAGTAAATTGAGTTGTTTTCTTGTTTAGTTTTATCAGTTCCTTGTATAGCCTACATATTAATCCTCTGACAGTTATATAGATGTCAAATGTTTCCATTCTGTAAGCTGTCTCTTCACCAATTAACCTTTCCTTCGCTGTATAAAATCTTTTTAATTCATGAGGTCTCATTGTCAATTACCACTATTATTTTCTGATCGATCAACTGGAGTCCTAGTCAGGGCTCCCTGCCTATGTTTATATTATGAAGTATTTTTTTGTTGTTATTGTTCTGGTTATCTTTTGTCAATTTGACACAAGTATTTTGATCTGGAAGATGGAATCTCTATTGAGAAAATGTCCTCATCAGATTGGCCTATAGTCAAGTCTGTAGGAAATTTTCTTGAATAATGATTGATATAGAAGGGCCCAGCACATTGTGAATGGTGCCATCTCTGGGCAAGTGGTCCTAGGAAGGTATAAGAAAATTTGCCGGGTGGTGGTGCAGGACTTGGGAGGCAGAGACAGGTGGATCTCTGTGAGATCAAGGTCAGCCTTGTCTACAAGAGTTAGTTCTAGGACAGGCACCAAAGGTATACAGGGAAACCCTGTCTCAAAAAACAAACAAAAAGCAAAAAAGAAAGAAAGAAAGAAAGAAAGAAAGAAAGAAAGAAAGAAAGAAAAAAGAGTGCCTGGGGTGGGGGTGGGAGTGCTGGAGAGATGGAGGGATGGCCCAGTAGTTAAAGGCAATTGCTGTTCTTGCAGAGAACCTGAGTTTGGCTCTTAAAACCCACAAAGTGGCTACAACCATCTTTAACTCTAGTTGCAAGGGAACCAACTCCTGCTACCCACAGGCACCAGGTATGAGTGCGCTGCACACACATCCATGCAGGCGAAACAATCACACATTTAAAATAAAAGTGAATAGATCTATTTTTAAAAGGTTATACTATTTAAAGAGAAAGGAAGGGAGGGAGGGACAGAGAAAGGAAGGAATAGAGGAAGGGAGGGAGGCAGGAAGGAGGAAAGAAGGAAGGAAGGAAGGAAGGAAGGAAGGAAGGAAGGAAGGAAGGAAGGAAGGAAAGAGGGAGGGAAAGAAGGAAGGAAGGATGGACGGAAGGAAGGAAGCTAAAAGTGAACCTGAAGAGCAAGCCAGTAAGCAGTAATTCCTTCATGGTTCTGTTTCAGTTTGGGCCCCAGGTTCCTGCTTGAGTCTCTGCTCTGGCCTCCCTTCTTGATGAACTCTAACTTGTAATGTGTAATAAAGCCTTTCCTTCCCAAGTTGGTTTTGGCCAGTGTTTTATCACAAGAATAGAAAGCAAGCTAAACTATTTTAAATTGGTACCAGAGGATGGTATGCTCTAAAGAACCTGATCATAGTATTTTTTGGAGGAATGTGGAAGACTTTGGAACTTTGGTCTAGGAAACTGGCTGAACAGTGTAAGCAGAGTATGAGGCTGAAAGACTGTAGTTCTGAGAATAATATAGATTGCAGAGGCCAAGCTCAAGAAGTTTCATAAGGAAGCAATGATTTTAACAGCAAACTGGGCCAGAGGCTACTCATAGAATATTTTGACAAAAAAAAAAAAGTTAGCTGCCTTTTGCCCACGTCCTAAGAACTTGCCTGAAACTAAATGAAAAAGCAATGAACTACTTTCTTTGGTAGAGGAAATTTCTTTCTTTGTTGCTTATTTCTTTTTATGTTTTCAAAATGTGGTTTCTCTGTGTATCTGTGGCTATCCTGGAACTCTGTTCTATAGACACTGTTCTATAGGCTGATCTCAAACTCAGAGATTCACCAGCCTCTGCCTCCTGAGTGCTGTGATTAAATCTCCCTGCTGGTAGAGGAAATTTCAAGACTATGTGATGTTAAATCTGTGGTATGGCAATTACTGATAACCCTTATGCAAGCCTGTAGTGAAAAACAAAGGGGGTCACAAAGAAATGCAAAATGCACAGTTTGGAGACACAAAGGACATTAAGAAGCTTAATGTCACAGCCAAGGCTTGTGCTGAAGACACCTGTAATTGTTAAGAAGATTAGCAACATTAAGTAGGCGGATCTCTGAGTTCGAGGCCAACCTGGTCTACAGAGCTAGCTCCAGGACAGCCAGGGATTCACAGAGACACACTGTCTAGAAAAACACAAAACAAAACAAAAAGGAAGTCTGCTCTGCACTGGAGTAAGGGAAAGGCGCCCTCAGGGAAAGACCCAACCCAGTTAAGCTTCCAACTTGGGAAGGATGGCTGCTGAGGCCCAGCAGCCTGAGGGAGGGGATTCTCTTCCTGATGACCCTGTGTGAAACTGTGAACATGAAGCCAGAGTTGTGGTGGAGACTCCATGATGTTGGAGATGCCACAGCTGTGAAGGAAAAATCCACACCCCTCCTCTCTTGCACCCTTCATGTCTCTGAAGAGACCCTTTGAAACACATGAGTAGCTCTCTTTCCCAAGTTGGAAACTTAGCAACACCAAACAAAAGCTGTCACTACTACAGTTCAAAGTGGCCCATCCCAAATTGGTAGCTTAACTTGATAGTGTCATCCATGTGGTGCTGGCTTTAAAGGCATAAAGGATGTAGGGGCGAAGGGGTTCTTGAGTTCTTCCTCTATGGCTTGGGGGAGCTGTTGAGGCCAAGCAGGGGCAGGGGAGTCCTTGCCTGAAGGCCCTGAGAGAGGGGGAAAGGCTGTGAGAAGCCATTGTGCAAAGCTGAGAAAGTAAAGCCTGGGTTTCAGTGGAAACCCCAAGATATTGGGGATGTCAGAACCATAGATATCTGCCAAGGAGCACTCCATACAGGGAGAGGAATCACCCCAAGAGAGAGATGTATGTTGCAGGCAGTGAACCTGGAGGGCCAGAGCCATCTAAGCTCTTTAAAACTAATGTCCCAGACATCAGATATGCAGCTACAGAATGTGGTGTTTGCCCTGCTGGGTTTAGTCTTTCTTCAGCCCAGCATTTCCTCACTATGCTCCCATGCCTCTATTCTGGACTGGTAATGTATATTCCATGCCATTGTATGTTTTTACCTTACAGGGGGGTTACAATTTGAAGAGATTGTTTTGTGTCTCAGAAAAGACTCTGAACTTTGTTATTTGTAAACAGTGTTGAGACTGCCAAAGAGTATGGGGACTTTTGAAGTTAGACTAAATGCATTTATTGGCCATGAACAATGTGACGGTTTGAATGAGAAATGTCCGTCATAGGCTTGGGTATTTACAAACTTAATCCTCAGTTGGTGGTGTTATTTGGGAGGTTGAGGGGGTGTGGTCTTACTGGAGGAAGTAAATCACTGGGTGTGGGCCTTGAGATTATGTAGTCTCACCCTATTTCCTATTTGCTCCCCATCACCTTGCTCTGTGTCTACATTCACAGGTGTGGTCTCTCGGCTTCTGGCCCCTGCTGCATTCCTGATGATTTATTCCCAAGCTTCTCTGTTGTGATGGACTCATCCCTCTGAAGCCATAAGCCCAAATAACTCTTTCTTCCTTAAGTTGCCTTGGTCATGGTGTTTAACCACAGCCACAGAAATGGAACTAAGACATTTTCTTACATTTTCTTCTATAAATTTCAGAGTTGCAGGTCTTATACTTAGGTCTTTTATTCATTCGAAGTAGATTTTTGTGCAGGGTAAGAGAGAAGACTCTCCAGTTTTCCTATCACCATTTGTTGAAAGTGTTACCTTTTCTCCGATCTGTGTCTTTTTACATCTTTGTCAAGGATCAGGTGGCTGTAGCTGCATGGATTTGCACTGAGTTTCTCAGATTTACTTGTTGGTGTTTGTGCCAGCCCCATGCACGTAACGGAAGTCAGCTATGGTGATACACCAAGAAATACTCTTTTAATCTTTTGTACTCGCACAGGGATTTTAATGTATTTTATGTTTCCGTGAAGAACTACCTCGGGATTCAGATTCTGATATTGCTTTTGATATGATAGCTATTTTCTCAGTATTGATTCGTCCAATCATTGATCCTGGGAAGTCTTTTCATCTTCTAGTGTCTTTTCCTATTTTTTTCCTTTGGTGTTTTAAAGTCTTCATTATTTTGCACACTGGGATAGGTTTACTCCAAGGTGATTTGTTTGTTTTCTGTCTCCCAGCCTGTTTCTTAGTCCGCAAGCAGAAGGTGAGGGACACAGCTTATCACAGAGCAGCTGATGGATGAGAGAGGTTTGTAGCGATAAGAGCTGCCCTTCATTTCCTTTACTTTTCTGTCTTCTAACGTGATCTTCCTGAAACCTTTCTAACAGCACAACTTGAGGGTTGATTGTTTCAAGCATTTCCTTCCCTTTGTTGTTTCTTGTCCATTTCACAATCTGAACTGGAGATCATCATTTAATGAGGACAGGCAGCAAGGCGCACGAGAGAACGCAGGGATTAGTCCTGATAGCTATATAAAGCTGCCACTATCTTCCTGCCTTCAGAGGATGACTCGGGCATTTGTGCATCTAAATGAGGTGTCCTTTGGTTGTGATGGATAGAGTCAGCCCACAGGGGAGTCCAGGGAGCCCGGTTTCCTCTTCTCCTTCAATGGTGCTCAGAGGCCTGCATTAGGACCTCAAGTGGGAGGGGTGTGTGTCCCAGGCCTAAGGAAGACAAACTTTGTGTTAGGGTTCTCAAGGGACAAGGAGAGTCTGTTTCTAGCCTTCTCCTGCAACATGTGAGCAATAATTGTCTGTGTGTACCTGGGCATGTGCGTGCCTGGGCATGTGCGTGCATGCGTGCGTGCATGCATATGTGTGTGTGTGCACGTGTGTGTGTGTGTGTGTGTGTGTGTATTTAGAGGACATTGCAGATAAAGGAAAAGTAAAGGCCGGAAATATTTGCTTCTGAGGGTACAGTGGCCTCCGGCGAAGGCTGCTCAACACTGAGCATCTCTGCCTGCCTTCACTTCTCTTTATGAAGCTTTCCCGCTTCTTTCTCTAGCGTCTGCTGACTTCCAGCTACGGGAGTGACATCGCCCCAGCTCTTCTAGGATTCTTGGTCTATTCCAAGGTTATTGCCAAGAGCTTATGTAGGGAGAGATTAGGAGAAGGGAGGGGGAATTAAAGAGAATAGGAGCGGAGGACTTGAGAGTTAGACCTTGAGGATGAGGACACAGCTCATTTTCAGGTTGTGAGATCCTGAGGTAGCAGCCACTAGAGACACTGGAAGCCCCAGCTCGGCAAGCAGGAAGACAGCCCGAGACACGGCTACCAGAGGCCGGGCAAGTGCCTGGAAGTTTATGTTCCTGCCTGTCAGAATCAGCCCTTTGTTCACCGTGGGAGAGGAGTTCTGCAGAAGGAAAGCTTAGGGTGGAGATGAGAAAGAGCAGGGGGCCTGGAGTCACGGCCAGAGAGACAGGGGCATCTGGGACCTCCCCACTCCCCCTGCAGGACCCTCACTACACCACACTGCAGCTGCTTAGTCACGCAAAGCTATATTGTGACAGCCACATCACAGGGTCACTTTGCTGAGGCTTCGGTGAAACAAGTGACGATGTCTGGATGTGCTGTGCTGTGCTAGGTACTCACCAAATGGCCCCTTCTGTCATCCTGGGAGTATGAGAGCATGAAATGACCCAGAAGCAGGAAGAGGCTGATGCCCCAGAGAAACATGAAGCGTGGCTGGTGCATCAGACCGAGCATGATTAAGCTTATCACTGCAGCCACGAGAGCAGCTGTGAGAAAGTGCTGGCCATGTGCCAGCGACGGCAGACGTTCTTGGCATTCCCTCCTTTCTCTATGGCAAGCTCCCAATGCGGGCTCTTTCCCCCATTCTACGGATGAGCAAACTGAGGCCAAATCTATTAACTTGTCTCAGTACTCTGCACTGGTGAGTGGCAGAGGCAGAAGTTAAACCCACACTTCCAGTGTTACTAGCTGCTCTTGTCTACCTTGTTCGGGCAAACCAACTGAGTCTCAGAGGTGGACATTCTAGAGCCAAGTCCTCGGGGTGGGCCATTGTCCAGTAAGTAGGGAGTTAGGGCCAGATCCGCCTGGGTCTGGATGACAGGTCTTGGTGACAGATACGCTACGTTCAGGGGCCAGTTTCTCAGCTCTCTAGCCTATGCTGCTGCACCTGGCCAGGACATGAGAATTAAACTTGACATCTTTGTTCACTGCCTGGTGCAACCCAGGTGTTCATGACACGTACTCCCTGGCCAGCGGCTGGCAGCCTCCCGACCGAGGCAAACAGTTGTGCTGCTGGCTAAAGAGACAAGCATGTTTTCTTCCGAACTCAGAGATGTCCCTGTTCTGGGAGCTGTTTCCAGCTGTACAGACCCTGCCGTCTGCTCATGGCAGGGTGGAGGGTTCCCGTGGGGCTGATGTGCTCCCTCCCAGATACATCACAGCCAGGACTCTGAGGCGGGTTTCAAGATGCACACCCCATGTTACTGCCAGAGGAAACTGAAAATTGAACAGCAGTCCCTGGTTGTAAGGGAAAGGCAGTGCCTGGCATCAACTCGGGCAGGTGCCCAAGTCAACTGGCACCCTAAGACAAATGTGCACTCATACACATCTCAGTGTGTGTGTGTGTGACCCAGCCAACATGGAGCTGACTGTTCTGTTTCCATGGCCAAGAACTGTTTTGGGCACTCCAAGACATCCCTTGGTTCCTATATTTTGAGGCAGCCTTCCTTGTCCCAGTGTTTCTGTTTCTCCAACTCTGTCCTTCTTTATCTTCTAGTCTCGGGCAGCCTCTGTGGCTGTGCGTCTTTTTCTCTTTTCCTCTTGCTTTGTCTGCATTCTTCCTGTGTCTCAGCAATCGCCTGTTTCCGTTCTCTGTCTGCTGACTTTCTCTTTGCCTTTCTATTTCACTCTTTGTCTCTCCATCTTCCTGTCTCTGCCTTTCCCCACCTTTGTCTCTGCTTTCCTGTGACAATCTCCTGGAAATGCTGAAAGTGGCCGAATTGGAAGTGACAAACAGCACTACACTGAGAATCCACCCCCAGACTGCGCGCTTGCGTCCTCCCCCACATCCCATCACCAGCTATTGTGTCTCACCCAGGCCCAGGGAGTTGAGTGGAAGGGCCTGGGGGTCTGAGCTCTGACTGCTTTGCCATTTCCCCATTGGCTCCTGGAAGCCTGTGCTCTGCTAGCTAGCGCCGAGAGGGCTGAGCGACAGGGGGAGACTCTCATCCATAAAAGGGGGGAAAGGCTCCAGAACTGCCATTCTAAGGGGACTTGGTAGCCCTCACAGCTTCCTCTGTGGCACTTCTCTGAGCTAGAGTCAGGGCGCCTCCTGAATCTTGGATCGGCCACGCTACCACCCGACCAGCCAGAATACCAGGGACAAAGCAGTGTACAGGTAAGATCTGCAGGCAGCTCAGGCATTCTGGCTTTATGCATCTGCCCCTGACGCCAGGCAGAGGGACCGGTGGGAGCTTGGGCTGGGAGAAGTCAGGTTTGGTTCTGACTACTCAGCACAGGAAGTCGTAGTTTCAAGGCTTAGTTTACAAAAGCCCGGTCAGTGAGTTCTAAGAGCTGCCTGACCTCTAGAACCCAAGCCCTGGTTTACACAGGTGCTAGCTCTGTACCTCGGCTCTGCCACACAGCGGTCCCCATTCTAGTTTCCAGGGTCTGAGGAGAAGGGGGCAACCTGGGCGGAAGACCAAGAGGTTTCACTAATTAGCCGGATTTTAAAGGTTAACATCCCCACCGGACTTAGAGAACAAGGACGGGGAACATTAAATGAGGTCCAGGACTCGGCATTTGCCAAGTGTCGAGCGGCACCATCACGCGTAAACAAGTGCCGTCCGTCTTTTTTATTCTTTCTAATTCATGTTTAATCGCTGATGAGGTGCTAATTTGCTATGATTTTACTCCGAATGGAGGCCGGGGTTGTTTGGTTGAAAGGAACCGAGGAAAGAAAGTGGGAGCGTGGCTGGATACCCGGGACGGCCGAGCAGGGCTCGCCAATTTTACTTTGAAAAGACTTGTTGCTTTCATGTAAATTACGCTGGAGGCGGCTAAGCTAGGCTGCTGGAAACTCGCTTGGGGAAAGCCACGGGCTCTTTTATAGCAATGCCCACATCCAAAGAAAGTATTATGGAACCCCAAAGTTTGACACCAGTGAAAAGCTGGTGAGCTTCAGAGAAGGCGGCTGGAGACCACTCCATGGTTGAACAGTAAATTCTGTGGCTTGTTACTTTCCCTGGCTATTTTTTTTTTTCTGAGAACCTCTCAAGATTTACAAGTATCCCTTAATAAAGCCTCCAAGCTCTTTAGATTATTGGATCTGGTTTCAAGTACCCTCCCACAGACAGCGAACTCTCATTATCGCCCTTCTGCCAAGGGTTGGTGAAATAGACACCATTCATCGTTCTAATCTGACAGGCATGGCTGTCAAGATCTGTTGCAAAACCTTTCTGAACGTCAATCCCTTTCCGTTCCTTCTCGTGGGGGCTTTCCTCCTGCGCACTGCTCACCTTCCTTCCCTGCACCCCTCACCAGTGCCTCATCCCACCCCACTTTGCCTTTTGTTCTGTTTTTGCAGGTCATTCTTCCCCAGGCTTTGAGATCTGTGCGGGGGAAGCCCTTGAAGCAGCCACAACGGGTGAGTTATGGTGCTGGTGTGTGTGTGTGTGTGTGTGTGTGTGTGTGTGTGTGTGAATTTACTGACACACTCCTGAGCCCATTGCTTCGTCCTCACTGTGCTCAGTATGCTGCTGGGTGGCAGGTGACTCTCCTTGTCTCCAGGAGTAGCTGACAGCTGGGCTTGGGGGTCACAGAGCTTCCACAGCAGCTGTGTGGTAGCCTCCACCATTCTGCTGCAGCCGGCTGCTAAGTGCTTCGCCCTGGGGTGTTTGAAAAAGCACATGGAAGGCAGTGAAAACTCACAGGATTCCCTGAGTGCTACTTCAAGAATTTTCCATGTATCACCTAAGAGTGCGTGGCTACACCTGAGCCTAGACTGAGTTTAAACCCCATAGCCAGCCTTCCTTTGCTGTGTAATTTTGCAACAATTCTTTTCCTTTTCTGGGTCTTAATTTCCTCACCGATATAATGCAGATATTAAAAATGTCCTTTCCCTCATATCTCCGTGAGGCTCCGATGGGAGGCTGTATGCACCTGGCACTTGGTAGGCACTCAGTAAATGCTACCGTGGCCAACTCTCTGCTGATTCAAAATGGCAGGCTTCAGAACGAGCCCCTCCCTTCCTTCTCTTATATGACATCTTCGGTCATCCCATTCCATGCTGCCCTGTGCTCTTCCAGGGAAATATGACTAAAAGCCAGATCTTTCTGGGGCCAGTGTTCCTCTCTGCACCCCTACAGATGACTTATTTCTTTATCTGCCCTTCCCCTGACAATGAACATCCCTCCCTGACATCTCATCGCCACTCCAGGTATCCTGGCCCAGCTTTTCTATATTTTATATCTCACCTCCATTCTTCGAGGGGTCAGTCATGGCTGCTTTGGTTCCAATTCCTATCTGAGGTAGGGCAGTCAGCAGGTGATTTCTCTCACCTGCTTGCTCATCTCGGCTCCTAAGTGATTGGCAGATCTTAGGGGTCTGACATGGTGCTAAAACAACTTCACCGAGACGGAGCTGACCACAGTGGGAAGAGATAGTGACATCAGGCCGAGCTATGTCTCCAGGTCCTTTGCAGCCCAGCCTGGATCCTACTCCACGCCCTCACTGGAACTCTTATATTGAGGCAGGTGACATGCTAGGAGTTTTTTCCTCACTCTACCCCAGTTACCCCACTTGCCAGAACGCTTGGCTACAAGTTGCAGACATACTCACCAGAGGTGATGTGTCCACGGTGGCTTTACCTGCCTTTGTCCCCAGTCTTATTCCTGTAAGATTCAATTTAACTTGATAAGGGTTTCCTGAGCTGTTACAATGTAGCAGATTTGGGGAGAGGCATTTACCTCCTTTTCCTTGCTTCCTCTCCGCCCCACCTTCTCTTTCCCGTTCACCTCTTTCCCCAGCATCTACACTGCCCCCGCATCCACTCGTGTCCCTTTACTCTGACTCTTCATCTCTCTCCTTGACCTCTCGTTCTCCTTTTTTCTTTCTCCTTATCCTACAAATGCACCAAATGGCAATAAGGGAAGAGAATCCATTACAAATCTGACAGCAGAGACACATTCCTTTAGAACTGCAGCTAATGATGTCACTAAGACTGTGACCATTGTGGCCTGGGCTGCAGGACCCATATTTCTATCTGTCTCTGCTCAGTAAATGTGATGACCTTTGGGTAAGGCCTGGTCCAATGTCCATGCTTTGATACTTGCTGAACAAAAGGTTGGCTCATTTTCTGCTCAGGACTAAAACCATTCTGCAAACTGGTTGCCCATCCTCTATTAGTGAGCATTTCTCAATAAGGAGCACTCTCAAGTTTGTTTCAGAGCCTTCTCCCAAGGGAAGCTTGGGACAGCCCCTTGGGAACTCACAAAAATGAACTTCTAGTAAGGTGAAAAGTCCTAAAGTGGTTTCATCTTCAGGAGTGTGACAGTCTGGGGGTTAGCCCACAGGACATGCCATGTGTCCTTACACCTCTGGACAGCTGGTGCAATCGGTGGATTAATGTCATGCCTAGTTCCCATCTCTCTGAATCACTGCATTCCTACCTAGAAAGCGGGACTGATAGTGCCCAGATCATGGATGCAGGTAGTTCATATAAAAGATATAAAGCATTTGGCCTCCAGGTGGAGGATGCTACGAATTCCAGTCCTCCAGCAGGGCTTGCGGCTTCCGTCAGTCTACAGTTCTCCCCTGAAGCCTGCCTTGAGGGGCCATCTGGAGGCGTCTGGCACAGGGCAGTGGCACACAGTCTTTGATAGATTCCAGGGTGGCTGTCACCGGAGGGTCACAGAAACATTGACGTGTGTCAAGGTGGGTGTGAGAGTTGGAGTTCTCCTGACTCATTGTGTGACCTTAAGCAAGTGACTTCATTCTTCCCTCTTCCCATTTCCTCTTCCTCCAAATAGAAATAGTCATATGCATACATTGCTCCCAGAGATAATTGTGATGTTAAATCATGCTATTATTATTCCTCCCTGGCTTTTCAAATAAAAATGCTTGTTGCCTCTGGAGCCCAACTGACTACAGTAGAAATATCTCAGAGCTGGGTAGAGGACAAAACTCAAATCAAAACCAAACCCACTCTTTCAAGGAACTCTGGTTCAAGAGGGATAAGAGTTCCTACTGTGTGCTGGTCCTTTAACAGGTTCTGTTTACAGAGGCCCATGGAGAGAGGGTGCTGGGGGCTGTCTGATGGGCCCATGGCTTTATCTTCCAAGGAATAGTGAAGTCCCAGGTGAGTGGTGACTTTTCTGCCACCAGCAATGGCTCTGAACTTGTAGGGTCCAGGGTACAATCTGCCTGTACTGTAGTAAACCTTCCCGGTCTTCTGCCAGGACATGGCTACCTTACTATTAGATAATATGTCCACATGTCTGGAGACCCAGGAAAATGTGCTGGAACCTGTCAGATTTGTCTAGGTCAATGAGGCAGGACCAGCGCACGTCCTTGGTGAAGGGTCAGAGAGTAAACACCCTTGTCTTTGGGAGCCACGGAGTCTTTGCTTCAGCAGTTAATGACGCTCTTGTGGCATGGAGACACCTGTGGACAGCTGTTGGTGGGGCCGGGATTCTCCAGAAAGATGGAACCACAGAAACCCATAGAACATGTCTGTGGATGGGAAGAAAAGATTTGGATCTTGTGATTACAGTGGAGGGTAGGCACCCTCCCCCCCCACCTCTACCTGTCCGCCCATCCCCCTAAAGGCTGTTACACGGGCCCTAAGAGTGGCCAAGGACACATTTCATGAGGTGTAAGTGTAGAGGATTCGTCTGGGTTCCAGCCTACCTTCTCCTAGGCCACTGTTGGGCCTCGCCTCATGCTTGCCCTTCTAGGTCTCCATCCATGGAAGGCGAAAGCCACTTTTCTCCTCAGTTTACCCCCGATGCTGTGCAGCATCCAACTTCCAAGTTCTGTCCATCGTAGACAGCACAGATAGATTCCCCAATGCAAAGCTGGGAATCTCCCTGCCCCGCCATAACTTCCAAGTTCTGTCCATCATAGACAGCACAGATAGATTCCCCAATGCAAAAATGGGAATCTCCCTGCCCCGTCCTAACTCGGGAGCCACTTGACATTGCTCAGCAATTTGTTTATCTTTTAAAGGTGTCAAAACAAAACAAAACAAGAAAACCTCAGCTCACGTCTCAAAGGGAATAAGAGAAAGTTTATTCTGGAGCCATTTTAAGTGGTCATGGCCTGGGAATACAGATGGAAACTCCATGTTCTGATGTGGAAACAGTTCTGGGACGTTTTATAGTTTCACAGAACAAAGAAAGTCAAAAGTCAGGGCAAGTTTAAAATACATGGGTGGGTGCATCAGAGAGGCGGGTACACGGGTGGGTACGTCAGAGAGGCAGGTGAAGGAGATGGTGGAAGCTTTTCTTCAGGCCCAAGATGCCACCTGATGACATTCTTGGGTTTTGGGTTGGAAGCCAGTGCATCTACTAAGACAGTAGATTATAAAGGCTTTAATCTATGAGTCAAGGCCAGTGTGTAAAGACACACATTTGATCTCAGGGATCAAATTGCCAAGTCAAGAAAGCGCAGACTTTCTTTTTAGGAGAAGAACTTCTCTTCTCCTAAAAACATTTATGAACATGACCTCTAGGGGTTCTGAACCAATATGCACATGCTTGGTACATTGTAGGCTCCTGGGAGGTAAAGGCTGTTACAGGATCAGTATGATCATGAGGGGCACCAGCTCCCCCTCCACATACCAGGCCCCATGCAGGACAGAGAATACATTTGGCTATGTGTTGGTTCTGCATCCTTTTTGCCATCTTTTGCCTTCGTTTGTATTCCACATAAGACCAGACCATCCCTTTATGCTTTATTTAAAGTGCCTGGTGTGTGCCAGGCATAGGTTTAGTGTGCCTACATGGTCCCTCATCTGATGGCGAAACAACCCCAAACTGTAGGAGGAGGAGTGGGCCTGCTTTTTGTTCCAGCGGCCCGGCTCTTGGCCGCCCGGCTAGCTTACACCCGAAATAACCACATAGGAATTGTATTAATTAAATTACTGCCTGGCCCATTAGTTCTAGCCTCTTATTGGCTAACTCTCACATCTTGATTCAACCCATTTCTAATAATCTGTATGTCACCACGAGGTTGTGGCTTACTGGGAAAGATTCAGTATGTCTGACTCTGGCGACTCCATAGCGGCTCTCTCTCTCTGTCTTCTTCCCAGCATTCTGTTCTGTCTACCCCACCTACCTGATTTCTGCCCCATCAAAAGGCCAACGCAGTTTATTTATTTAACCAAAGAAAGCAACACAAAGTCAGAAGGACCTCCTACCACCAAACCCTTTGTTATTAGCCCCACTGTCTAGTTAAGGAAACTTTTCCCCAAGTGGTGGTAAGTGGCTAGCTGGAGTCTGTGCTCTGCTCTCCCACTGAACAGACTCAGTGGCTTGCAGCAGGATTGGAGGGGCTGCCTTCTCAAAACCATCGAATCCCTCTCATCTCAAGTTGCTTTCCCAAGTTGTTTGAGTCAGCCATCCAAGTGTGGCAGAGACAAGTGTTTATTAGGTGCTCTGCAGGGACAGTGGGGACTGGTCTGTGTGTATGTCCCCCTTATGACTAGGACCAAAGTAAGATGCAAGTCCAATGTCTCAAAGGTTTTTGACTTTGGAAATAAAGGAATTTTTCCCCCTTGGAAAACTCCCAGCTTTAAAATGTCTGTTTATTCACTCAACAAACTTTATGAAGCACCTGGTCTCATCTGAGCCCTGGGAACCATTCATCTGTCATCCATCCATCCATCTGTTCTTCCATCCATCATCCATCCATGCATTCATCAATCACACAAACTTCTCTGGTCCTGTCATGATGTTTCAAACAAATGCAAACTATAGCTAGGCCCACGAGGCTGGCACAAACTGGCCCCTGCCCCTTCTTGGCATTTAGTTCTCCAGTTTCTCTTTTATGTATTTTTCTCAACTGTGGCCTCCCTGTCATGGTCAAGCACACCACACGCACTCATACTGCAGGAACTTTGCAATTACAAAATCCCCTCTTGTGTCAGGCTCAGAGAGTCAGATGTACTATGTGCTGGGGCTAGCATGGGTGGCTGCAGGAGCTCCAAGGAGGGATCACGTCCAGACAGACTTCCTGGAGGTGATTCCGAAGGCTGAGTTCTAAAGACGGAGTGAGAGTTAGTTAGGTCAAAGATAATAGGAATGGGTGACAGGTGTTTGGGACAAAGAGAATTCTGAACACAAGGGCTGGGGATAGCATGCATTGTCCCTGGGTTATAGAACTGGGGAAAATATTGGCTTCAGTCTTATGGGGTTGTATCGAGGACTTCCTCACGGTAAGCTATGTTCAGGACGGAACACAGAAAGGCATACAGTGTGCACTTTGCAAATGCAAGCTCACTGTGTTGGGAAGGCTGCTGGGTATAGGCAGAAAGGGTCAGACCTCTGGGAGGCATTATGGAGCCCGAGAGGCTGGAACAGAACTGGGTCAGATGAGAGTGTCCAGAGAGTCCCTGGATACCATGGAGATTGTGTCTAGGGGGATACCAGTTTTGTATAGAGAGTTCGAAATTGGGTCTATTTTAGAGCTTGGTGCTTTTGGAAGTGTTTCATTTGCTCAAATATTATAATAGGTCAGCTATTATTAGTATCAGAAAAACGACACACACACACCAAAAAACAAAACAAGCCCCCCCCCCCCAACCCATGAACCTTTTACTTTGTCTGCATGTAAATGGAACATTCGCTTGCCCAGACCTCTGATTTTCTCCTCTGATAGAGCAGGGGAGAAACCCGAGGGATGTGGAGACTCATAGGGTACACGAGCATAGTTCTCTGAGTTTTCTACTCTGAGCTTCCCTGTGCCAGCAGCGGTTGAGCCCAGTCTCAGGAGAGGCACATGGACCTGCAGTCTGGCCTACAGTTGCATAGAACTTTGGACCAACTACCAAGCTCCTGAGCACCTGTTTCCGCTTCTCTAAAGTGGGCCAATTACGCCCACCTCTCAGCGAGTGGGGAGACTAGGCTTGGACTAGAGTCAGTGCTCTGCGAGTTGTTGCTGGGACTCATGGAAGACTTAGCTGATGGTGACTAAACCTGTTCTAGAAACTGCAATTATTAGGTGGAGAGAATCATCAGGGTGGGCCCTGCACCCCAGCTCCCTGCAATAGAAGCCCCCTCATAGGGGCTTAGGGCAGGAGAAGCTCAATGACGGCAACTGAGACAATGGTTAGAAGAGGGGGCGAAGGTGGAGCTCTGGCCCAAGTGAGGAGCAGTGCTAAAGAGAAAAGGGCGAGCTCCAGAGAACTTGCAAAAACCAGAAAGAACAGGAGTGTGAGTCAGTAGTACGATGCTTGCCTACCGTGTGTGAGGCCCTTGGTTCTATCCCCAGCACCATAGAGGAAGGGAAAGAGAGACAGAGACAGAGAGGCAGAGACTGACACTAGGAGACAGAGAAAAGGAAAGAAGGGGAGGGAGGGAGGAAGGGAGAGAGGAGCAGAAGAAGGAGGAGGAGCAAGAGGAGGAGGAGGAGAGAGACATGGAGAGAGAGAGAGAGAGAGAGAGAGAGAGAGAGAGAGAGAGAGAGAGAGAGAGAGATCACTCCGGCTTGGGGACTCAGATCATAACTGCATACCTTCCGGGTGGTGATAGCCCAAGTGTGTCTTGCAGTTGGACAGACCCAATCCGGCCCTGACTCCCTAGCTTCCTAGCTGTGTGGAGCCATTTTCCTGTGCCTCAGCTTCCCCACCTGTCCAGTAAAAATTACAGCACAGCCTGCCTCGCAGAGCTGCTGTGTGGATTGTGAACAGAGGAAAGATCCCAACATGCAGCGATTACTCAGACCTCCGCCCGCCCTTGCTCCGTGGCCTTGACTCCCACTTTCCCTCCCCAGCTTCTGTGTCCTTGACTACAGGACAGGAAGGGGAACGCCTGCATTGTGCTGCTCCTACACGAGACGTGAGTAAGAGATGTGGCCTTGTCAGCTCAGGACAACTTCACCATCTTGCCCTTCTCCTTCTCCAGCAAAAGAGTGAGACAGAATGGCGTGGTCTGCGCTGATGCTGGCTGCTTGCCTCCTTGTCGTGGTGCCCTCTAACGATGCAGCGGACTGCCTGTCCCTGTGCTCCCTGTGTGCAGTGAGGACTCAGGATGGGCCTCATCCCATCAGACCCCTGGTAGGTCTCAGCAAGGCTTCTCCATTCTATTTGTGGGTGGAGCCCAGAGAAGGGAGATAGCACATCTGGGCAGCTGAGAGTCTGCTGCACCTACCGCATCATTCATGGCTTCTCCTGCCCTCCAGTCAGGTGGGAACCAGGATCTGCTGCTGTCTAGCTCCCATTGCAGTCCAGGCTTCATCACCATGGCTCCCCAGGCCTGCACATAGACCATGTTTCCAGGCAGCCAAGTGCCTGGCAACAGGGTGTCGACCATGGGTGCTCGCTGTGCCGTCTGCAGCACTGGGTACACATTCCAAGGCTTCTGTTTCTGACTGATAGCCACCTCAAAATTTGGTCATCCCTGTCAGGATGCGCTTGGTGGGCTTGGAGCCTCCGCCCCTCTCCTGGGCCTGAGACTCCCTACCCCCCCATCTGTTGGTGCTGCTCTGGGCCATCCTCCCCGACATGCCTCACCCTACACTGCCAGGGTACTTGGCTGCAGTAAGGTTGGCTGTACTGTGGTGGACAACAGGCAAGCTTGGATTCTGGCCCTTTTTAGCTCCCTTACTCTGAAACTGTTCTCCGAGTCTCACTCTCCTCATCTACAAACCGAGAGCAATTCTCTGAGATCATGATGATAAGTATTTACTCTCCGAGTCTAGTCTATATCCGTTGAGCCGCGCAGTGTGTCCTGCTCACTGCAGGAAGGCAATGTGGCTACACATGGGGACTCCAGCCTCAGACCTTCAGAATTCAAGTCCCAGTGGTGCTCACTACCATCAATGTCATTATAGTCGAGGTGACTGAATGCTCCCTACAGCAATATGAAGCAGATTCTATGGTCCCCCCAGCACACACCCACAGGTGTGCAGAACCCTCCCATTTCCTATGCACATCCTTCCTGCTGTTCCGAACCTCTGTCTCTAAAGTGTTAGCAGTTCCCCCCCCCACACACACACACACTCCTGGTAGAGCAACTATACCCTTTGGAAGAGGGAAGATATGTGTAGGGCAATTGGAAGATCTTGCTTCTACTTTTGGCATTTCTACCCTTGCCTCTGTTCCTTTGGGGTAAGTCTGATTTCTCACCTCTCACATGACGAAAGTCATTTGGTGTCATTACTTCTGTGTTCTTTGGATCCTTTCAGATTTGCTCCCTGGAATGCCAGGACCTGGTGCCACCATCAGAGGAGTGGGAGAGATGCCAGCGTTATTTGTCTTTTTTTGCCGCCTCTGCCTTTGGGCTCCCGGGCAAGGATGACGTGGATAATGAGGTTGCTTTGGAAGAAGGGTACAGTGCAGTGGCCAAGCTCTTGGAGCCCCTCCTGAAGGAGCTGGAGAAAAGGCAATTCCTCACCAGCGTCTCAGAGGAAAACCTCAGGGCTCTCTCGGGCAGGTTTGGGGATGGAAAGGAGTCTGAGCTGCAGGTGGGTGCTGACCAGATGAATGATGGAGCCACGCAGACCGACACGCTGCATTTCAACGAGGAGGGCTTGAGGAAACAGTCCAAACGCTATGGCGGCTTTTTGCGCAAATACCCCAAGAGGAGCTCAGAGATGCCTGGAGACGAGGATGGGGGCCAGGATGGGGAGCCAGTAGGGCATGAGGACCTATACAAACGCTACGGGGGCTTCCTGCGGCGCATTCGGCCCAAGCTGAAGTGGGACAACCAGAAGCGCTATGGCGGCTTCCTTCGGCGTCAGTTCAAGGTGGTGACTCGGTCCCAGGAGAACCCCAATACCTATTCTGAAGATCTAGATGTTTGATGCGTAACACTTCCCCACCAGGGAGTTGGGTCAAGAGTTCCCCCCCCCACCTTCCTGTACTAGAGGCCACCTCTTCACCCCTTTGTGCTTTTCCCACCCCTTGCTCCATTTGGCATTCACATGAAAACATCTAAGCCCAACCCAACCCTGTTCCGCCTGTGAGTGAATGCAGTATTTGTTTGCAGTCAGTGACAAAGAAGAGTGGCAGTCCCCGGCCAACAGGTCCATGTCTGGCTCAAACCTGTAGGCCTCTGAACAACCACCATCAGCCCAATCACGCTGTCCCTGTGACATCCCCCACCCCAGAATTCAGGGAGACTTGTTCTTTGTACCTGTCGGTCTGTGATCCCCAAACTTCACCGATCACGTGCTCCTCTCAGAAGAAAAGTGAGCAGTCCCCGACAGTGTGCATGCGTGAGACAGAGTAGAAACTTAAAACAAGATATATAGAAACCCAAACTGCATTTTCAGCACCAGTGGCTCTTTTTCTGTACCCTGCTCTGGAGGCCACGGGCTAAATGAAAAGCCTTTTTGGTGGCAGGGATTATGACCCTAGTGAGGCCAGGCCTTTAGTGGCTAAATGCTCAGTCTGACCATCCAGAGTTCTCGTGGCTTCAAATGTGTCTCTGGAAATGCCCGTTCCTAGGCCCTGGGTTAGGGTAGTGCCTTTCCTGAAGGAGTGAAAGCCCTCTGCTCATGACGAAAAGCCATGCGCTTCTAAATGCTGAAACGATAAGAGGGGAGTAAAGCAAACCAATTTTTTCTGTGCAACAAATTCAGAATTTGGGCCAGTCCCCACAGCCCTCATTAAAAACGATCAGCGTCACACTTCTGCCCCATGAGGAGCTGAAGCAGAGTGGAGCCGAGGAGGCTAAGCACAGCTGTGTTCTTCGGTAGTTGAGTTGGCTGCGGGAGCCTGAGCCATTTGGCTGAGCCATTTGGCCCGGTGTACGCACTGGCGATGAGAAAGGGGATCCAGACGCTGGAGCTGAAGGAGCGACTGTCCCACCTCAACACTACAGTGAGCCTTATTCCCTATGTCTCCAAGTAAACAATTGAGTGTTCAAGATCAGCTGGAGCCTCTTGATTCCTATAACTCAGAATCAGATGCAAGGTCCTCCTTGGTTTCAAATCTCCCCATCATCAGGCAAATGTTTATATCGGTAGGTCAGGGACATGGGGCTGGATGGGAGAGAAAACAGACTGGATTTGCATTTTTGCGTTCGATGTCTTGAGTGGTCCCTCTCCACGCATAGGCCATAGCCTGTAGAGCTCTTTCTGTGCTCTGAAATCTGTAGATTGTGTTGGGATGACTTTATGTGCTGCTCAGATATCACATTTATCCAACTTACTTGGAATACGTGAGTCCTTAATAGGCCTGTGTAATTCCCTACTTCTCTGGTATAATAAATAAGATTATGCTGATGACTTGGTGTGTTTGCATGAGCAGTAGTCTCCAGAGAAAGTGCACTGCATTATATATGCATATATGATGTGTATATACCCACATAAGCACACACATGTATAGCTGTATTGGAGGATTGAACCTGGTGCCTCATGCATGATAGGCAAACACTCTACCACTAAACTATAGCTCCAGCCCCTATAGTCATATTACAAAACAAAGTGTGGAATAAAGAAAATGAGGAAGTGAGTGTGCCCCAGGCTCAATTCTGTAAATTGAGTCTGGGTAACTGGGTAAGTCATTGACTCCTCTGGGCCTTTGCTATTTTTCTGTCGTAGTAGCCACATCTGAATCTACTGCTACTTTAACTACCGCTTGTGCCCCAAGGCCTGCAGTCAGCACCCAACTGCCACCCAGACTGCAGCCTGGCACCATTTCCAGTCCCGCTTGCACTGGCTTGGCCACAGTCACCAAATGTAATTTTTTAAAAAATTTACTTAACCTTATTTTATGTGCATTGGCATCAGATCCCCTGGAACTGGAGTTAAAGACAGTTGTGAACTGCAGTATTGGTGCTGGGAATTGAACCCAGGTCCTCTAGAAGAGCACCCAGTGCTCTTAACCACTATGCTATCTCTCCAGTCCTCCAAATGTAGTTTTAATCTAAGTTGTTTTATTTACCAATAAAGACTCGGGAGTCAGATGTTGGGGTAAAAATCTGCTAGATCAGAGAAACCAATAAGCAATCAGCTGACCTTCCTTTTTAGTCGTAGACCCAGAGAGAGAAAGAGAGAAAGAGAAAAGGGGGGGGAGAGAGAGAGAGCCTCTCCACACTGTCACAAATCAAAAGGACCGAGAATCTCTAAGTCCCTCCCTGCTCCTTCCTGTGTTTCTATATCCATATTGCTGGGTCCTTCATACTCTCTATGGGTAATTCTTGTCAACTAGTCACTGGCTCTGCCCCTGATCCAAGGTTAATTTTATTAACACAGTCTCAGAGTTTTATAGTGCCATCAAATATCAGGCAACACTTCTTGTTTATATAAAATAAAGACTAGTAGGACCTTGTTTATAATGCGGCTGAGAGGATCAGATGAAATCATACTTAAAAAGTTCCCAGCACTTAGTAGGTTCAGTAAATGAGAGTTTCCTTCCCTCTGTGGTCTTTAGGAACAATGGCCAAGTTGGGCAATTCAGCAACAGAACAGCAAGGACAGAGAGAGGTACTGCACCCTCAGGGGCCTCTTCCTGAGCTGGGAAACTGAGACAGGCCACAGAGACGTTCCTAACAAGAGTGGATGTGTTAGTGGCAGACATGCACCGCCCTCTACTAACCTGCCATCATTGAAGGGTGCAAACGAAATGTCTTTAAATGGGATGTGTCAGTGACTCAGCAGCTGTAGACGTGGGTTCCATTGGAATGCTTGGAACACTGGAGCACACAGAAAGCACAGGGCCCCAGAGATGGAACACTCATTCTCTAGTGATTTAGTAAGGCACTAATTGAAGGCCTACTGTGTTTGGAAGACCTGCTGTAGAATGGCCATATTCTTTGTTCTTACAGTGTTATAGAAAGCCAACTTTCTTTGTTTGTTTGTTTTTGTTTTTCAAGACAGGGTTTCTCTGTCGCTTTGGAGCCTGTCCTGGAACTAGCTCTTGTAGGCCAGGCTGGCCTTGAACTCACAGAGATCTGCCTGCCTCTGCCTCCCAACTGCTGGGATTAAAGGCATGCACCACCATTGCCAGGTCTGAAATCCAACTTTTTTTATTGATTTTTATTGAGCTCTGCATTTTTCTCAGCTCCCCTCCCTGCCTCTCCCCTCCCCTTCAACCCTCTCCCAAGGTCCCCATGCTCCCTGAAATCCGATTTTTGAAACTGTACTCAGAGAACTCAGCTTTATTCATGATTTTGCTAGCAGGCAATGTACCAAAGGCAGTGCTTTGTATAAGTCTGGTTCCACCCTGAAGTTTCTTACAGCTTTTATAGTCTACATTGAGAATGTTGAACATTCCAACCATTTGAGTGTGCTCTCTGGGTTCCGTGACCACTGACACGAAGTGCCTACTGTAGTTTGGGCATGCCTTGGACTACATGGTTGTTGGCATGTGACATGGGCACTGCTGGGAGCTGTTAAGATGTTCCCACTCTAGAAAACAGGATTTTCATGTCTAACCAGACAGCCGTGTCAACTGTTTCTTAAGATAGATTTACAGGCATTTGCTTTTCCCAAGATAAGAGGAAGGGGATTCAACCTAAGCAGGCAGGAGCACAAAGAGCAGAACGCAGGAAAATTCTGACTCCTTCTATCTCTGCTGAGCCCTACAGTTCTCAGGTTGAAACTGTTAAGCTGTAACAGTGCATGGCAGCAGCTATGTTAGGTGTGTAGACTACTGAACGTTTGGGACATATATTCCTCTTTCCTCCTTCAACAGGCTAGAGGTTCAGCAAGTAAGGAAAGCTATGAAGCTAAAGTTAAAAATAGCAGCAACTGCCATAGAGAAAAGAATTGGGATACAAAGTGAAGGACAGTGGGTCTACCCAGACAATCCTTCTCTTAGGGAGATTTCTTTCTTGGTCATCATGGGAAAGGGACGTAGGAAGGAGCCTAAGTTTTGAATTCATTCTACCCAGCCACATCCAGGTCTAAAGCAGACACTGAGTCTGCCTGACCGCGTTTGTAGGCTGACACTTGGCAGCACTGACTTCCACTTTGATGGGTCAGAGAATCACCTCTATCATGTCTACCTGTGGGATCCTATCCTGTCATCTGTCAGCCTTCTCTGGAGAAGGTTTTTCTGCTGCTTTCAAAACTGGTTTATGACTACCTCAAATGGGTAAAGCCAGACAATTTGTTGGCTTATATAATGCAAACATCAGTAAGGCTGTGCTTCAGGAGAACTGGAACAAGGGACTCTCTAAGGACCTCAGGACCCGTCTGTCAGTAGGCTTCATGTATTTTTCCAGTGGCTTCCAAAAGTTTTAGCCCTCAACATGCAGGTTTCCATTTTATGTATTATTTTCATACTAGTCCTAGTCAATATTCTGTTATTCCTTTGGCAACATCTGGGTCTCATGACCAAAACTGAGCTAATTCCAGTCATCACAGGTAGGTTTGTGTGCTGCTCTGGTTGGTCACAACATGAACATCATGGAGTCAGGTTGGACTCATCCTCATGCAAAGTAATGGCAAAGGAAGGAGAAGGCTGGCCCAAAGGGGGAAGAAAAACTGGAGCATGATTCCCAGCGGGTAGGGAATGTGCCAGACCACAACAGCAGCGAATCACTCTCTAGTGAGTGGAGGGCTGGTGGGGACAGGGGAAGCTGGCAAGCAGATGCCGTGGGAAATGAACAAGAGACTGCAGACATCTGGCTCTCCAAGATGGCTCTCGGTTGGAGCTAAGTAATTATAAAATCGTATTACAGTGTGCACAACGGTGTTTGACACCAGCCATCACTCTCCCACCACTTTAGGGTTGCTCTTTCCAAATTTTTAAAAAACAAGAAATAGCCCTTGACATTTTCTTATACATGATGGATTGCACAATCCTAGTGTTCTGACTTTACCTTGCTAGGTTACTTTCGTGGTCACCAAGAGGCACGCCTATGAGGGGTGGACAATATGGCTCGAGGGGCACAGAGTCTTTGTGCGCAAATTTCTAATCTCTTGAGTGGTGAGGAGAATACTGACTTTACTGGTCAGAGGCAAAAATCCAGGAGTATCAAGTAAGTCACTAAACACCTAACTTGCCTTAAGCTGTGTGTGCCGCATACTGCTTTGCTCAGGTTGTCCAGGCCCACGGGCCTGAGCATTGTTCCAGTGCTGCATAGCAGCCATGGCAGGGGGGACTGGACCTCTTCAGCACCCAGTTTTCTTTTTTTAAAAAAATTATTTATTTATTTATTATGTATACAACATTCCTTCCATGTGTGCCTGCAGGCCAGAAGAGGGCACCAGATCTCATTACAGATGGCTGTGAGCCACCATGTGGTTGCTGGGAATTGAACTCAGGACCTCTGGAAGAGCAGCCAGTGCTCTTAACCACTGAGCCATCTCTCCAGCCCGAGCACCCAGTTTTTCTAATGGTGACTCTGATCATGCTGTGCCTGGTACCACCTGAGTGATACACACACCTGTTGAAGGAACAACATTCTGCTGTTTGTGTTTAAAGAGTGGCATTAAGTAACTCTTCCGGAGTTGTGACCGATGTGCTCTAAAGTCCCCTCAAGTGAGGATGCTTGGGTTTATGCATCCTCACTTGCCACTCGGTCCCCAGCAGAGAACATTTCCACACCTCAGAGTGCTCAACACAATCCTTTTTAATGATCTATTTGTGGAGACAGAGACTATCACAGCCCCTCCAGATTCCAGAGCCTCTGTCCCTGCCCAAGGCCACTGTGCAATGGTCACGGAGCACACAGGCACTGGCCACCAGCATGCCAACACCCTAGTAACCTTTAGAGAGCCCATTACTAATAAGCAAGCAGTTTCCAGACAACATCGAATACAGTCACCAGACAGGAAGTTTGGTCATAATGATTATGACAGTCATTACCGTCCTCTGCTTTGGATCATCCCTCCCCCACGCTCCCCCGCCAAGTCCCTCAAAGGAACCAGCCTAGCGATGGGGCTTATCTATTAATTAAAGGCTCCAAAGTGAAGACAACAAAAATCCTCACATCAGCCTAGGGAACAATTCTTCCCTAATAGATGTCAGGTTGGCATCCATAACACTACACAGGAGCGTGGAGATTTATAACACAGATTTCTAATTACTCATCCAACTTGGAAATGTGCACCCATGTTGCACTCACACACAGTTTGTCTTGTTTCTGTCTAATTCCAGTTGAGTCCATCATTCTTTGCTCTCAGTAGTCCTTCATCACCTCTGACAGGGAGTTTGTCTTCTGAAAGCATGCACCTGTCTTCCTCTCCATCCAATGCCTCTAGTCCCCTGCCAGCCCCCCTGCAGGAGCTTCCCTGAGGCCTGAGAAGCCAGGGGAGCTTTCTGATTACCCACATATGAAATATTGGGACTTGGGGGAGGAGCACTGGACAGAGAGTCCAGGCCCAG
The DNA here is from genome assembly GCA_004026605.1 of Ondatra zibethicus. Lineage (NCBI taxonomy): Eukaryota > Metazoa > Chordata > Mammalia > Rodentia > Cricetidae > Ondatra > Ondatra zibethicus. The sequence continues at coordinate 99,600 of PVIU01000522.1, forward strand.
GGACCTGAGCATTGCTTTAACTGCACAGCAGCTGCAGCAGGGGACTGGACCTCTTTGGTTTTCTCTTCTGTTAAATGCTGCTGGTAACATTTCAAGCTTCCGGGAGCCAGCACATGATGATCTGCATGAATTAATTAATTCTGACCCAACCCCCCGAGCTTCAGTTTCCTAGTGTAAGAATAAAGTTGATGGTTTCTACCCTATGAGCTGAGGGACACAGGGACAGGGACACAGGGACACCATCTGGCTAAAAGTTGTTGCATAACCAGGGGCAGTGTCTTCCCTATCTGAATTCATCTCAGTTTTGATGAACATTATTGAGCACCTACTGTATATACAGTGCCAGGCAAAGCAGGGGCTTCATTGATGCTTACGCAAAGTTCCGTTCCCACGGGGCTCACTTTTCAAGGGGGGGATAAAATAGCTGCAACAGAATAAGTGGATCTGGCAGGAGTGGTTTAGGAGGGTGTGAGTCTTAAGGAGAAAAAGAAAGGGAGGAGGGGGTGAGTAACGGAGGAAGGATAGCCACTTAGAGAAGTCACACAACCTCTCTGAAGGGGTGACATAAGACCAGAGATGCGTAAGGTTGACAGTAAGTTGTAGTTGTCTAGTAGTGTGTGTGTGTGTGTGTGTGTGTGTATGTGTGTGTGTGTGTGTGCATGTGTGTGTGTTTTCCAGGCACAGAGAACAGCAAGTTCAAAAGCTAAGAGGAGAGTGTGTGCTTATTTGTGGTAGAGGAGGAAGGAGGAGGGAATGAGGGAGGGCAGAGGGTGGAAACGGAGCAGAAGCAGATGGGACCAGATGGCTCCGGGCTTCCACACTGTTCTGACTTATCCTGTTACCCACCTCAGCCTCCGAGTGTCCTGCTTTGGTTAGTTTACAGTGCTGTGGCTCAACAGATGAGCCCTGGAAAAGACCCTTGACTTATGACCCACAGGGGCTGGGAACTTCTGGAAGCTTGTAAACTAGACTGGGTAAATTTGCATCTCCTAAAGAGGATTATGGAAGGTTCCAGAAGTAGCTCAGGAACTTTCTTTTCTGGGATCAAACCCTGGTCACAATGCTTTCTCCAAAACAGACAGCAAGGGGAAATAAGACTTGCGGCTCTTAGGTGCTTCACATTCCCTGCAGGCAAGGGGTAGCTCTGGGAATGGTTCAGGGGGAGCTGGGAAGCCAGTTTGCAAAAATGAATTGCATTTGAGAAATTAGGTTGCAGAAGGTGCAAGAAGCTTCCACTTCCCCACCCTTCTTAGCCCCAAAAATGTAGCCTCATGGTTTGAGTTTTTAGGAAGAAAATTGTCTGAATTGGTCTCTGAATTGCTTTATATAAAAGATTCATCACTGTCAAGAATATACATCAAATTTTTGCAAATCAAATTGAATTTCAATGCATTAGGGATTATTGCTATTCAGTTTCTTTTCTGATTTTTCAGGTTACAATGCTTCTCGCCTATTTAAAAGTATCTGAAAACCCTCCAAAAGCATCAAGAATGTGAAATGTGAAATTAACCAACAGTCATGGTTAAGACCATGAATTTTCACTGTGCCCTTCCTTGGGCAAAGGCATAGTCAGGATCAATGCAGGCATGATCCCTGCACTCAGGACCCAGTGTGGTCCAGCGGGGGAGATCCCTTAGAGCAAATGCCAGTAGCAAACACACGAAGGGCTATTCTGGTGGGGTGGAGGTGAGAAAGGAGCATTGGCAGAGACAGCAGAGGTCTGGCCTGTGGGAGCCCCATGAGAGAGTGACTTCCAAACCAAGGCCTGAGGAGGAGCAGCTAACTGGAGTGGTACAGAGACATCGTAGTGACAGGAAAAGCTTGATTCTGTACACCTTGTAGTTTATGTTGTGACACGTGGGCCTCATGGTTGTGAAATATTCCTTTAACTAGGTAAGGATGCGTTACATTTGTTATGTCGCATTTGTTTAACGAATTAAAGATGTGTTGCTTTGCCTGCTTAGGGCACCTGATTGGTCAAATAAAAAGCTAAACAGCCAATAGCTAGGCAGTAGGTGGATAGGTGGGGCTGGCAGGCAGAGAGAATAAGTAGGAGGAGGAATCTAGGCTTCAGAGGAGAGAAGGAGGAAGAAAGAGGGGCAGACACCTGGGACCAGTTAGCCAGGCAGTCGCCAGACACAGAGCAGGACATGCAGAATGAAAGAAAGGTGAACACGGATGAAGAGAAACAGGTTAAACCAAGTTATAAGAGCTAGTGGGATGAGCAAAAGATAAGGCTGAGCATCATAATAAGTCTTCATGTCATGATTTGGGAGCTGGTTGGTGACCCAAAGAAAGCCTGCTGCACCTCATTGCAGAAATGAAGAAAGCAAGCAAAAGCTCTCATCAAAGAGGTGACATGGCCAGAGTGCTGGACTGGAGCAACACCACACACCGGAGTAAGACCACCGCAAGGGTTTAAACCTGACACTGCCAGGGCCACCCTTCTCCTGGCCATGTCGTGGATGCTGCTGGATGCTACGCCCAGTGCATAGCATGCAATGACTGAACCGCCGGCATTCATTCGCTGTCGCCCTGGAGCTAGCATGTAAGAAGGTGAGACAGAGCAAGAGAGATGCCTCAGTGGTCAAGAGTGCTTGCTGCACAGACCTGAAGACCCGAGTTCTGATCCCGGCACCTGTGTAAAAAGCAGGGCGTGGCTGTGCACGCGCTTGTAACTCCAATGCTGGGAGGCAGAGACGGGCGTGTCAGTGGGGCTTATGGCAGCTCCAAGTTCCGCGAGAGACCTTGTTTCAAAGGAATAATAAGGAAAGTTTTAGAACAGGATGTCCCCTTCTGTCTTCCATGTACACACTGGTGCACACACCTGCACACATGTGCACATCACACACATACACACACGGGGGGGGAGGGACGGATGGAGGAAGGGAGGGAAGGAAAGTGAGAGCCTGGACTTGGTGGCACACACCTGTAATCTCATCACTTAGGAGGCAGAAGCAGGTGGATCGCTGAGCCTCAGGCCAGTCTGGCCTGCATAGTGAGTTCTCGCCAGCCAGGACTACATAGTTAGGCCCTGTCTCAAAACCAAACAAAAAACAAAACAGGAAAAGAAATAAAAAAAAAATAGAGGGTGAGACAAAGGCAGAAAGCCACGTGCCCACGTTATAGTAGCTTACAGAATAGGCTTTACCTGTTCATTCTTTGTCCCCAGTCTTAATTAACATCAGCTGGTCCTTTTACAGTCTCCACAGCTGAGCCTTTTCCAGAATATGATATGACAGAAAGGGTGCCTCCCACAGCCTCCGCGGGGGCTTCTTTGGCCTGGTGATGGGCACTCAGGATTCCTTTATGTCCTTCTTCAGCTTCCTAGTTCATGTCTTTTGGTCACTGAGTAATATCTTGTTAAGTGGGTGTGTTGGTTGGGCTACTCTAGAGGAACAGAACAGAGAAAAAAAACATATTAAAAGGTGTGTGTGTGTGACTTTTAGATTGGCTTACACAATATAGCCCAGGTCGTCCAACAGTGACGACCTTCACGCTGGAGAGGCTGAGACCCTGGTTAGTTGTTCAGCCCACAAAGCTGGGCATCCCAGAAACTCCGTCTAGCACTGAAGGTCTGGGGATTCCTGGAGAGTCACTGGTCTTCAGTCCATATCGGAAGGTGGAAGGAATGGTTCCGGTGTTGGCAAATGATAGCAGCCGTAGCAACAGGGTGGATGAACCTACAGCAAGACTCCAGTGGGGTACACAAACTTGCCAGCATGATGGAAAGGCATCTGGAAGACAAGCAGGCAAAGAGCAAAGCTCCACATGTAGGGGGGTCTCCCCACTTCACATAACCAGATCAAGAAGATCCCTCACAGGTGTGTCCAGTGCTCATCTTGGTTCATTCTAGATCCAGTGAAGTTGACAAGCAAGGTCAACACTCACAGTGGGGGTTCCCCAGTTACCCTACCTGTATGCTGAAGGGCCTCTTGGTTTTTGAGGGAATATAAATTTAACACTAAGAACTTTAACTATTATTAAAGTTGTCACTGTATTATGTTATTACTTTTAAAAAATATCTTAATTACATATATGCGTGAGCCTGCATGTGTTTGTGTGCACCACCTCATGTAGCCCTGGAGGCCAAAGGAAGTCTGGAGTTACAGGCAGTTCTGAGCTTCCATGTAGGTGTAACCCAACCCAGAATGAGCTAGTTCTACATATGTAGAAAAAAGAAGCGGAGGCTCCGAGCAGGAGGCTTGCACCCCTGATCTGACTTGACTTTGAGAACAACGGAACAGAGAAAGGAGCAGTGCGGAATTCAAGTTGTCTCTCATATCCATCAGAGTCAGAGCCTGGGAAGGCAACGAGGGCAAAATCAGTTCCAGAATTCAATTAGGCAATAAGGAAATTAGAGATGGAAGCCAGCGGTGACCTCCTGGGTGGGTGAACCAAGGGTGAGGCGGGGACTGGGGAGGGGGACCGTAGTCTCAGATTAGATGGAAGAGTTAATGAGATGGCCAGAACCCAATTGTCCACAAGATCCGCCTCTTCTGAGAAAATGGAGTCCTTTGTTGACATGGCAACCAATTAGAAAAGGCTCTGCAAGTCTGTCAGCAGCAAGACAGAACCTGCACAATGCAGCTCAGCTCAGCCCACAGGTGCATCAGGATCTGACAGATCCAAGACCTCAAACAAAATCGGCTTCATGCTCATGGGCAAGTGAGACCTGGGCAGCTCATGGCTGCGTTCTGTTCAGCTTTGGCTGCATAAACAAACCACCATAAAACTCAGTGGCTGAAAACAATTGTGCACATCGGAGAGCACCTCTCTGAGGGGTTCACCTGGGCAAAAATGGGAGGCTGCGGAGCTGGGAACCTCTACTGGGGTTCACCCCAGCTCCTAACAGCAGATCCTCTGGCCAGGGTCCCTCATCTTCCAGCAGGTTAGAACAGCTTCGAATGCAGCACTGCATCTCAGGTCTGCACTGCAAGCAGGCAAACGGGAACGCTGCCTTGGACATCACCCAGTGCCGATTTCATCACAAGTAATTGATCCAAGCCAGTCACCAGGGCGAGTCCACAGAGGGGAGGAGGTGAGAAGAGGCAAGACCACATTTCCAGGAAGTTTAGATGGGCAGTTTGGCTCATGAGTCTCAGAATCCTCTACGAAGCCATCCGAATCCCGGGATCCTGCTTCCTCACATCCCACTTGGTCTTCTAGGACTAAGACAGGGACAAAAATCCAGCCATCACACCTGTGACCCAGGACAAGATGGAGGAATGACTGAAACAGAGTGGGCAGGGCACATGTAGCAGCCATTTGTTCAGAAGGCCTTCCAGAAGTGGTCACGTAATGTTTCCGCTTATATCTCACTGGCCAGATCTTGGTTACACAGTCACTTTGTTAGCAGGGATGCTGGGAAATACCATCTTTGTTTCACGTATCCAAATGGTCAGGCAGGCATGGCTACTTGTTTTGTGGCTACTTGTTTTGTGGCACGTGGAACTTTTGCCCAGAGGTGATGCAGTGTGCTAGAGGAGGTGGTAACTCTAATTCCCTTGGGCTGGAGAGCTTTTCACTTCCTTGGGCAAATGCCTTTTAACTTTGCACACTTAGGTATTTGCTAGGTAAAATATTCATAACAACAAAGACTTTTTGCATAGAGAATGAATAGCAGCTCTAATTTGAAACTTGTAATTGGTTTTAGACTTGCGGTCACTCTGCTGAGGCCCCATGGCTTCTTACACTAACCCGTGAGCACTAGTGTGGCGTGCAAGAGCTCTCAAGAGTCACTGCGGTTCTGGTTCTTAAATTAGACTCTCCAAGGGGCTTAAACTTTGGAGAGTTTTGTTTGTCAGGTCAAGCAAGGAAAGAGTTTTAAAAGTGAGATTGGATACATTAAATTAGTAAGTCCTGTGTTAAATGTTGAAGATAATTTAATTAACCACATTTACAAAGAGGATGGATTTTCTTCTTTTTAACGGAGTTGACTGGCTGTTCATCAAAAGTCCCTTGAAAGTGACTGCCATAGAAACAGCATGAGTTCTGTAAATTCAACTTAAAGGTTTAAGGACACCTAGGATTTTCTTTCTTAAAAAAGCAAGTGTAAAGCACTGAATATTAATTTAATAACAAGTACTTACAAATTATCTTTGTTTCATGACATCTCTGATCACACTCATGGCTAAGCTGGGGTAGAAATAATAAAGTTTCTGTTTGTCCCTTAGGCTCATAGCAATGCCAGCTTGGGTGGAGACCTTAAGACATGAAAGTGGCTAGATTCAGTCTAATGGAAAAAGAACAGAGGGAGCAGGCACTGGGCCAGGCACTGGGGGCAGGCACAGGAGGCAGACACTGGAGGCAGGCACTGGAGGCAGGCACAGGGGACAGGCACAGACAGTTACAGGGGTGCAAGTACAGGCACAGGCTGCCCGGTCCCACCTTGCCGCCAACACACTGCTCTTCTCTGGAGACTTTGCTTTGGAGCCAGTGGTCTAAGGAGACACCCATACAAGATTGAAAGAGTTGCCCTGAGGGGAATCCTTGAACAGAGAAGAGTTCCCAGAGCATCCTAGGGCTCTCTGCCTGGGAGGGGACGATTTCTGCCCTCATAAAAACCGGAAGCCATCCTTACCATCCTAGTGCCAGTTCTTGGCAGGGACGCTGCTGCTTCCTCGGTTAACACATGATGCTCATCAGGCTGCTATTCCCCCCAGAAACCTCAACCTCAGCCCCAGGCCACAGACCAGTCTCTGACTGAGCCCTGCCTGGAAGCTGGCTGGAGTTGGGCCACAGCTGAGATCACTTTCTTGTTCTCACTCCGTGATAGCGGGACTGGCTGCCAAGAAAACTGGACTGGTGGTCATGTTCCTACTCAACCCGTAGGCTCCTTCCTTTCCTAGATGGCGCCCTTCCCCACAAATCCTGTGTCTGCAGAGGAGTTGAGTTACGTAAAATCCAGGCACGCAGTAGGTCCTGGATTTACTTTCCCCGCCCTCTCCAGAAACCCAGTGTATTTTAATGGAAATTTTGATGAGTCTCAACAATCCTGTTCCTTTGCTCCAGTCTCCACAGCTGCTTCCTGACTTCAGGGGCATCACCGTGGGGCAGGAGACCTAAGCTCTACCAGACGAATCTGCAGCAATGATGCATCCACCACAGGGGGCAGCAACAAGCCAGGTGGCTGCAGCCCGCAGTATCTGATCTGGGCGCGCCCCCTTGTGGCCACCTGGATCAATACACACGGGGGAGTTTTGCCACCATTCATTCAGGTAGGCCTAAGAATCTAAATCCCAACACTAAAAAACCTCTGGGTTTAAGGCAGGAACTCAGTAGTGTACTGACTATAAATGGGTGGTTATTAGCATTAAGATGAAAAATCTTGGGCTTTTGTTGTTACTGTTGAAACAGCCTGTTCTTCAACGCTGTCTAGTTTTCTGGCTACTAGTGAATAAGCAGTTTCCCTACTTTCAAAGAAAAGGAAGCAAGGCTTGAAGCTCTCAGGCACCTTGAGCTTGGATGGCTGCCTTTGGATTTCAGCTTCACTCAGTTACAAAGCAAGACTCCTCTCCACCCATTCCATTATTTTCTCCACTTAAAAAAAATGAGTATAAAGATATAGACAGGATCATAATAGAGCTGTAGAGATGGCTCAGGGGCCAAGAGCAATGGTTACTTTTGCAGAGGACCTGTCTCAGTTCCCAGCATGCACATGGTGGCTCACAACCATCTGTAGCTCCAGCTCCAGGGGTCTAATGCCCTCTTCTGTCCTCCATGGGTCAGGCATGAATGTGCTACATACAAACACGTCTGGGCAAAATACTCGTATGTATAAAATAAAACTAGAAATTAAAAAGGCTTGCCATATTTGGCTAGTTACTCTTCCCAAAGATCGAGGGGAGGTTAGAATAATAGCCGTAATGGAAGCAAATGTGATAAGCCATAAATTCTTAGGACTCTCAACTGAAATTGGCCCAAGTAGAGTGAAAAGGTGGCAAGGAGGATTTGATTCAAGGACATCCATGGTGGAAGACATAGGGACCAACTCAATAGAGGGGATATGGCAGTCCTTGTAGCAGGAAGATGGACTGGACTCAGGTCCAGCTCTGAAGATGATGAATGAGGACATATAGATTATATATATATTATATATAGTCTTTACATTACATCATGTGCTTGACAATATCTGCTTGACTGGGTCCAGATACCGTTGTGTGAGCAGGGGTTTCATAATCGAGGAGCAAGGTGGAGCTTAGCAAGCTCAAACTCATCAGGAGGAGCATTAAGGACAAGGGGTTTCTTGATAGGATTACCACTGCAGGCAGGCCAGCACAATGCCATTTACCAGACACCAGGGATGGGCGTGTCTACAGAGGGACAAGATGATTGCTCCAACTGGAGTCTGCAGACACCAGGGATGGGTATGCCTACAAAGAGACAGGATACTTACCCCTACTGGAGTCTGCAGACATCAGAGATGGGTGTGCCTACACAGAGACAGGATGTTTATCCCAACTGGAGTCTGGGAGGACAGAGAACTCTAGCAAGCAGAGAACTTAGCTCCATCCATCCATCCATCCATCGTCTTAATCACTTATTTTCTCATTTATCTATTTAATCACTTAATTGATCATTCCCTTGCATCTTTACTCACCTCCTCCTCATTTACTCATCCTCTTACTCCATCTCTTATTAATACCTTCCCTAAGCCATATCCCTATCTGTCTGTGAATGAATCTATCTATCTGGACCTCTCTCTCCATCAGTCCTCCATATATTTATTCATTCATAGTTCTCCTCTCTCCCTCCCTCCCTCCTTCCCTCCCTCCCTCCCCTTCTTCCATGTCTTCCCTTCCACTTTTCCCTCCTTCCCTCCCCCCATCTCCTCCTGCCTTCCGTCCTTGTTTCCTTCCCCCTCCTATTTCTTCACTCGTTATTCCACGACGTCCCCTTTATTTCCATCTGCTTATTTCTCATCCATTCTTTGAGTCCTCATGTTTACTCTAGAAGGTTCAGAAATGGTTTGAGTCCCGTTCCGCCTCTAACGTTTCTCCTATCTAGTAGTGGAGAGGGAGAAAGATGGGGCACCAGAGCGCTGTGGTTAGACTGTAAGGGCTGGGGTTGGGTCTTAGAGGGACCCTAAGTCCTTTGGGAGTGGTTGGAGATGGATGTGGGCAAAGGACATTTTACAATGCTCAAGTGTGATTGGGTACCTACCGATGTGACTGGAGTTTGGAAACAGGAGATGGCAGGAGCCAGCAGAGGGCAGGTCCAGCTGCCTGAGTTCACCCTTGTCTGCCCCAGGGATTTCCTCCTAAGATTTTTTTGGTTCTGCACACTGCGCGTGGCCAAGATTCATGTGCTCTCTCCTCTACTCCCACTCTGGCCTCCCTGAGAGAACAGTCATATAGTATTGCAAGCAAGCCAAGCTGTCTCTGGTGTCCTTGGTGACAGCCTACTCTTTCCCAGTCATTGTTACAATCAGTATCTCAGCTTCCCCTTAGTCTGTGCTTATACCCCAGGCTGTGAAACCTTTAGAGAAAGAACTTCTAAATTGGCTCCAGCAGCCCTCTCGGCTACTCTGCCCTGCCCCGCCCCCCGCATGCTGATGGGTTCCAGGTCCTACAATTTCACTCTTCACTCCACTGTCAGCCAGCATGGCGTGCACTTAATCCAAAACTCAGTAGATTCTGACTGCATTTCCCCACCGGTCCCTGTATCATCTCCCCACCTCTTGGGGATCACCCAGACTTGACATGGCTGCTCCTCTGCCTCCTGAGTTGCCTCTCTGAAGCTACAATGTGGTTGTAATCGACTTGAAAATACATTTTAATGATACCCCTCTCCAGGCCAGGGATCCAGATCAAATCCCTCGGGCAGATAGACATTCACAGCCCTTTATTATCCGGCACATTCTGTTTCTCCCGGGTTCTGTCTTAGAAATCCCCTTCTCCCCCTCCAGACGACTGCTGTTCATTTTCCAAAATATGACTGGTGTTCTTTCCACACTCCTGTGCTTTAATAAGTCTATCTATCTCCATGCAATAGGCTGAGAGCCTGTGATGGTTAATCTTCATCGTCTCCTTGACTGGCACCTAGGAGATGCTCTTCTGAGCGTGGCTGGGAGAGTGTTTCCAGAGACTTTTAATGAGCAGGGGGGACAGACCCTGCATATGGACAATGCCATCCCATGGGGGTCGGGTCCTGAACCACATCGGGAGGAGGAGGTAGCCCCTGGGTACCCATGGGCATCTTTCTCTGCTTGCTGACTGCAGATGCAAATGGAGTGTGTGGCAGGCTACCGCCCTCTCCTACCTCAGCCTGAGCTGCTCCAGCCACCATATGTGATAATATGCTTTTCCTTCCTAAAGCCACTGAGGAATTTTGTCCTAGTAACTGGAAGAGCATGAATACAAAGAATACGGGAAACCGAGCCTTCTCAGAGTTTTTACTTCATCTCAGTCTCCAGAACAGCATCTGGCAGATGGTAGGTACTCTGTGAGCATAGGCAACTAGATTAACAAATATCTTTATGGGAGCCTGATTCGGATTCAATTAATATGTCCACGGCATGTCTAGAAAATAGCATTTCATCGCACTCCTCCCCCATCCTCTGGCTTTTATATTCTTGATCCTTCTTCCTCAGTGCTCTCTTGGAGGAGGTATGTAGATGTCCTGTCTCGCACACAACAGTCATTTGCTCACAGCACTTGGCCAGTTCTGAGTGTTTGCATTAACCATTGCATGAAGGAGTTTGTCTGACCAGCGCTGACAGCAGCACTTGTCAATGGATACAAACATAAATATTCATAAGGCAGTTTGAAAACATGTCTGTTTAGCAAAATGAGAGTAGTGGGCAACCCTCTAGGGGCTGTGGTCTCCCCAGCTATGGACTTCTAACAAGGCCTATAGTACATACCCAGCATACATTCCCTTCTGTGGAGCGGGATACAAATCTAATCAGAAAGCTGTTAGTTACCCTCATACCCATCATGCCATTATTGCCCACATCTTACCTGGCAAGGCTGATATCTGTATAAGACTGTTAACAGCCTTCTAGTGCCATAAAAGCTAATTAATGGGAAGGAAATTTTCAAGTCACTTTCAGTTTGATTTCTCTGCAGCCCATAACCTGAGTGTGTGGTGTCTTCAGCGATGGGGCCCTACCACGTAGTTCTGGTGGGCAACCAAGAGCAATGACAGAAGCCTACATTATTCTGAAGCCCCTGGGGCCTTCCTGACCCAAAATTCATCCAGAGGTGTTCCACATCTGGCACTGGGATTTTCATTTAGTAACATGATCCGGGAGTAGTATGATCCTATCCATGCAGGGGACCGCCATTCGCCCTTTTAAATTTTTATGTGTGTGCATACATGTTTTTATACATGTAATGGCGTATGCACATTGCTCATGAAGACGTGTAAGGAGCCCAGAAGCAGACTTTGGGTATTCTCTTAAGACAAGGCCTCTAACTTGGAGTTAAGCTGGGGACCAGGAAGCCTCAGGAATGTTCCACCCACCCCCTCCAGCACTGGGGTTACAGGTGCTTACAGTCACACCTGGGGTTGTGGTCTGAGTGAGAAATATCCCCCATTAGGCTATGTAGTTGAACATTTAGTCCCCAGTTGGTGGCGCTGTTTGGGAGGCAACGGAACCTTAAGGAGGGACAGCCTTCCTGGAGGAAGTACATCACTGGGGATGGGTATTCTGTTTCCTGCTCACCATCTCCACTTCCCGTGTAAGACTGAGATGTGATCTCCTGGCTCCTCATTCCACCTACCCACCTGCCATTACGGACTCTAACCCCCTAGAACTGGAAGCCGAAATGAACTCTTTCTTCTGTCTGTTGCTCTTGGTCATGGTGTTTAATTACAGCCTCAGAAAAGGAACTAATACGCCTGGTTTCGATGTGGCTACTAAGGCTTAAAACTCGGGTTCTGTCTTGTCAGGGTTACTATTGCTGTGGTGAAACACCATGGCCAAAACCAAGTCGGGAAGGAAAGAATTTTTGTGGCTTACACTTCCACGTTGTACCCCATCACTGAAGGAAGTCAGGGCAGGAACTCAAACAGGGCAGGAACCTGGAGGCAGGAGCTAACACAGAGGCCATGGAGGGGTGCTGCTTACTAGCTTCCTGATCATGGCTTGCTCAGCTTGCTTTCTTATAGAACCCAGGACCACCAGCCCAGGCACCGCTCACAGTGGCCTGGGTCCTCCCCCATCAACCGCTAATTAAGAAAATGCCCTACAGCTGAATCTTTGGAGACATTTTTCTCAGTTGAGGTAGCCTCCTCTCAGATGATTCTAGCTTGTGTCTAGCCAGCACAAGGTCCTCATGTCTGCGCAGCAAGCCACTGAGCCACCCCTAGCCCCAAGTTAGCTTTTTAACAGCTTACAAAGCAGTAGATCTCCACATGGTTTTTTCATACTTCCTTCGTTTGAGCTAAGCACCCCCTCCACCCCTTCTCCCATCCCTAAACCTTTCCGCACTCAGCATTCTCCCCACCCATGTTCATATCACACGTGTTCTGCTACGCACTTCATCCCTGAAGCCTCTCTGCCCACCCCCTTCTCATGGCCTTGTTCTAGCTGTCCAGCCCTCGCTGGACAGTCCAAGCTGACTCAGAAGCCTGCACATTTGAAGTTAGGATCTCTGTGTGAGACAGAACACGTAGTATTGGTCTAGCTGGGCCTGCGTTTCCTTACTCAGCATCACATATGGAGAATCATTAACCTAGGTTGTCCTATTTCCTCGTATTAAATACTTTCAAGACCCCTGGAGGGGCCCTTTATATGCCAATTTTGTCCTTGGGTTGGCATATTGAGGTTTATACCTGCTTCAAGAATTTTTTTAGCTTTTTGTTTAACTATTTTAAACTTACAAATGGCCTAAGAGTAATATACTTTGTTGCCCAAAGTTAACAGTCATAGAGACAGTATTAGAACCCAGGACTTCTCAAAGCCAGTGCCATATCGTTAATGAAATTTCAGGTCACTATTGTTTCTTGCACCAGCCCATTTCCAGTTGTTTGGGATACTAGTGCATGTTCCACACTTTGGACTTGGAGCAGCTCCTGCCGTGGCATCCTCCGTGTTTACAGAGGCCCTGGTTGTGAGTGAGGAATGAGTTGCTGAGAGAGAATTTTCACTGCACGATCTTTGTTGACTTCTCTGTTTACACGGTCTCCTGCCTCCTTCAGTCCGCACCTGGCTATTAAGTGGGAGGTGCGCAGCCAGCGGCAAACATGAGGTCTAATCAGCAGCTGGTACCCGTGGGCTGCACCTCTGCTTCCACAGGACAGGAAGTGTGGAGCACGGCCAAGACTAGTAAGCTTCCTAAGCACAATTTTTGTTGAGGAACTTTACATTTTTATTTTAAAGACCTTAACTATTGGAAGGGTACCTCCATCTTAGTAGTCACTGTGAATCATAATTTTGTTAATCTGGCATAATTTCAAAAATGTCCTTGTTTTTTTTAATTTTCTTTCCTTTTCAACCTCATTTCAACTTTCCTTGAAATAGTAAGTTTAATTCATGAAGATATTTTAAACATGCCTTTCCAATGTCTGAAAACTGGAGCTACAGACTTGTGCGCGGGGCCTGAGGGCTGAACCTGGGTCCTCTGCAAGAGCAGCCAGTGCCCTCAGCGCTGAGCTGTCGCTTCTGGAACAATGTTTTTATTTGAGGAACCGATAATGTGGAACGTTAAAGAGACTGCAGGAAAAGGTAGTCTTGTCTGAGCCTGGTGCCGTTCTTCATCAGTTGCATGTTTCTGGAAGACCGTTTAAAAAATTTATCCAAAGCTCTAAATAGAGTTGTAAGAGTCTCCTCAACAATTTGCCTTTGGCACATTCCTTCCTTAGGAACCGACAGACAGGTGCACGGAGTTTATCTGGAGGAACTGTCACCCGCAATGCTCGGAGGCAGAAAACTGGGGGCCACATCAGTGCATCAGTGCGAAGGGCAACCGTGTAGCCTTTCCAAACAAAACAGAGCAACGACAAGAGCAACATTTATAGATGATTATAATAAATTCCAATTATGAAATTACAGGCATAAGCAACATAACAAATACTTCCTCTGTGTTTTACTAATTTAGTGAGGTCATACAGTCCTTGTATTAACCTTTTTTGAAATTAAAAAAAAATTTCGTACACTGTATTCTGATCACAGTTTCCCCTCCCCCTCAAACCCTTCCCACCTCCCCACTCCCCCAGCTCCAGGACCTTTTCTCTCTCTTTTTCTTTAGAGAGCAAACAGGCAAACAAACAAAACCCCCTAACAAACAGGACTAAAAAATGAAAAACACAAAACCATAATATACAAAAAACCAGGCAGACAAAAAAAATGCCCAAACAAAGCAATATGAGGCAAAAAGTCTACAGAAATACTGTTGAGTTTGTTTCTTGTTGCTGGGCATGGGGACTGCCTTTAAGTGTGGCTCCTAGAACCTATGAGACTCCATTGGAGAGTACTAATTTTCCCTTTGCAGGTGCGTATCAATTGAGAGAGCCTCTTGGTTAGGGGTGGGATTCAGCATCCACCTCTCCTCTCAGTGCTTAGAGGCTGTCTGGCTTGAACCTGTGCAGGCTTCCTGCTGGCTGCCTCAGTCTCTGGGAGTTCACATGTCTGTCAGTCCTGTTGTAGCTGGAAGATGCTGTCTCCTTGGTCTATCATCTCTGGCTCTTAAAATACTTCTGCATACTTTGCCGCAGAATCCCACTTAGTACTACGTATTTTACAGTCTCGCTCTCTGCATGCTGTCCAGTTGTGGGTCTCTGTGTTAGTGTCCACCTACTGCAAGAAGAAGCTTCTCTGATGACGACTGAGCGAGGCCCCGGTCTCTGGGTAGAGCAGAATGTCATTAGGAATCATTTTATTGCTGTGTTCCTTTAGCAGAACAGTAGTGTTTGGCTTTGCCCTTGGCCCACGGCCAGTGTGCTAATCTTAGGAGATGGATACCCTACCGTAGAAGCAGAAGGTAAACCCGGGGAGTCTCTCAGCTTGATCTTCCTGTCAGTAGGCAGCAGGTGGCAGAGCTGGATTCTAAACCCTGATGTTCTGTCCCGGAGGCCACCAATCCCCCAGAGCAGCAGTCTCACGGCGCTTAGAATTTGTTAGAAATGCTAGTACCACGGCTGGCTCTCCTTCCCAGAAGCTCTGGGGGTAAGGCCTGGCAACCAGTGTCTGAGCAAAGCCTTCTGGGAGTGGAACCACCACATAGCTCAACTCCAACTTTCCTTGAAATGATGTTGAAAAACATCCTATAAAGGTGGCAGCGCTGGTGAGATGGCTCGCTGGGTGACGGTGCTTGCTGCACAGGCCTCGTGGCCTGCATTTGATTCCTGGAGCTCACCAAAAGTTGGAAAGAAAGAAAGAATCCATTTCCCAAAGCACTCCTCTGGCTTCCAAAAGGTAGCAAGGTAAAAATAAAATACATATTCTTGCAGGAAAAGGAGGAGGAAGGGGAAAAAGACAGAACTTGGAAAGCGATGTGCACTTGCAGGAAGGGACCTGTAGACAGAATCTTTTTCCAGAAGCTTGGGCGGTGTTTGTGACATTGTGGGGATCCTCAGCCATCTTGCGATAGCGACACCCTGTGACTCAGCAGGTCCAGATGGCTGACATTTGGCATTTCTTCCCAGCTCCCAGCCCCTGCTGCTGATGCTGATCTAGGGGACCACATCTTGAGAAACAAGGAACCAGAGAAACTTAAGCTTCTGATGTAATGCAAGCTCTATGATGAGAAGAATGTGCTTTGACAACGCTCCCAGCCCTGAGAACTGGAAGAAGAACCCTTAGAACACTAACAAAAGGAGACACTACTGCCGAGGGTCCAGGAGGCTAGGTTCTGGTTCTGGCCTTCTGCCCTCCAAGCCTCCCTCCGTGATGCACTTCCTCCAGCAAGGCCGACCACCTAATCCTCCCCAGGGCTGCAGGCATCACCTTCAGCCAGCCGTGACCCTCAGTGGTAATGCCTGGTACTGGGCAGGGTGACAGCTCTGGGTATTGATTCAATATGTAACGCCTACTAGGCCAAGGCTAGGATTGCCAAAATTTAAGTTTTGCTTGAAACAAAAAAGTATCAAGAACTTGCCAACACCAGCCAGGCTGGTTCTGGGAAGTTCAAGGAAAGATGTCAGAAATATCTAGGTTGAGGTTCCTGTAGAAATATTAATCATCCACACGGGTTGCTTGCTACCTTTGGATTACAGGTTAGGCTTGTAAGTCTGAAGTAAATTATATACTCTTGATAGTCTTCAGCCCCGCGCTATATAATGATAAATTATACAGTTATAGGCCTCAGCCCAAGTTATAACAAATTATACCACAGTGTATAATTATCCAGCACTGCACCATGTAATAATAAATTAGACAGCTACCGACCTAAGCTGAGATTCCTGGAAGAAACAGAAGAACCAGCAGAAGCCATTGGCCTAGTCCTCTGACAGAGTCCTTGTCAGACAAGTCAAGTGTCAATGGAAAGAGGAAGTGAGCGATCCCTTCCCTTTCCCGCTTATATGGATGCTGCCTTGGCTGTGGGCACACGTTTGACCACAGGGTTCTGGATTAACTGAGAATCCAGTACTCTGGAGTCCTTGGATAAAGGGAACCGCATGCAAATGGAAGATGATCCACAGTTAACGCTGCCCATCCTGGCCTGCTTTGCCTGTCACGTAGTATATCAGTCGCTGAAACTGATGATTTTTGTAAAAGATAAAGGTTTGTAAGTGAGACAGCCACATGTGGGGTGGCCCATACCCAAGTCTGTTTCTGAGAAGCAGGATTCGGAATGTTCATGGGTTATAGAGTTTTGAATGAGAAATGAAATTCATTCATAGACTTGGGAATTTGAACGCTTGGTTCCTAGTTGGTGGCTCTGTTAGGAGGGTTTTGGTGCTGTGGACTTGCTGGAGGAAACACATTACAGGGTTTGGGGGCTTAAGGCCTCATCCTGCTTCCAGTTCAGGCTCTTTGCTCCATGTTTATGGTAAACCATGACTGCTCAGCATCCTGTCCCAGCCGCCACGCCTGCCGCTCGCTGCCGTGCTTCAGCACTGGGATATACTCTTAACCCTCTGGAACTATAAGCCCCCAAAAGCTCTTTCCCCTAATTCTGATGTTTCTCTCTTTACTTTTTGTCCAGATGGCCTGTGTATTAGAGAAAGTGTGGTATTGATATTGCCTACTATTAATGGGTTGGTGTTAATCTGTATCTTTAAATCTAGTAGCAGATTTTTTGTTTTTTATTAAACTGTGTACTCTAGAATTTGGTGCATATATGTTGAGGCTAGTAATGCCTTCTCGGTCAACTGTTCCCTTGTTTAGAATGGAGTGTCCCTCTTTATCTCTTCTGGTTAGTTTTATTTGAAGTCTGCTTTGTCAGATAGTAGGATAGCAATGCGTACTTGATTCCCGGTCCCATTTGATTCAAGTACTTTTCTCCGTCCTTTTACCTTAAGGCAGGACCTAACTTTAAAACAAAGAATTATCTCTTTTAGATAACAGATATATGGAGTTTGTTTCTTGATTCACTCAGTCAGTCTTGGACATTTGATTGGGGAATTGAGGCCGTTGATATTTAAAGTTATTATTTAAAGTTGTGTTTTAACTATGGTTGTTGTGTTGACTTTTGGTGTTGCTTATATTCTCGGTGATATCTTGTGTTTTAATAATTATGTCTTCATATGTCCTTCTATGGCCTCTTTACTGGACTCACTCATCTTTTCATCCTGAATAAATCTTTCCTGTATTTTCTTTAGGTTTGGTTTGTTGGCTATAGTTTATTTAGGTTGTTTATGTTGTAGAATGTTTTTCTTTCTCCTTCAATTATGGCAGATAGATTTTCTGAATATACTAGTCTATGTTATTAGTCATAGTTGTTTAGTACTTGGAAGACATTGCTCTAGGTTCTTCTGGCTTTCAAAGTTTCCATCGAGCAGTCAGTCGCTGTTCTGAAGAGTTTTCCTTTACTTGTGTTTTGTGTGTTTCCTCTTGCAGCTTTTCCTTTGTTATGTATACTTAGTGTTTTACCTGTGATCTGCTGTGAGGATTTTCTGGTCTTGTCTATTTGATGTACTTAGTACTTCTTATATCTGCATGGGTGTGCCTTCCCTGAGTTCGGAGAAGTTTTCTTCTATGATCTTGTTGAAGATCTGGTCTATGCCATTGACTTGGGATCCTTCTCTCCTATCTAAACCCATAATTTGAAGGTTTGATATTTTTCGTGGCGTCTCTCATTTCCTGTGTGTTTCTTTCCTGTGATTTAATTTTGTCTGTATTCCTTACTTATTTTGTCTAGCTCCTCTACCTGGAGTCCTGACAATCTTTCTTCTGCTTTATTCCCTCAGCTTCTAAGGCTTTCCTTTGAGTTTTCTAGTTCAGGAATCGTTTCCATCAGTCTTAATGTTTGAGTTCTGGGAGCATCATTTAGGTATTTATTAGCCTTAACCTCTTCCACCTTACTTTCATTGAACTGTTTCTTTGTGTTTTCTTTAAACTCCTCGAATTCTTTAATGAAGTTTATGATTGTTCTTTTAAATACTGATCCTGGAGTTCATCTAGGTAATTCTCATTGACAAACATTTCTATAAGATTGCCAGTTTTTGAGAAGATACTGGTTTGACCTTTTATATTGTTGGTATCCTTGAGATGAAATCTGGGCATGTGAACTTCCTTTGTTAGTTCAGGCTAGACCCTGCAGGAGGACATGGAAAGTCTGGGTATCTCTCTTTTGTTTTAATAGCATATTAAATATACATGCAATATGATTCCACTGTAATAAAATGGGTCCACGCAACACAAAGGGATGAGGAACTGAAAGTAAGTGCTTGTCTGCTTTCAGTGGGCAGGTTTCTGGGAGGAGGTAGCATTAATTGCATAGAGTGAAGAGGAGTTTACACGGTATGCAGGACACCATATCATGGGTGAAAAAAGACAGTTCTTGGGGACTATTAATACCTTCCAGGTGATGATGAAAGTTAGGCAGGAGGTGAATCGTGCCCGTGAAAGTCTCATGTAGGAATCTGGCTCTCTCCTGAAGGCATAGGTCCCTTAAGAACCTCTTTGCTCTAGAGTGTTACCTAAACAGTGAACCTGAGCCTTGCAAGTACCTGCTCCAGCTAGGCTCTTGTGTGTTCACTAAGTGCATATGCCAATGCTCTTCCTGTGGCCACTGGAACCTGCTCAGCTTTATAAGCCCCTCCTGCAAGGGGACTCCAGAGGTATCCAGATTCACGGAGTGAGCAGCTACTGCATTCTAGCCTCTCTGTCTTGCAAAAGGCCCTTGTTGGCTTACCCAGCCCCTGTCATGTAAGGCAATGTTATAAATCCTGTTATAGTATGTACATATTGGATCTACTGGTTCTGTCACTTTTGAGAACCCTGCCTAATCCTCCAGCACAGTTTTAGAAAGATAACATGAAGCATCAGCCAAACAGCCCCACTGCCAACACTAAAAACAAATTGGCTCATGCACACTGCTTGAGAACCGTCAGGATCTTAGCTACCCACTCCTTCCCCAAAATGAACTAGAGAATAAGATCAAACTGAGGGGGAAGCAGTAAAAGGGTGCTTCGATCTCAGCTGCAGTGGCTACTGGTTAAAAAGGAAACCTTGGCAGCAGAACTGACTTGGAACAGAAGCCAATAGATCATTAACCAGCAGGTGGTGGCTATAACCAGGAACTCCAAGGGGATGGGAGGTAAGAAAGCCAGGTGGGTCCCTCAGAGGTCAGCGACTCTCTGGGTTTCTGGTATTCAGAGAGGTTTGAAGAAGGGTTTGCCACAGCCCTTCAGCACCTGAAACTGCAGGGCCTGGCTTCATGGTAGACTCAGGGCAGGGCCTTGCTTTCCAGGGCTTAACAGGTAGAAAAGTCAATTCTGCGTGATTGGAAGAATAGGGGTAAATAGGCCCCCTTCCAGGGGTTGATGACTTCTTGCTGGCTCTTCCTGAAAGAGGAAGGCCCCTAGCCAGTGGTTCTCAACCTGTGGGTCCTGACCCCTTTGGGGGTTGCATTTCAGATATCCACATTATGATTCATGACCGTAACAAAATTACAGGTATGATGTAGCAATAAAATAGTTTTATAATGGGGGGGGGGTGTCACCAAAACATGAGGAACTGTATTAATGTGTCACAGCATTAAGGAGGTTGAGAACTGCTGCTCTAGGCAGTCTTAGCCATTTGGCCTGCTCCTCAGAGCTTCTTCTGAGCTATTGGTAACTCCTGTACTGCATCAAGAAATCTGAATGCATTTGCAACTTCTGGGTTTGTGTCAGTGACGGAGGGTGTGGGCAGAATGTTCTCAGGAGCGCAGCATCTGAGAGTTGGCCAGATTGATGCAGGCAGTGTGACATCCTGGGAATAATGTTCATGGCTCTGACCCTACCATCTCACTTAGAATTTTTGTGCAATGGTATTTATGACAAAATTTACTATTAAGTAGGGAAAAATAGAAATAGCACAAATCTGTATCAATGGATTTTTAAATTAAATTATTATAGAGATAACCTGTTTCTCTCTTTTAAACTCCATCCTCATCACCTGGACCTACAGAAAATACTGTGAAGGTATGTTCCTAGCTAGAGGTGGCCTCCAGGGTCCCACCACCATCAGAAAATACCGTGGAGGTTTGTTCCTAGTTGGAGGTGGCCTCCAGAGTCCCACCACCCTCAGAAAATACCATGAAGGTATGTTCCTAGCTGGAGGTGGCCTCTAGGACCCCGCCACCATCATTTGTCTCATGGCCTGGGTGACTCCAGGAGTCTAATGTTGTCTACCTTTCTACACTGGTGTCCCTCCAGGCCATTTCTATACACAGTCAATGTTCCCACCCCAGTGGAATTGCATCTTGTTCAGGATAAAGTTCCATCTCCTCACCAGGTCCCTCCTAGGTCCTACCTCATCCACATCCTTCAAAATGCTCATTCTCTCCCTCCTGGAGCTCAGTTCCACCTCCCAGCCTTAGCCCTTGCTGCTGTTATCTTGACTATGCTATTCCCTCAGCTTCTCCTTCTCTTTCTCCAAGGAGAAGTATAAATGTCACCTCTCCATTTCCATCTCAGGCCCAGTATCTTTCCACAGCTTTGCCTATCATATTTTTGCATAAAAATCAACATAAGGTAATGCATTCTCAATTGATTATGTTCTTATCTCTCCCACTAGAACTGGGAATAAGGATTTAATGGACCATGAGTCCTTCTCTGGTATCCTTGCTTAGAAGTTGTTTACTCGAGTTGCTGCTGCAGGGAGATGATGAGTTGAGAGCTTTGGCAAGCTGAAGAACCACAACACATTACAAGGGTGAACTCCACAGGAGCAGGAGTGGGGCCCAGACCAGGGACATTTGCAGAAGCAGGACTGGGCCAGTGACCTAGGCTGGAGCGGGCCTGAGGTGGTGAGCTCCACAGAAGCAGGACTGAGCTGGCAACCTAGGTCAGAGAGGGCTTGAGACAATGAACTCCCTGTGGAGTTGCTCCTGTAGCAGGTACAGGGGAGCAACTGCTGAGCAAGTGGGCCAGAGCCAGAGACCTCTGCAGGTCCAGGCATGAGTCTGGGACCTTCGAGGGAGTAGACCTGAGCCAGTACCCCTACAGGTCCAAGTCTGGGACCTTCAAGGAACTAGGCCTGAGCCAGGTCCTCTGCAGGTCTGGGTGCACCCAAGTCTGGGACCTCCGAGGGAGTGGATGGGATCCAGAGACCTTTGCAGGACCAACCCCAAGCCAGGGACCTCTACAGGAGTGGAACCAGACCAGTGACATTTACAGAAATAGGTATGAGCCTACAACCTAGGCTAGAGCAGGCCTAGGACAGCAAACTCCACAGAAGTGGAGCAAAGCCCAGGAGCACTGAGCGACCTTCAGGAACACAGCAATCTGGGTAACTGGAACCATGGCACTGACTATACCACGAGGAGCAACCATCTGAGCCTTGGCTACACTGGCACCTGGAAGATTAATCACCAGAGTCACAGACAGCACCAACTACACCAATTAGAGAAAAAGATGGGTAGACAAGGTAAGAACACACGTAACACCACAAAGAGCAACACAATACCAGTAAAATCTAGTGACCCTACAACAGCAAGACTTAAACAACCAAATATAGATGAAGCAGAAGAAAATGACCTAAAAAATAACTTCTTGAGACACTTAAAGAGGAAATGAGAAATTCCCTTAAGGAAATGGAGGAAAAGACAAAAAAAAAATGGAAGACATCAACAAATCCCTTAAAGAAAACCATGAAAAAGCAATCAAACATATGAAAGAAACCATTCAAGACTTGAAAACTGAAATAGAGACAATAAAGAAAACACAAGCCAGGGAATTATAGAAACAGAAATCACGAGAAACTGATCAGGAACTACAAATGGAAGCATAAACAGCAGAATACAAGAGATGGAAGAGAGAATCTCGAGCTTTGAAGATACAAAAGAGGAAAAAGACTCATCAGTCAAAAAAAAAACCCATTAAATCTAACAAAAGCTTAACACAAAATATCCAGGAAATATGGGACACCATGAAAAGACCAAACCTAAGAATAATAGGTATAGAAGAAGGAGAAGAAGTTCAACTCAAAAGAATAGAAAATATATTTAACAAAATCATAGAAGAAAACTTTCTCAACCTAAATAAAGATATGCCTATGAAGATACAAGAAGCTTACAGAACACCAAATAGACTGGATCAAAAAAAAGCCCCCTTGCCACATAATAATCAAAACACTAAACATACAGAATAAAGAAAGAACATTAAGAGCTGCAAAGGAAAAGGACCAAGTGACATATAAAGGCAGACCTATCAGAATTACACCTGACTTCTCAATGGAGACAATGAAAGCCAGAAGGTCCTGGTCAAGCGTTATGCAGACATTAAGAGACAACGGATGCCAGCCCAGGCTACTATACCCAGCAAAATTTCAATCACCATAGAAGGACAAAACAAGATATTCCATGACAAAACCAGATTTAGAGTCAGGCGGTGGTGGCGTGCACCTTTAATCCCAGCACTCGGGAGGCAGAGGCAGGCAGATCTTTGTAAGCTTGAGGCCAGCCTGGTCTACAAGAGCTAGTTCCAGGACAGGCTCCAAAGCTACAGAGAAACCCTGTCTTGAAAAACAACAACAGCAACAACAACAATAACAACAACAAAAAAGGCAAAACCCGACAAAACCAGATTTAACCGATACCTAGTCATAAACCCAGCCCTACACAAAGTACTAGATGGAAAACTCCAACCCAAGGAAGTTTGCTACATCCACAAAAACACAGACAATTGATGATCTCACAGCAACAAATCCAAAAGAAGGAAAAACACACACAATAACATCACCACCAACAAAAACTAAATTAACAGGAGATAACAATCACTGGTCATTAATATCCCTTAATATAAATGGACTCAAATCACCTATAAAAAGACACAGGCTAACAGATTGGATACAAAAACAGAATCCATCCTTTTGCTGCATACAAGAAACGCACCTCAACCTCAAAGACAGATATCGCCTCAGAGTAAAGGGTTGGGAAAAAAATTTCCAATCAAACGGACCTAAGAAACAAGCTGGTGTAGCTGTCCTAATATCATACAAAATAGACTTCAAACTAAATCAATCGAAAGAGACAAAGAAGGACATTTCATATTAGTCATAGGAAAAATCCATCAAGAGGAAATCTCAATACTGAACATCTATGCCCCAAATACAAGGGCACCCTCAACATGTAAAAGAAACACTTTTAAAGCTTAAATCATACATTAAACCCCACACACTAATAGTGGGAGACTTCAACACTCCACTCTCACCACTGGACAGGTCAGTCAGACAAAAAATGAACAGAGAAATAAGGGAATTAACAGATGTTATGACTCAAACGGACTTAACAGACAGCTATGGAATATTCCATCCAAACATAAAAGAATATACCTTTTTCTCAGTATCTCATGGAACTGTCTCAAAAATTGACCACATACTCGGTAACAAAACAATCCTCAACAATGGAACTGAATTGAGGACCTGTATATCAATCCACACACCTTCAAACAGCTGATTTTTGACAAAGAAGCAAAAAATATAAAACGGAAAAAAGAAAGCATATTTAACAAATGGTGCTGGCATAACTGGATATCAACATGTAGAAGAATGAAAATAGATTTATATCTATCACCATGCACAAAGCTCAAGTCCAAATGGATCAAAGACCTCAACATAAAGCCAGACACACTGAACCTTAGAGAAGAGAAAGTGGGAAGTACACTTGAATGCATTGGCACAGGAGACCACTTCCTAAATACAACCCAGTAGCACAGACACTGAGAGAAACAATTAATAAATGGGACCTCCTGAAACTGAAACGCTTCTGTAAAGCAAAGGACACGGTCAACAAGACAAAACAGCAGCCTACAGAATGGGAAAAGATCTTTACCAACCCCATGTTAGACAGAGGTCTGATCTCCAAATTATACAAAGAACTCAAGAAATTGGTCATCAAAAGAACAAATAATCCAATAAAAAATAGGGTACAGACTTAAACAGAAAACTCTTAACAGAGGGATCTAAAATGGCTGTAAGACACTTAAAGAAATGTTCAACAGAGAAATGCAAATCAAAACAACTCTGGGATTCCCTTTTACAACGGTAAGAATGGCCAAGATCAAAAACACTGATGACAACTTATGCTGGAGAGGTTGTGAGGTCAAGGGAACACTTCTGCATTGCTGGTGGGAATGTAAGCTGGTACAACCCCTTTGGATGTCAGTATGGCGATTTCTCAGAAAATTAGGAAACAACCTTCCCCAAGACCCAGACATATCATTTTTGGGTATATATCCAAAGGATGCTCAACCATGCCACAAGGACATGTGCTCAACTATGTTTATAACAGCATTGTTTGTCATAGCTAGAACCTGGAAACAACCTAAATGCCCCTCTACTGAAGAATGGATAAGGAAAATTTGGTACATTTACACAATGGAGTACTACACAGCAGAAAAAAATGACAGCTTGAAATTTACAGGCAAATGGATGGAGCTAGAAAACATCATACTGAGTGAGGTAACTCAGACCCAGAAAGACAATTACCATATGTACCCACTCATAAGTGGTTTTTAAACATAAAGCAAAGAAAACCAGCCTACAAACCACAATCCCAGAGAACCTAGAAAACAAAGAGGAACCTAAGAGAGACATACATGGATCTAATCTACATGGGAAGTAGAAAAAGACAAGATTTGCTGAGTAAATTGGGAGCATGGGGACCATGGGAGAGGGTTGAAGCGAAAGGGAGAGGCAGGGAGGGGAGCAGAGAAAAATGTAGAGTTCAACAAAAATCAATGAAAAAAAGAGAAAAAGAAAAAAAAGAAGTTGTTCACTTTACATGTTTGGCAATTGAGAGAATGAATTAAGTTGTTTAAAAAAAATGAGGTCTTTCTTATGAGATATCCCAAATACACATAGTTAAGAGTCTACTTATGGGAAATATGAAGATTACATGCTTAGCAAAACTGCCTGTTTTCGAGAGCTCTCAATCCCTTGGGTTTAGTTCTAACTGCTTTCATATTTATTGACTTACATAATTTGGTCTTCACGATAACTTTCTCAGGTTGGTATGGTGTTTGGAACCATTCACAAAGGAGAACATGGGCAGAGAGGTTAAGAGACTTGAATAACTTTAATCCCCACACTCAGGAGGCAGATGTAGGCTGATCTTTCTGAGTTCAAGGCCAGTTTGGTCCCTGTTCCAGATCAGCTAGGACTACAGAAAGACCCTGTCTCCAAAACAAATAAACAAACAAATAAATAAATAGTGAACCTTTTAGGAAAAGGAAGAAAAAGTTGAGCAAGAACAAGGCATACAGCCAGGAGTAGATCTAGGATGTCCCAGGGTCTAGCCTCATCTCATGGAAGATATTTAATAGGTGATTTTCCAGAGGTCATATCAGTGGGTGAGGAGGTGGGAGACCGGAGGCTGTAAAGTCAGGAAAAGGTGCCTATACCGGTTATTCCTCCATACACCAAGTGACTTGACCAAAGCACCTCCCTTCTCTGTTCTCCCTTGGGAACCAGAGCTGCTAAGAATACATTGGATGATGTGCTCAAAGTGTTCACTGGGACCTCACCCCTGTGGGAGCTTACAGGACAGCAGCTGACCTGTGGGAAGGAGGCCTAGAAGCCACATCCCAGTACCTTGAGCAGGCCACACAGGGCTCTACAAGTCTGGCAGCTTGGGTCCCTTGAAGAACTCCAGCTCTCACTCGTTCGTTCCTGTGTGGTGGAACATGACACTCTTGGCGTCTCCCCAGGGGAATGCGCCTGGGCCACTTGTGAAATAGCTGGGGCCCAGGAAGCTTCTAGGTGCTAAGTGCAGGTGTGACCCTAAAGAGCCTTTGCGGCAGCCTGGGAAAGATGAGCACTCATAACTTGGCCACAGCAGAGCGAATCTTGCAAAAGAGACATCAAGTGTCTGGGAAATGTGACACACGCTGGGCAGCAGCTTGTTTCTCGGAGAAATCGCCCGTGAAGAATGGGCTACTTAACTCTCCATTTCCCTTCCCGTTTCCTTCCTGCTGGGACTTGACACAGACTATGGCTCACATAGTCTCTTTTTTTCCTTCCCTCCCTCCCTTCTTCCCCTCCTTTCCTTCCTTTTTCTCTCCTTCCCTTCCTTCTGTCTTTCCTCCTGAGATAGACACTTGTTGTGTTATGGCCTCAAACTCCTCTGCTGAAGCCGTATCCTGCCGCCATATCCTGCCTCAGGCTTCCAAGCGCTGGGACCACGGACACACTCCATGTTATCAGGTTCTGATGTGGTTTGGTTAGTTGGCGGTTCCCCTTTTCTTCAACAAGGCCTTGGGTTCCTCAGCTGCTTTCCATATTCTGACCTGAAGTGGGTACACAACAAATACTTCTCTAATTAATGTCGCCCCCCCTCCCCCGCTCATTCTGTCCTGTTGAAAAGGCCCTGGAGAGAACCCTGCCTTGAACAATTTCAGGTGGGTAAATGTGAACTTTGTTTCAACTTTAACCCATGATCCTCCTGTCTCAGTCTCCCAGGGCCTGGGATTACAAGTGGTCCAGGCCTGGCTTTGAAACTTGGCTCCTAAGTGGCACTAGGCACGGGGATCAGCCTGCTTGGATTTTAACCCAGGCTCTGTCTCTTACCAGACGTCACCTTGAGAGAGTTTTAAAGTCTTTGTTGTGCTTCGGACTCCTCAGCTTGGAAAGGGACCCTCATGATTCTTGTTTTAGATACTTCTCTATTGCTATGATTCAAACACCCCAACTTCTGAAAGAAAGCATTTATGGGGCTCCCAGTTTCAGAGCGTGTCAGGGAGCATGGAAGCAGACAGACAGGCATGCTGCTAGAGCCATGACTGGGAACTCACAGCCATAGCTAATTGGGAACGATGCAGGCTTTTGAAACCCCCACCCCCACCCCAGTGACACGCTTCCTGCAAGGCCACACCTCCCAAACCTTCCCAGATTGTTTCACCAACCTCGTACCAAGCTTTCAAGCATGTGAACAAATGGGGTCTCACTCAAACCACTACAGCACCTCTTTAGAGACTGGTGTGGAGGATATAAATGGATTGACGTACACAAAGTGCTTACAAGAAAAACTGGCACACAGGAAGTGAGCTATTACTTATTGCTATATTATTTCCCTTAAGAAGAATTTTATTAAAGCATATAAATAGTGTACCAATTTTGAATTTATAGTTTTGCCAGCTCTGCTATCCAGTATCCAGACACTCCCACTGAGGCTGCATACAGCACTCAAGGCACAGAGTATTTCCACCTCCCTCAAGCCCCTCTGCCACTTCCGGTCCTCCCCCCAGCCCCTGACAGGGGAGTTCTTGGTTCTAGCACTTTCCGTAAAGAGGATGCGCATTTGAGTGCTGACTTCTTTGGATCAGCATCATTTTTTTGTTTGTTTTTGTTTTTGTAATTCCCTCTCTCAGTAGTTTACACCTTTTTTTAAAATTGCTCTAAGTCAGGTTATAACCAATTATTTTCTCCACCTGAGTTTTTTATTTGTAAAACAAGGTTAATGCCTTCACCCCTCTTGAAGATAGGAAGGTAGTAAGGAGATTTGCATGCCTCGCTAAGAACATACGTGCTGTCTCCCATACTTCCCCTACTTCTCTGGAAGAGGTGCTTACAGGATAGGGAGCTTGAAGCCCAGAGGGCCAAAGGCATTCTGGAACTGAGGGGGAGAGGACTTCAGAGTAAATTCACAGCTGCAAAAGACTGGCTTTGTTTATCAACCAGACTGTTATTTTTTAATTTTTTAAAATCTGGGTGTCCTTTCTACTACCTCCCTTCTCTAAGCATAATTAAAATGCAAGCTGGCACTCCCCAGGAGGAGATAGCTGAACATTTAATTGCCCGGAGCAAAAACTTCTAACAAAAGGTCATGCTACAATGGTAACCCAGGCTCCTTTGCATTTCTAGCACAACATCAGGGATAATGCATTAGTCTGCGTGCATGTGGGACCCAACTCTGAGACAGCATCAGTCAGGCTACAGGGTTACCATTAAATGCTCACCCAGCCTCATTTTGAAGAATGTTTCTGTGGCTTGGATTCATGCCATTGACTGCGACCCCAGCTGACCCTGTCTGAATGGACAGACAGGGTCAGAAGGTCTTGACCTGCGGGGAAAGCTCTTTTTACCATAACGCCTTGGTTTGTTGTCCTTGAAGTGGGGCCAGGGAGACACGTCTGCTGAGTGACAGACAGTGGGACTCTCAGAATTGGGTCATTACCAGCTGGGGCTGTACAGTCTTAGGATAGGGAAGGTTTCTTGCACTCTTGTTTCCTTTTCTTTTGTTTTTATTTCAACATATTTGAGAAGGAAAAAAAGTAAGATAAATATAAACAAAAGCTTGTTCTTAAACTGATGGCATCTTGTGGTCTCTGCAGAATCACACCTGGTAGGGACATCATCGCAAAGCCCATTGAAAGTCAGGGAGAGCTAGGTGAAGTTTATTTACTGCTTTACTTTTTAGACAGGGTCTCTCTTATCCCAGGGTGGCCTCACATCACTGCATGGGTGAGGATGACCTCAAACTTTTGACCTTCCTGCCCCACCCCCGCCTTCTCTTGTGCCATTGCACCTGGTTCTCGAAGTACTGGGACTCAAACCCGGGGCTTTGTGCATCCAAGGCAAGCAGTCTAAAGGAATCACACCCACGGCCTGTGACTTTTACACATAGGGAGTAAAACAAACTTAGACAACAGGGCCTATGGATTGAAGCTAACCTCAGGACTGGGTTAGGTACTCACTGATACCACCAGAGACAGGGTTTTTCCATGTTTCTGCCTCACAAGATGACTTCCAGCCTCATTTCACGCGGATACTGTGAACATTAAGGCCCCAATGTTTCCCCCTTCCCCAAGCTGTTAGTAGCCACAGTTCTATTTTCTGTCTACACATTGAAATATTCTTAACGCCCCATACAAGGGAATCAAATAGTACTTTTGTGCCTGACTTCTTACACTTAGCTTGCCTTCAAGTTTTATTTTTCTTAGAACATGTGCCTGATCATTTTCTTGCTCTCTGAATAGACATTTTTCAAAAGAAGACATACAGAAGGTTAACAAGTCTATAAAATGTTCCAAGCCGCCAGTCATCAGACAAATGCAAACTAAACAAATAAGGTGTCAATTCCTACCTGTCGGGATGGCCACTGTCAAAGAAGCAAAGGGTATGGGAGAGAGTGTGGGGGAAACGACCTTTGAACACTGTTGTTGGAAATGTAAAGTGCCTATGAAAACAGCGTGGGGCTCTCCCATGGATACTCGCCTAGGTCCTGGATTTGACTCCCATAACTGTTAAATTGCAAATAGAACCATCATATGAATCAGCAAACCCACTAATAGGTCTGTAGTCAAAAGGAGATGGAATCCATATTTAAGCCAGAGCTGCACTCCCAATTTCAGGGCTGTGTTGTCTACAATAGCTAAGGTACAGCATTAAGCACTTATTAAACACTGAGTGGGCATAGCATAGCATGCTATAAAAACCTTAAGGGTCCCATTTTAACAAGAAAGTAATGCTGTCATACAGGCAACAATGAGGATGACCAAAGAGGACATCATGCTATGTGAAATAAACCAGACACAGAAAGAAAATTACTGCATGACCTCACTCGTGCACATAAATCTGAAAAGGCCAAGCTCATCGGAGTGGAGAATAGAAAGGTGGTTACCAGGGGTTGGGGTGAGGAGCTTGGGGAGATGCTGGCCAGGGGTGGGGGTGAGGAGCTTGGGGAGATGCTGGCCAGGGGTATAGTTTTAGTAACTCAAGCTGGGTAAGTTCTAGAGGTCTATTTATAGTGTGGTGACTATGGATAATAACAATATACTATATTCATCACGGTTGCTTAGGGAATAATTTTTAAGAGTTCTCACCACCAAAAAAGATGAGTAATACACCCACTAATTAGCTTGATTTAGTCATTCCAAAATATATGCATTTCAAACATCTTATTTGTGACATGTACAATTTTTATTTGTTAACTATTTGTTTGTTTAAACAGTTCAAAATAATTCCTTCTTAAAGCTGAGCAATGTTCCATTTATGTATTCACCACCTTCATTAGTTGATGGACCCTTGAGTTGCACCTTTTACCTGTTGTGAAGGATGCTACTGTGGCCATGGGTCGGCAACTCTGAAGCCTTGCTTTCAGTTATCCCAGGTATATACACAGTATATACATGGAAGCAGAGCTGCAGGGCACAAGGAGTTTTGTATTTGTTTTTGGAAACCATCTACAGCAATTGCACCTTTATATATCAGTAAGGAATGAGTTTTCCAATTTCTTTACATATTTGCCAATGACTGTTATTTTTTATTTACTTGACCACAACAACCCAACAAGTATGAGACTGCATCTCCTTATGCTTTTTCACTTTTCCAGTATTGTAGTTTGGATGAAAATGGCCCCCATAGATCCATCGGGACTGGCACTATTAGGTGGTGTGGCCTTGTTGAAGTAAATGTGGCTTTGTTGGAAGACGTGTCACTAGGGGTGGACTTTGAGATTTCAGATGCTCAAACCAGCCCCAGTGTCTCACTCTCGTCCTGCTGCCCATGGATCCAGATGGAGAACTCTTAGCTACCTCGCTGGCACTGTGTCTGCCTGCATGCTGCCATGCTTCCCTCCCTGGGAATAATGGACTAAACCTCTGAATTAAAAGTCAGCTCCAATTAAGTGTTTCTTTATAAGAGTTGCCATGGTCACAGAGTCTCTTCACAGCAATAGAAACCCTAACTAAGACACCCAGTAAAGCTGAGTAGCATGGTCACGTCATTATCAGTCATTTGTGGATCTTCTTTGGAGAATTATCTAAAGGCCATGCCTGTTTTGAAATTTTTATTGTTGTTGTTTGTTGTATACAGTATTCATTCAATGATATTCTGTACTTAGTTACCACTTGGCTCTCTACCTGCATCACAGTTCCCCACCTTGGGTTGGGAGGACCACAGGGCAGGACAGCTAGCTGTGATTTACAACAAACAAAGGGTCACAATGCTTTCATTTCATTTCAAAGCTCTTTTTTTTGCTTTAGAATCTTTTTAAATTGTTTTTATTGAGCTATATATTTTTCTCTGCTCTCCTCCCTTTCTCTGCCCTCCCCTTCTACCCTCTCCCTAGTCCCCATGCTCCCAATTTACTCAGGAGATTTTGTCTTTTTCGACTTCCCATGTAGATTAGATCCATGTATGTCTCTTAGGGTCCTCTTTGTTGTCTAGTTTCTCTGAGATTTTAAATTGTAGGCTTCTGTGGACGCTCCTTCAGCTCCTTCAGCCAATAGCCTTTAAGATACCAGTCCACTTGTGCAAGGTCTCTTACGCTACAAATGCAGCTGTAAAGCCTGCGCTCGCTCTCTTGCTTCCAGCTTCTTAGACTCTGTTCCTGTTCCCCATTTGTGCAGAGGACTGGGATCTAGGACAGTGATCTGTAAGTTTCCCCTAAATAAATAACCCTTTATTATATGTAATGCTGAACTAGTGTGGGATTATTTTGAAACTCCTACCGTCATCTGGTGCCCAAATGTGGGGACCAGTCCACATTTTTTGGGGATGGTCCACCAGTCACATGGCGCATTGGGCCCTGACTCTCCTGTGCATGGCTCTAGTTGGCCTTCAGACACAACAGGCTGTTGCTCAGCACTCCCTGGCTCACGAACCACACTCTGCCTCTCTGTGCATTACACACCAGCCCACACACTGCTGCCTGTGATCCACATGGTGTACACAGTCTACAACTCACACTGACGAAAAACTTTGGGTTTTCTTTTTTTTTCCTGGGCCCACAACTCTTGGGATCATTTGATCACCTTAATAACTGCTCTTAGGGGCTGGAGAGATGTCTCAGAGGTTAAAAGCACTGACTGTTCTTCCAGAGGTTCTGAGTTCAATTCCCAGCAACCACATGATGGCTTCTAAACATCTGTAATAAGATCTGGTGCCCTCTTCTGGCCTGCAGGGACACATGCAAGCAGAATGCCATATATATATATAAAATTAATAAATAAATCTTTTTAAAAAACTGCTCTTAATTTATTAAACAGAGCATATTTTTCAGTACCTAAGTAAGCAACACATGCTGTTCACCGCTGCTAGTGTCTCTCAGCCATGTGGCTGCAACTGCAACACCTGCTGGCCAATAATGATTATTACACCTACTCCAATTCATTGCAATTACTTTACAATGGTAAGATCTGAAAAACTACAAA
Organism: Ondatra zibethicus; assembly: GCA_004026605.1. Taxonomy (NCBI): domain Eukaryota; kingdom Metazoa; phylum Chordata; class Mammalia; order Rodentia; family Cricetidae; genus Ondatra; species Ondatra zibethicus. The sequence continues at coordinate 132,291 of PVIU01000522.1, forward strand.
AATGACTAATAACATTCAGGAGTTCAATAATTATTTTGATTATAATATGGAAGGTATTGTGCAAGACTTATATGATTTTCCTTCCCTTTATTTGATTCTAGGAATTAGCTTTGCTTTCAATATTATCTCATTAAAAAATGGTTCAATACTATGGAGAGGGATAGTATCAATTTGACAAAATTATCTGAAAGAATTTGTGCTGTTGAATCTAACTATCGAAGTCTGTTGAAAAGTTATGATATGTACAAGGATGAGACATTATCTTTACTGTACAAGTTTCATACCTTAGACCAGAACACTGGACATGAGACCCAGACTTTTAAAAATGCAGTAGTAAAAAGATTTGAAAAGATTGATGAATTTATTGAAATTGATGAGCAGGGACAGAAGGTACAAGGACAGGATTTAGCCTCATCAGTATGTGCCAGACCCTGGGATGTCTTATACAGAGTTTCAACTGCATATCCTGTAATTTCCTCAGAAAGGCCATCTGGCACAAAGTGCCCTAAGGTAGCCAAATAATATGCATGGGAACCAATACACATGAGCAATCTAAAAGAAATAAAACAAACAATAGTTTCTTATGGGCTACATTCACCATTTGTCAGGGAAATGGTGAAAACATGGGCTTCAAGCATTAAGGCAACCCCATACTATTGGCTTCAATTAATCTCAGCAGTCCTAGAAAATGACATCAGCTGCTTTGGAAGTGTTATTAGAGAGAAGAGGCAAAAACTTTAGAGCAACAGGGGAAAGCTAAAGGATTTGAGACTTCCCAAGATCAAACTCTTGGTGAGGGTCATTACTCTGATCCTTAGGATCAGGGTCACTATGATGAATGCACCTTGTCCCTATGCAATATAGCAGCTTTAAGTGCTTGGGACAAGATTCAGAAACCAGGAAAGAGGAATGAGTCATATACTAAGGTTAAACAGGGCCAGAGAAAATCCTTTACTGACTTCTTACAAAGATTAGCGAAGGCTGTACAATTAGGAGTGACGGACTCTGAAGCTAGATGTGTACTAATTGAATCCTTGGCTTTTGAAAATGCCAACTTAGAATGTAAGAAGATCCTTGGACCTTTAAAGGTTAGATCAGCACCCATAGATGAATGGATCTTGCATACAATGAATGTTGAAACATTTGACTATAATACTGAAGCTTGGGTAGGAAAAGCAATTTCCAATGGTATGAGGAGACACCAAAATGTCAAGTGTTTTAATTGTGGAAGAATAGGACATCTAAGAAGGGACTGTAGAGAAGGAATCTCTAGGAATAATGTCTCCTCTAAGAATGGCAAGAATAGGAGGACTAAGCCTTCTGGTATATGTAGGAGGTATGGCAAAGGCTGACATTGGACTAATGAATGTAGGTCGACAAGAGACAGACAAGGCAACCTGATACCACCAGGAAACTCCTGGGGGGGTCTCCCGCAGGCTCCTCTGTCAAATGAGGCCCATTCATTCCCAGTCACTGTGGAGAACATGTCTCACCAAGAAGATTAAACAATCCAGTGCCTACTGTAAAAAACCAACTGTTCTGGATAATGGAATAGACCTGGAGGATGAGTCAAAAACTCCAGTAGGAAATAGGAAACGTATATTTTGGCAGACTTCTATAAATGATCAAAGACCAAAGTTAAGAGTGCATATAAATGATATTGTAATTGAGGGATTACTAGACACAGGTGTGGATGTGACTATCATTACTCCAGAATCTTGGCATCTAGATTGGCCTCTTCAAGAGGCAGATATTTAATTCCTAGGAATTAGAACCCTATCTCATGTAAAACAAAGCATGAGGTAGAATGAATGCATAGGGTCAGAAGGACAGAAAGGAAGGCTGAGGCCATATGTAGCCAATATTGCAGTGAATTTATGGGGTCATGACCTATTGCAGCAATGGAATACCCAGGTTAACATTCCTGTAGTTCCCAAAACTTATGTTTCTGGGAAGGATATTATAAAATATTATAAACAAAGGTCACCAGCTATTCAGTCTGTACAAGAACACAAAGCAACTAGCAAACCTTCAGAGGTACTAACAGCATTGCCTTTAAAATGGTTGAGAAACCCATATGGGTTAAAAAATGGCCTTTAACAAAAGACAAACTGCAGGCTTTAGAGCAGCTGGTACAGGAGCAATTAGATGCTCACCATATTTAAGAATCAACCAGCTCTTGGAATTCTCCTGTATTTGTTGTTATAAGGAAATCTGGAAAATGGAGAATGGTGACAGATCTAAGAGCTGCCAACAAGGTTATCCAACCTATGGGCCCTCTACAGTCTGGAATTCCTCTGCCTTCTCTATTACCAAAAGGATGGCCTCTTATAGGTATTGATTTAAAGGATTGTTTCTTCACTATACCTTAACAAGAAAAGGATTGAGAAAACTTCACTTTCACAGTGCCTACTTATACTAATTCTCAGCCTACTAGGAGATATCAGTGCATTGTCCTCCCACAGGGAATGCTCAATAGTTCCACCCTGATTTACCATACTTGGTAAATCAGCCATTGGAAATAATATGCAAGAAATTTCCTAAGTCTATAATTTACCATTACATGGATGACATTTTGTTATCAGACTCAAATGCAGATACTTTAGAAAGAATGTTTTAAGAAGTAAAAAAAAGTTTTGTCTAAATGGGGATTACAAATTGCTCCTGAAAAAATACAAAGAGGAGATTCTGTCAACTACCTAGGTTACAAAATGGGTTTACAGAAAATTAGAACACAAAAGGCACAAATTAGGAGAGACCAATTGTGGACTCTTAATGACTTTCAAAGATTATTAGGAGATATTTCCAGTCTATGACTGGCTGTTGGGATAACACCTGACCTAATAGTTCATTTAAACAAAACCTTAGATGGTGACAAAGACTTAAATAGTCATAGAGAATTAACAGCTGAATTGGAAAAAGAATTGATGGTCATTGAAGAGAAATTACAGGAGGCACATGTAGAGTGAATCCAAATCTTAATTGTATTCTAGTCGTATTGCCTTCCAGAATTTCCCCTACAGGAATTTTAATGCAGAGGGAAGATATTATCTTAGAATTGATCTTTTTACCACATAAACCAGTAAAAAGAATTAAAAGCTTATGTGTAAAAAGTCTCTGAATTAATTATAAAAGGAAAATTGAGACTTTGTCAACTAGCAGGTATAGAACCAGCAGAGATTATAATTTTGTGGTTTTTTTTTACTGCTGATGAAATTTAAAAAAATTATGGGAAGACAATAAACCTTGGAAAATAGCTTGTGTTAATTTTTTGGGAGAAATTAATAACAGTTATCCCAAAAGTGATAAAATTAACCTTACAAAGAGAACTACTTAGATTCTTCCCCAAATTGTACGTGATGTACCAATAACTAGAACCCATACATTTTATACAGATGCAAATAAATCAGGAAAGGCAGGTTACAAATCAGAAGAATTAAGTAAGGTGGAACAAAGCCCTTATAAATCTGTCCAAAAGGCAGAATTATATGCTATTCTCATGATACTAAGGGATTTTAAAGAACATCTCAATATAGTTACTGATTCACAATGTGCAGAAAGAGTTGTCTTGCATATTGAAATCACTGAATTTATACCAGATGATGCAGAATTGACATCATTATTCATACAGACTCAAGATATAATCAGGAATAGGCTTTGTCCCCTATACATAACACACAACCGATCCCATATGGGTCTTCCAGGTCCTCTAGCAAAAGGTAATGCAGAAATTGATCAAGTATTGATTGAAAGTGTGTTGAAGGCCTCAGAATTTCATAAGAAACATCATGTCAATAGCAAAGGTTTAAAGAAAGAGTTTTCTATTGCATAGCAACAAGCTAAGGAGATTATAAAGAGATGTCCTACTTGTTCTTTCTATAACCAAACACCATTACCAGCAGGGAGTAATCCAAAGGGTACTCAAAAAAAATGAGATCTGGCAGATGGATGTGTTTTACTTTACAGAATTTGGAAAATTAAAATATGTACACCACACCGTTGACACTTATTCAGGTTTTCAATGGGCAACTGCCTTGAACTCAGAAAAGGCTGATTCAGTAATCATGCATATATTAGAAGTTATGGCCATCATGGGTATACCTGCACAAATAAAGACAGACAATTGTTCAGCATATGTATCTAAGAAAATAAAACAATTTTTTGCTTATTAAAATATAAAGCACATTACAGGTATAACAAACAATTCTACAGGTCAGACAGTTATAGAAAGATCAAATCAAACTATAAAGGATAAGCTAAACAACAGAAAGGATGGAAAATATCCCCAGAAATAGATTGTATAATGCTTTATGAAGCTTGAATTTTCTTAATGCTAATGAGAAAGGAACAACAGCAGCAGAGAAACATTGGATAATAGAAAAGCTTCTGAATTAAATCAGCCAGTATATTTCAAGGATGTGCTGACCTCACAATGGAAACCAGGAGATGTGCTACATTGGGGAAGGGGTTTTGGTCTTGTTTCCTCAGGAGAAGGAAAGCAATGGATACCAACAAAATTGATAAAGATTCGGTTTGAAAAAGAGAGACCTCTTAAGAAAGAAATGACAGCTCATCCACAGAGGTGACAATTGGTGGTAAGAAAACCTCATAAGTGTTGGGTCAGGGTTCTGTTCTTGTCTTTGCAGGAAAATATTCATCTTCAAAGAGTGGAGAGACCTTGGACATCTAGATGCTTAAAGATAAAAAGATAGCTATCCAGAAAGAATCAACAAGCAAAGAGAAATCTGCCTTATGATGCAGTATTATCTGCATGGTAAAATTTTTATTTGGACATGCATACATCTCTACTTAAAAATAAGAGCTGTCTTTGGAGTTGGACAATGGCTATCCTTCTCTAAATCCAAACATGTTAAAAAATAATTCAGAATTTCTGCCTCATGTCAGGAGCCATCTGGTATGGGACAGAAATAAGATAGATTTTAAGGAAATATTTTACTTTTCTCCATGCCCATTTTGTTTATATTATAACTTTCATTGAATATATGTCTATATGAATAATGCTTAAGTTTTCCACAATGAACAGTAGATTTTTCTGCAGTAATCTTTGAAGCTTCCAGGAAGAAGATGGGGCCCCACAACAACAACTCTACCTGGTTGATATGATGTCATGATGCTGATAGCGCTATTATGAGACCAGTTTTTGGGTACCAGCTATGGAAATGGTGCACATTCTTACAACGTTCTGGCCAAAACCCCAAATAAGAATTTCAAAACAAACAAACAAACAAAAAGACCCTATCGACTACTCAGTGACCATTTGTAATTATATAAAACAACAATCTTGAAACTTAACCATCATTTTACTTTTACAGGTTCCCACAGAAAAAATATAGCCCCCATGACAGCAGGAAGCAGTTCTAGAAAGCAACATTCCCTCTCCCAACAAAGTTTGCTCTCATGGTTAGAGACACCATTTAGGGGTTGATTATTACTCGCGTAGGGTTGGGGGTTGGGGTGGAAATTATGTAGGCCTAGAGATCTCAAAAAAAGGGAAGATTGAATGGGATAACAGGTGATTTAGTGTAAATTTATTCACATTAATAATGATAATAATAGTGAGTAATAGAGTGAATACTTGTGAGCTATTATTTATGGACAATTTACACTGGTATAGTTTCTTGTACATTGATAGAAGTTCAAATTATATTTGTTATGTCTGTTTACAATATTTGCACACCTATGCAAAGTTATTTTGTCATATTGTATGCATGCATGTTTTTACCACTGTTTATGACATTTTGTATATTGATACAATTTCAAGATATATTTATCATATTGAATTATATATTTCTACCTCTGATTAAGATATTTATACTTTTTTTACATTTTGATGTCATTGCCCTCCTTTGCTGCACAGTTGTTTAAAGATTGTTTAATATTCTGATATGAAATCTCAATCTTTAAGTTATATAGGTATTAAGAATTATAGGTTAATAGTCATTTATGTTTGTTATACTTTTAGTCAGACTAATTAGGTTATTTAGATACCTAGAGATTGTATTCTGCATAGATATGTAACCTTCAACCACTTCAAAGATCTGTAGAACATGGCATTTAAATAATTTAGGATTCTGTTGACGTGAGACATGATTGCTCCTGGCAGCACTGATCTATTTCCGAGAGAGTGTTGAACACCAAAGACACTCCACTTGGAGTATGTCTTCTTGGCCCAACTGCCTTTGGACAAGAAACTGCCCATGCCTTGATCAATGACAAAATGCACCATGTCTGGACTGGACAAGCAGGATACAAGAAAAAAGACTGTCAAATTTTTCCAAGACAGGATAAGATGGTTTTAAAAAAATTTACCACCTCTGAAAATGGTCTGTCAGTTACTCTAGGCCTTAGCCAAAGTTGGTTGCTTCAACATTGCAAATGAGTCTTTGGGTGATTGCTCAGGCAGGCAGTTGTCTCTGTCATCTACTGTACATTTTGGAAGCTTCTTGATTGCGCTTCCTGACTACTCAAGTAATATTATCTCCTTTCTCAGACCTTCAATGGGGTTGAAGATTAGATAGTTGTAGTTACCGTCCTCTTATGATCTAGCCAAGCCATTTCCAATACAAGACTTAGACTCGTTAGGATAGAATGTTTATTAAATCATTTTAGCATACATTCCTTGCTTAATATTGTTTATTCTGGTTGTAATTCTAATCTTATACTTGATATCTATGCCTAGTTTATATAGTTTTGTATTGGGTTTGGAACTCTCTTATTTAAACAAAAGGGGGAGGTGCTGTGGGAGCTCCTTCCGCTCCTTCAACCAATAGCCTTTAAAATACTAGACCCCTTGTATGTGGTCTCTTATACTATAAATGCAACTGTAAAGCCTGCACTCACTCTCTTGCTTCTGGCTCTCATTTCTGGCTGCTAAACTCTGTTCCTGTTCCCCTTTCATGGAGAGGACTGTGATCTAGGACAGTAATGTGAAGTCTCCCCTAAATAAATAATCCTTAATTATTACCTTAATTCTTGTAATCTTCATTTAATTACAGTAATTCTGAACAAGTGTAGAATTATTTTGTAACTTCCACCATCAGTAGGCTAATTTTTTTGCTTTACATCTAAAAGCCACTTATGAGTGACTACATATGATATTTGTCTTTCTGGTGCTGGGTTACCTCACTCAAGATGATGTTTTCTAGATGCATCCATTTGCCTGCAAATTTCAAGATGTCATTATTTTTTTCTGCTGTGTAGTACTCCATTGTGTAAATATACCGCATTTTCCATATGCATTCTTTGGTTAAGGGGCATTTAGGTGGTTTCCAGGTTCTGGCTATGACAAACAATGCTGCTATGAACATAGCTGGGCACATGTCCTTATGGTATGATTGAGCATCCTTTGGGAATATACCCGAAAATGATATGGCTGAGTCTTAGCATAGGTTATTTTCTAATTTTCTGAGAAATCACTCTACTGAAATCCAAAGCAGCTGTACCAGTTTGCACTCCCACCAGCAATGGAGAAGTGTTCCATTTACCCCACATCCTCTCCAGTATAAGTTGTCATCAGTGTTTTTGATTTTGGCCATTCTTACAGGTGTAAGATGGAATCTCAGAATTGTTTTGATTTGCATTTCTCTAATGACTAAGGATGTTGAACATTTATTTAAGTGTCCTTCAGCTATTTTAGATTTCTCTGTTGAGAGTTCTCTGTTTAGGTCTGAACTCCATTTTTTTTATTGGGTTATTTGTTCTTTTGAAGACCAATTCTTGAGTTTTTTGTAGATTTTGGAGATCAGCCTTCTGTCCAATGTGGGGTTGGTGAAGATCTTTTTCCATTCTGTAGGCTGTTGTTTTGTCTTGTTGACTGTGTCCTTTGCTTTATAAAAGCTTTTCAGTTTAAGGAGGTCCCATTTATTAATTGTTTCTCTCAGTGTCTGTGCTACTGGGGTTCTATTTAGGAAATGGCCTCCTGTGCCAATGTGTTCAAGTGTACTTCCCACTTTCTCATCTATGAGGTTCAGTGTGGTTGATTTTATGTTGAGGTCTTTGATGCATGTGTACTTGAATTTTGTGCATGGTGATAGATATGGCTCTATTTCCATTCTTCTACATGTTGATATCCAGTTATGCCAGCACCATTTGTTAAATATGCTTTTTTTTTCCATTTTATATTTTTTGTTTCTTTGTCAAAAATCAGGTGTTCATTGGTGTTTGGATTGATATCTGGGTCTTTAATTTGGTTTCATTGGTCTTCCTGTCTGTTTTTATGCCAGTGCCAGGTTGTTTTCTGTACTGTAGTTCGGTAGTAGAGTTTGAAGTCAGGGATTATGATGTTTCCAAAAGTTCTTTTATTATACAGCATTGTTTTGGCTATCCTGGGTTTTTTGCTTTTCCATATGAAGTTGAGTACTGTTCTTTCACGATCTGTGAAGAGTTTTACTGTGATTTTGATGGGCAATGCAATTGAATGGGTAAATTACTTTTGGTAACATTGCCATTTTTCTTATATTAATTCTACCTATCCAAGAGAATGGGAAATCTTTCCATTTTCTGCTGTCTTCTTCAATTTCTTTCTTCAAAGATGTAAAGTTCTTGTCAAACAGGTCTTCCACTTGTTTGGTTAGAGTTACTCTGGAATATTTTATGCTATTTGTGGCTATTGTGAAGGGTGATGTCTGTCTGATTTTTTTCTCGGCCTATTTATCATTGATGTAAAGGAGGGCTACTGATTTTTTTTAGTTAATCTCGTATCCTGCTACATTACCGAAAGTGTTTATGAGTTGTAGAAGTTCCTTGGTAGAATTTTTGGGGTTGCCTATGTAAACTATCATATCATGAGCAAATAGTGAGAGTTTGACTTCTTTTCTGATTTGTATCCAATTGGTCTCCTTTTGTTGTCTTATTGCCCTAGCTAGAACCTCAAGTACTATATTGAATAGACATGGAGAGAGTGGGCAACCTTGTCTTTTTCCTGCTTTCAGTGGGATTGCTTTGAGTTTCTTTACATTTAGTTTAATTTTGGCTGTTGGCTTGCTGTATACTGCCTTTATTATGTTTAGGTATGTTCCTTGTATCCCTGTTCTCTCCAAGACCTTAATCATGATGTTGTATTTTGTCAAAAGCTTTTTTGGCATTGAATGAGATAGTCATGTGGGTTTTTTTTTTCAGTTTGTTTATATGTTGGATTACATTGACATATTTTCATATGTTGAATCATCCCTGCATCTCTGGAATGAAGCTGACTTGATCATGGTGGATGATTTTTCTGATGTGTTCTTGGATTCTGTTTGCCTGTATTTTATTTAGTATTTTTGAATCAATTTTCATGAGTAAGATTGGTTTGTAACTCTCTTTCTTAGTAATGTCTTTGTGTGGTTTGGGTATCAGGGTAATTGTAGACTCATGAAAAGGGTTTATGTGTGGAACAAGTTGAGGAGTATTGGTATTAGTTCTTCTTTGAAAATCTTGTAGAATTCTGAGCTGAAACCATCTGGTCCTGGGTTTTGTTTTTTGGTTGGGAGACTTTTGATGACTGTTTCTATTTCTTTAGCAGTTATAGGTCTGTTTAATTTGCTTATCTGTTCTTTATTTAATTTTGGTAAGTGATATTTGTCTAGAAAATTGTCCATTTCCTTTAAGTTTTCTAATTTTGTGGAGTACAGGTTTTCGAAATATGACCTAATGATTTGTAGCATGGCACTGCTTGTTTCATTCCTAGTTGCCCAGGCAGCTCAGACTCCAAATAACCACACAGATACTATATTAATTGAATCACAGCTTGGTCATTAGCTCTAGCTTCTTATTGGCTAACTCTTAAATCTTAATTTAACCCATCTCCATTAATCTGTATATTGCCATGTGGCAATGGCTTACCCACAAAGTTTCAGTGTCTGTCTCAGGCAGGGCTACATGACTTCTCCCTGACTTCCTCCTTTCTCCCAGCATTCAGTTTAGTTTTTCTCACCTACCTAAGTTCTGCTCTATCAACAGGCCAAGGCAGTTTCTTTATTAACCAATGGAATTCACATCATACAGAGGGGAATCCCCCATCAATGATTCTCTGGATTTCTTCCATGTCTGTTGTTATATCCCCCTTTTCATTTCTGATTTTGTTAATTTGAATATTCTTTCTCTGCATTTTAGATAGTTTGGATAATAGTTTTTCTATTTTATTGATTTTGTTGAAGAACCAACTCTTTGCCTCATTGATAGCTTGTATTGTTTTCTTTGGTTCTATTTTGTTGATTTCAGCTTTCAATTTGATTATTTCCTGCCATCTAGTCCTCCTGAGTGAGTTTGCTTCTTTTTGTTCTAGAGTTTTCAGGTATTCTGCTAACTCACAAGTGTAGGATTTTTTTTCCAGCTTCTTTATATAGGCATTTAGTACTGTGAATTTTCCTCTTAACACTACTTTCATTGTATCTCATAAATTTGGGTATGTTGTGTGGTCATTTTCATTGAACTTTAGGAAGTCTTTGATTTCTTTCTTTATTTCTTCCTTGACCTATTGATGATTCAGGTGAGCATTATTTAATTTCCATGAGTTTGTGGGTTTTCTGAAATTAGTGTTGCTGTTAAATTCTAATTTTAAGCCAAGGTGATCTGATAAGATACATGGGGTTATTCTAAACTTTTTGTATCTGTGGAGGTTTGCTTTGTTACCTGGTATGTGGTCGGTTTTTGAGAAGGTTCCATGAGGTGCTGAGAAGAAGGTATATTCTTTTATGTTTGGATGGAATGTTGTATAGATGTCTGTTAAGTCCATTTGATTCATAACATCTGTTATTTCCCTCATTTCTCTGTTAATTTTCTGTCTGATAGACATGTTCACTGATGAGAGTGGGGTGTTGAAGTCTCCCACTATTAGTATGTGGGGTTTAATGTATAATTTAAGCTTTAGAAGTGTTTTTCTTTTACATATAAGGGTGTCCTTGTATTTGGGGCATAGATGTTCAGTATTGAGATTTCCTCTTGAAGGATTTTTCCTGCAACTAATATGAAATGTTCTTCTTTGTCTCTTTTGATTGATTTTAGTTTGAAGTCTATTTTGTTAGGTATTAGGATAGCTACACCAGCTTGTTTCTTAGGTTCATTTGATTGGAAAAAATTTTCCAACCTTTTACTCTGTGCAATGTCTGTCTTTGTGGTTGAGGTATGTTTCTTGTATGTAGCAAAAGGATGGATTCTGGTTTTGTATCCAATCTGTTAACCTGCATCTCTTTATAGTTGAGTTGAGTCCATTTATATTAAGGAATATTAATGACCAGTGATTGCTATCTCCTGTTATTTTAGTTTTTGTTGTTGGTGATATTATTTTGTGTGTTTTTTTGTTCTTTGGGATTTGTTGCTGTGAGATCATCTATTGTCTGTGTTGTCGTGGATGTAGCTAACTTCCTTGGGTTAGAGTTTTCCTTCTAGTACTTTGTATAGAGCTGAATTTGTGGCTAGGTATTGGTTAAACCTGGTTCTGTCATGGAATATCTTATTTTGTCCTTCTATGGTAATTAAAAGTTTTGCTGGGTATAGTAGTCTTGGCTGACATCCATGGTTTCTTAATGTCTGCATAACACTTGACTTTTATTGTTTCAATTGAGAAGTCAGGTATAATTCTAATAGGTCTGTCTTTATATGTTACTTGGCCTTTTTCCTTTGCTGCTCTTAATATTCGTTCTTTATTCTGTATGTTTAGTGTTTTGACTATTATGTGGTAAGGGAATTTTTTTATATCTAGTCTATTTGGTGTTCTGTAAGCTTCTTGTATCTTTATATGCATATCTTTCTTTAGGTTGGGAAAGTTTTCTTCTATGATTGTGTTGAATATTTTTTCTGTGCTTTTGAGTTGGATTTTTTTTCTCCTTCTTCTATCCCTATTATTCTTAGGTTTTGTCATTTCATGATGTCCCATATTTCCTGGATATTTTCTGTCAAGCTTTGGTTAGATTTAATGTTTTCTTTGACTGATGAGTCTATTTCCTCTATTGTATCATCAGCACTTGAGATTCTCTCTTCCACCTCTTGTATTCTTCTGTTTATGCTTGCATTTGTGGTTCCTGATCATTTTCTCAAAATTTCCTTTTCTATAATTCCCTCAGTTTGTGCTTTCTTTATTGTCTCTATTTCTGTTTTCAAGTCTTGAATAGTTTCTTTCATCTGTTTGATTGCTTTTTTCTTGGTTTTCTTTAAGGGATTTATTGATGTCTTCCAATTTTTTGTTTGTCTTTTCCTCCATTTCTTTGAAGTAATTTTTCATTTCCTTTTTAAGGGCCTCAAATATTCTCCTATAGTTAATTTTTAGGTCATTTTCTTCTGCTTCATCTATATTTAGGTGTTTAAGTCTTTGCTGTTGTAGGAACACTAGCTTTGTTGGTGTCATGTTGTTCTTTGTGGCGTTGAGTTTATTCTTACATTGTTACCCATCTTTTCCTCTGATTGGTGTAGTTGGGACTGTGTCTCTTTTGGTCAATCTTCCAGGTTCCAGAGGATCAAAGGCTCAGAAGGTTACTCCTTGTGGTGCAGTCAGGGCCACGGTTCTAGTCACCCTGGAGGTCACTTGGAGTTTGTTTGACCCTGCTCCTAAGGAGGTTGCTTGCTTGGGGCTGCTTCCACTGAGGTTGCTGCCTTGGACCTGTTCTTGCAAAGGTCACTGGCTCAGGCCTGCTCCCTTGGAGGTTACTGACCCACACCCAGTCCCGCAGAGGTCTCTGGCTTGGGCCTGCTCCCTCAGTGGTGGCTGCCTTGTACCTGTTCCTGTGGAGGTAACTGCCTATGCCTCCTCCAGCTGAGGTCACTAGCTCAGGCCTGCTCCGGTAGAGGTTGCTGGCTCAGGCCTTTTCCTTATTTCAAAGTTCTTTAGCTTTGAGATGTTCATGAACAGAAAAAATGAGGATGACATTGTGGGTTCCGAGTTATGGCCCAGACAGGTTGCCCAGGCAACATAACCCGAGGCCTAAGGAAGGCCTCAGAGAGTCCATCTAAGGGGGACTCTAAGGCACCATAGTGAAGGACATGATTGACCCACCAAATATGGTCTCCTGGTCTCATGGCTGCCCGTTGCCTGGTACTAGTACCATAAGCCTTCCATTTAGAAGATATGATGGAACATCTGCAAGCAGAATTCGCTAATGAAAATGAGACAAGGCCATTCTTGGAAGAGTGTGCCCAAGAAGACACTCTCTGTCATGAGACCAATCAGGTCCCTTTCTAAGGTCCCTGAGAACAGCAGCCTGGGAGCAACAAAGACTTTCCAAGGCTGACAAGGCACAGAGTGAACAAATGAAAATATAGCAATACATGGGAAAATTTTTGGCTTATAAAACTCCAACCTGAGGCAGAGACAACACTAAAAACTAACCTGCAGAAGCAGATATGAGTGCAGCAGAGATGATCTCAGAAGTTGTCAGCATCCCCCACACTACCCATATTCCAATGATCTACAGACACAGATCAGCAATCAAGGCGTGACATCAGGAAAGAACACTTGGCAGTTTGAACTATGTTACAATGAGTCCTCCCAGTCAGTGAAAGGAACGCTGGCCTAAGTTTCACTGAAGAGTCTTGGTTGAGACGTCTTGGCGGTGCTCAAGATAGCCAGCCAGGCCAGAAAGTCTTTCGCTTCTTCTGCTTTGAATGGCTGCCCACCCTGGTTGAAAGTCAGCTTATACTGCGACCGGATAGGTTCTTGGTATGGGTTGTCAAACAGCAGCATCTGAGATATCTTGACTGGAGGCATCAAAGGACTAAATGCAGGGAGCTTGGAGCTGGCTGCTGGCTGCAGCTTCACTCACATTGACTTGGTGACAGTCACCTGAGACAATTTGTCCCAGACAGGCTGGGTGGCAGTGCTCATCATGGTCAACAGCAGCCCCTGCACATCTGGGTGGCCACGGGCCCCAGTCTGGGGGAAGTGCAGCAGAATTCTGAAGCCATTCTGGTCACACATGATGCTGGGTGGCAGGCTGCTAGGTTTCACAGACTCCAGGGGGACGAACACTTGAGCCGCACGTGTGTTCTGTGAGGCTGGGGAAGAAGCCAATGGTCCAGCCTCCCAGGGCCAACCTGGTGGCACTTCTTTGGGGATGCTCTTTTTGTGGAACATAATTCAGTGGTCCTGGCGATGGCTGTGGTGAGAGGAGATTCAGCAAGCTCCTGCAAGCAGAAAGGCTCTGAACTCCAACTCCCAGGAGTGTGAGGGCAGCCACCTGCTTGTCTTTACAGCAACTTGGAATCACAACCTTGTTCCTAGCGGTACCATTGTATCATTGATCTCTATGGGTACCAGGTCCTGAAGAAGCAAAATTGGAGCTTCCAGGTCAAGGAGGGGGCAGCTCTTCCTGTAGGCTATTTGATTCAGAGAGAGACCCTGGTGACAGGAATGTCTCCCTCTGCAGTGGGTCACTGTGTTGACTCACCCTTCAATCACATCGAGTCATCCCTCTGCCACCTGTTTGTACAGCCAGAAACCCTTGGGTGAGCAGGCCATTTGCTTGAAGAATCTCCACCAGTGCATCCTTACCATTGGCTGTGTCATTTGCTGGCTGGAACAGGGTCCGCCACAGCTTCTCGCATCTTTCATAAACAATTTGCATGCAGGACCTCGTGGTCAGGGAGGGCCAGGCCTGGCCTGTGGTACAAGCTCAGCATCTCCCGCAGCACCTTCATGTGGTCCTGTACTTCCTCCACGGCTCTGACTCACTTGAAAACTGTCTCAGACTTTCTTTGTTCCTCCTTGACCAAATTCTCGATCAGCCAGTTTGCAGTCAGAAGGTCCTCAGGGTGTTTGCTCTTGAGAAGTCTTGGCAGAGGCTTTGACATTGCCTCACCAGCATCAAAGATAGAGCTCTTTGGCCAGGGAGAAGGTGGGGGCAAGATTTCATCCATCGGTGGCTTAGGATCTTGCTGTTATCAGTCCTTGCTTCTTCAGCGTTTGATGAACATCTCGGATCTTGATGTCGTCTGGAAACCAGACCATCGAGCTAAAGAGGAATCCAGTAATTCTTCCTTTAACCTTCTCCATTACCCATGCCCCTAGGTACTTTGGGGATAATACTTTGATCAGCTTGTTCAGGAAGCGGAACTTGGCCACATTGTTGTGGATCTTTCCCCCTCTGCTCCCTCCACCCCCGCAGTGGTGCCTGCACATTTCCAGCATGGTCAGTGTGGATGGGGCTTCCTTCTCTTGTGGAGACTGGATCTTTGGACCAGTAGCCAGGGTGTATGTGTCGGGCCATTGGGGTTATTGTTAATCTGCCCACAGAAATTCTAGATAGCTGAATACTCCTGCTCCACCATGAGTGGGTCTGTGGCTGCGTTGAGCCACAGCTCCAGCACTGAGGCAAGGTCCAGGGCTCCCTCAGCTGAATCCGTCTGCTCCAGGGCTCTGGTCTCCATGGCCACTGATATCTATGCCATTTGCCCAGCCCAGTGCTGAGGCCGCAGTCCGCAGTTACCCCTGCCCCAAAGCTGCAGTCTCTGCCCTGCTTAGCCTTCCCTCCAGCTGCCGACACAGCAGGGAAATTTTATTATGATTGAGTTCTTTCTTTTATTTTTGAGATTTTAGCAAAATTATATCCACTTCTCTCTTCCCTCTAAACCCTCCCAAAGATCCCTCCCCTCTCCCCTCCAAAATCACGGCCTCTTTTTTCTGTTAATTGTTGTATGTATATTTGTGTATGTATGCACAGATACATTCCTAAATATAACCTGCGTAGTCTGTGCAATGGTGCTTGTATGGGTGTTTTCAGGGCTGACCATTTGGAACTAGATGTGCTCTTTCCTGAGGAAGACTATTTCTTCCATGTCCAGCATTGCTTAGTAACATGCAGTTCTTAGTGTAAGGTTGAGGCCTCACGGGCCTTCCCTCATCCACTCTGGCATGTCTGCTGGCGTCATTCTTGTTCGGCTCATGTCTAGGCAATCACATTGGTGAGATTTTTATGGTTGTAACTTCTGATACTACTCACACAGTTTCACGGCAAGCTCCCTGATCCTCTGGCTCTTACCATCTTTCTGTAATATTCCCTGAGCCTTAGATGCAGGAGTGTTTTGTAAATGTATCCGCTGGGATTGGGTTCCACAGCGCTACATTTTGATTGGTTGTGGATGTCTATTGTAGCTTCCATCTGTGGCAAAGATAAGTTTCCTTGAAGAGAGCTGAAGACTATACTTATCTGTGGTTATAAGGCAAATGTTTAGATTGTCTTTGTGGATTATACTGCTTTAGAAAAGTAGGATCTTCTCCAAGATCCGTGACTTCATTAACCCTAAGTAGTTGGCTAGGTCCCCAGTACATCTTAAGTCCATTGAGAGGATTGTTGGTTACCACCAAGGTTTTCATGCCACTATTGCCCCTCTAGGGTTACTCTGCCATGCTGGTCATTGCTGTGGTTCACAGCTATCATGGCTGGGTAGTGCTGTTGGCTGCTTCCCTCCTTCGAAAGCTTGCCTGGTGTCTTCTTGTACCATGAAAACTAGTCTTCAGGGAGGGAGCATCTGGGTCAGTTCCTGCTCAGAGGCCTCTAGATCCTGTTTCTGAAGTGCACTGTGGCTTCAGCAATAGGGGCTTACCTTCTGCCTCTGGAAGACGAAAGGGCACTAGCAATAGGCTGTATGTTTTGGGAATCCTCTGGAGAACCTGGGTAAGGGCTTCTCTGTCTGCTACTGGGGATTTACTTAGAAAAAGTCTTTGATTCTTGAAGGGAGCATTGCCAGGCCAGATGAGAAAAGCTTATTTGAACTATATACTTATATACAGAATCATGCGCCTTACAATGTCTTGTTGAGATAAATAGCTAATAATACAATTCCTTATAATCTTTTCCGACATCCTTATTGTTAATTTACCCTCCTCTCTCACTAAAGGGTCCACCCTTTCCCCATTTCCACTATCTGATCACTGTATCTTGTTATTCCCCTTTACCCTCCTCCTGCCTTCTGCTGTATTTACCTCCTTCCCCTCTAAAGAGCCCCCCTTTCCCCATCAATCTGAACAGATCCCTATGCCCTGCTAGTTCCCTCTATATTGCTTCCCAACCCCCCCCTACTCTGGGTATGGCCCCCTTTACTAAAGGAATGCCCCTTTTTATTTACCTGCTTTCTGCAGTTACTCTGAGATATATACTTGAGGATTTGGAGCTAGGAGCCTCCAATGAGAGAGAACACATGATGTTTGTCTGTCTGGGTCTGGGTTACCTTGCTCAATATGACCTTTTCTAGATCCATCCGTTTATCTGCCCAGTTCATGGTTTTACTTTTCTTTACAGCTGAATAATACTCCACAGGAATCATGTGCCACAGTTCAGTATCAATCTGGAGGTTGGGGGGCATTTTGTTTGCCTCCATGGCTTAGCTGTTGTGAACAGAGCAACAGTGGACAGAGCTGAGCAAGTGTGGGTGCAATAGGGTATGAAGTACTTTGGGCGTATGCCAAGGAGGGCATAGCTGTGTCATATGGCAGGTTTATTTTTAGCTCTCTGAGAATTCTTCCCCCTTCTCTCCACAGTGGCAATTCCAGCAGTGAACACAGGCTCCCCCCCCCACCCCCCGCAGGCCTCCCAGCGTTTGTTGCTGGTTGTTTTGTTGATCTTTGCCATTCTCACTGGGTTAAGATAAAATCTCAAACTTGTTTTGATTTGCAGTGCCCTAATTGCTAGAAATGATGAACATTTTGGGGAGATATTCCTTAGCTTTTTTTTTTTTTTTTTTAGAACTCTTTTTCAGATCTCATACCCATTTTTTGAATGAGTCATATTTTTTTCTAATTCTTTGGGATTTTCTGAGTTCTTTGTGTATTCTAGATATTAATCCTCTGTCAGATGTACAGATGGCAATGACTCTCTCCCATTCTGTGGGTTTCCTCTCCACCCAGCTGGTTGCTTCTTTAGCTTTGAGGAAGCTTTTTAGTTTTATGAAGTCTCCCTTGTACATTGTTGTCCTTAATCCTTGGGCAAATGGAGTCCTGTTCAGAAATCCTTTTCCCACACCTTTTTTTCTGTACGGCACTGTCTATGTTTTCTTCTAGCAGTTTCAGGGTTTCAGGTCTTAAGTTTCGGTCTTTGATCTATTTGGAGTTGGTTTTCATACAGGGTAATAGATACGAGTCTAATTTCACTCTCCTGTTTGTGGACATCCAGTTTCCCCAGCACCATTTGTGATGGTGTTTATTTTCACCAGCTTGTGTTTTTGGCATCCTGATCAAACATTAAGTGGCTGAAGTTACATGGACTTCTGTCTGGTTCTTTGATGCTGCCGCATTTGTCTACACGGCTGTCTTTTCACCACTACCGTATTGCTTTTCTTACTGCGGCTTGTTGGAATGGTAACACCTCCAGCATTGTTCTTTTTCTCAGGATAGTTTTAGTTATCTGTGGTGTTTTGTGGTTCCAAATAAACTTTAGGATAGTTCTGTGATGGATGAGTCATGGATTTTGATTGGGATCGCACTGAATCCTTAACTAACTTTTGCTAAGTTGCCTGTTTTTATAATGTTATTCCTATCAATCCATGAGCATTGGTGTTTTCCCTTCTCTCTCTCTTTCTTTCTCTCTCTCTCTCTCTTTCTTTTTTTCTTCGAGATAGGGTTTCTCTGTGAAACAATCTTGGCTGTCCTGGAACTCACTCTGTAGACCAGGTTGGCCTCGAATTCACAGAGATCCATCCTTTTGTCTAAGGCAGTGGCTAACTTTAAAACAAAGATATGTTTCTTTTAGACAATGTTTTTCTTTCTTGATCCATTCAGTCAGCCTTGGCCTTTTGATTGGAGAATCCAGGCCAATGGTATTTAAAGTTATTATTGAAATGTGTGTGTTAGTTATGATCATTGTGTTGTTGACTTATGGTGTTGTTTGTGTTCTCAGTGATATCTTGTGTTTTAATAATTATGTCTTCATATGTCCTTCCATGGTCTCTCTGCTGGGCTCACTCATCTTTTCAGCCTGAAGGAAATTTTCCTGTGTTTTCTTTAGGTTTGGTTCGTTGGCTCTAATTTTTTAGGTTGTTTATGTTGTGAAATTTTCTTTATCCTTCAATTATGGCAGATAGTTTTTCTTAATATTTTACTCTATGTTAGCCATCATAATATTTTGGAAGTACTTGGAGGTCATTGCTCTAGACTCTTTGACTTTCAAAGTTTCCACTGAGAAACTGTTCTTACAGGATTTCCTTTTCATGTGACTTGTGTGTTTCCTCTTGCAGCTTGCTGTTGTTATGTGTACTTAGTGTTTTAAATGCGATCTGCTGTGAGGATTTTCTTTCCTGGTCTTGTCTATCTGGTGTTCTTGGGTTTCTTGTATCTGCATTGGTGGGTGTGAGTTTGGGGAAGTATTCGTCAATGATCTTGTTGAAGATCTGGTCTATGCCATTGACTTCAGATCCTTCTCTTTCATCTATACCTAGTATTTGGAAGTTGATATTTTTCTCTCATTTCCTGTGTGTTCATTTCCTGTGATTTGAAATTTTCACATTCCTCACTTACTATGTCTAGATCCCGGGCTTATCTTTGAGTCCTGATAGTCTACCTTCTGTTTGCTTCTCTTTCTTTTAACTTTCTTTTTATTTGTCCCATGTGTCTTTCACATCATGCACTTGATCCCATTCATCTCCTGTCCCTTCATATCCATCCTCTGCTCTTGCAAACCTCCATGCCCTCTCCACAAAATAAAATTTAAGAGAAAGAAAAAAATCTCATCATAAATCTCATCATGGAAGGTGTTGTGAGTCACACAGTAACCCCTTTTATTCATAGATCTTTACTTGCAACTGTTCATTGCAAAGAGTCATTGGTCTGGCTCAAGGCCTCTGGTTTCTGCTGCACCATCAAAAATGGGCTCCTCTTGGATATCCTGTTGTTTCCCTGTGTTGTAGAGTTTATGCAGCTTTGGATTTGCAGGACATGCTCCTTCCCTTGCTCTAGCAGATCATAGATGGATGTTGGTGTGGGCCAACTCATAACCCTGGTTCTCAGCCTGGGTCGTTGCAGGGTTGATGAGCCCATCAGCTCTCCCCCATCCTCACCACCAGGGTGAGCTTTCCAACATTATCCCAGCTAGTTCACCTTTTGCTGTGATGAGCAAGGGGTGAGACTGGTTCTCCTGCTTTCACACCCTCAGGGTCAGCTCGCCCACACCTCCACCATCAGGGCCAGTTCTACTGTGTTGCCCAGGCAAGGTACAGGGGCTACTGTCCTGAGCGCTACAGCTGGTGAAGGCAAGGACAGTGCCCTGCCTCTCTAGTGACCTCTTCCACTTGCCACAGGCAGCAAGGGGTGACGGTGGGGGATGGGGAAATCTCGTCCCGGTCCATGGGACCATATGACTGAAGAGAGACAGGGTCAGATCTCCCAAGTTCACATTCTTAGGTCTGGCTCACCAGCACCCCAGTCAATAGGATCAGCTCTACAGTGCTGCCCAGGAGAGGTGCAGGGCCCACTTTCCTAATGTTACAACTAGTAAGGAGGAAGGTCAGCTTCTTCATTTGCCACCAGGTGATGAGAGACAAGAGGTAAGAGGGGGCATCCTTCCCCATGCCACCATATGGCAGATGAGAGGCAGGGCCAGATCTCTCACCCACACCCCTGTCAACAGGGTCAGCTCCATTGTGCTGTCCAGATGAGGCATAGGGCCTGCTTCCCAGACTGCTGTAGCTGGTAAGATCTTTATTATTATTGATAAGGTTTTTCTGTGTAGCCTTCACTGTCCTGTAACTTGCTCTGTAGACCAGGCTGGCCTCAAACTCAGAGATCCACCTGCCTCTGCCTCCAGAGTGCTGGGATTAATTAAAGGCATGCACTCCCATCACCCAGCCTTGCTTGGTTCTCTCTACTTGTGCAGTTTTCCTTTGAGTTTTCCAGTTCAATCATTAGGTTTTTCAATTTTACCTTCATTTCAGCTTGTCCTTTTCAATGTCATTATCAAATTCTCAGTTATTATCATTTTCGATTGCCTTATGTTTATGGGTTTTTAATTTTTTCCATCATTCAGATATTTATATTCACTAAGTTCTTCCTCCTTAATTTCCTTTTTTATTCACTGAAAACATTTTTATATAATACATTGTAATCATGGCTTTCTTCTACTCCAGACCAATGCTAGTACAATAGTGGCACAAATATTGTAGGAGTAACCAGCCACTCTCCGACTAGATTTAAGCCCTACTCCATGAGATGGAACTTGTGCCTGATACTGCTTGGGTGCCCAAGACATTGAGACTGGATAGGCCGCAGGTCTACAGGAAAACCAAATACTGATGTTATGCTAAAACCTAGCAATAAAATTACTCCTAAGATTATTCTGCCATACCCAAAGATCAGTACCTTTTCAGCCATTGTTGGAGAAGCTTCCTCTTGCAGTGGATGAGAAACTAGCGTAGAGACCTACAACTGGCCAGTTGTCAAATGAAAGGCTTTGGCACGATCACTTCTTTCTCCTTAATTCCATTAGGCTGGTTTGTTTGTTTGGTTGGTTGGTTGATGTATATGTGTGTGTGTTTAAACTCCTCGAATTCTTTATGAAATTTACAACTCTTCTTTTAAATTCTGTGCTCTAGGTTCATCTAGAAAATTCTCATTGGCAGATGTTTCTATAGCACAAAGTAGGTTTTGAAGAGAAGATACTGGCGTGCTCTTTTGTATTATTGGCATTTTTGAGGTACGATATGGTAAGATCATTTCTTAGTCTGATATGAAGAGAGTATGTTGAGTGGGTAGAGATGTTGGACCTAGAGGTTGGAAATGGCTTGGGTGGAATGAAGTCAGGTGCATAGGACTAAGCATTATGTTCTTCCTGCTCTAAGCCTAGACTCTGGGAGTAGATATGACTGGATGCAAGGTTGGGTATTGCATGGGTGGGTCCTGTGGGTTGAGGAATAGGTAGGGCAGGTCTTGTCCGAAGCCTAGAGATCATCTGTAGAGCAGGCAAGGGTAGAGGTGGTTGTGGTAAAGGTATGAATGGGGGCAAGGAGACTCACCTGACTAGACCCTGGAGAAATAAGAGGGGTGTCTGACCCAGTAGGATGGTTGTAAGAGATACATTAGATATCTGTGGGTGTTACAGGTAGGGAGGGTCCTGGTGGGAGCCTAGCTTGACTGCAATGCAGGGAGGCATGGGTAGACTAGGTCAAGGCATTAGATGTGAGACCCAAGCCAGATCTGGCAGGTTTGGAAGGAGACATGGATAGGAAGTCAATAAGACTTCTTGGGCTAGACCATAGAGGTAGATGTGGAAATTTTTATTATTGAGTTTTAAGAGATCTTTATATATTCTATATATTAATCTCTTAGTTGATACATAACTGTTTTCTTGTAGTGAATAGGTTGACTTTTCACTCTGGTAATAGTATCCTTTGAAGAACATAAGTGTTTAATTTTTTTTGACATAGGATCTTTGCAGGGAGCCATAGGCATAAATGCCATTACAAGATGATGCTTGCATCCTCGCAGTTTGGAGGTAAACAATTCCATATTTGGCAATGCTTCCGGACTGAGTGTCCAGGCGCTTCCCGCATGTGCAATAACCTAGGTGTCCCTAACCAATCCCGAGGACTCTGGTGCCAGTGGGACATAGCAGCCAATCAAGGCATGAGTCGCATCACATCTCCCTATATAAGCAGCTGCCATTTTAGACCTCTCTCTCTCTCTCGCCTCCCACTCCTCAACCAAGTGCTCTCCAATAAAGCATGATCCGAGAAGAATCCTGAGTCTGGCTGTTTATTCCGCTGGTCGGGAGTCAGCCAGAGATCTTCCCATCTAGTCCTGGTTGTCCTATAACTCATTATGTAGACCACAATGGCCTCAAACGCAGAGATCTGCTTGCCTTCGCCTCCCAATGTTAGGATTAAGGCTTGTGCCATGAAGCCTAGCAAGTTATTAATTTTGATGACGCCCAACTTGTGTTTTTTTTTCTTTTTTGGTCTGGAGTATTATACCCCAAAATGTCATTGTTATATCTAGAGTCATTAAGCCTCCTCTTCCTATGTCTTCTTAGATGAATTTTATAGTATCAGCTCTTATGTCTAAGTTTTTGTCCATTTGGATTTTTGTATATGCTATTAGCAAAGTAAAAGTCTTATTTTAATCATTTATTTCTCTAAACTCTATGATCTATTTTATGTGTATGAATGTCTTGTCTGTATGTGAGTATGTGCACTCCATTCATGGTTAGTGCCCATGGAAGTCAGAACAGGGCTTCAAATCTCCTGGAACTAAAGCTACTGATGGTTGGGAATTGAACCTGAGTCCTTTGCATGAACAAGTGCCCTAAACTGTCAGGCCTTCTCCCAGTCTCAACAATATGTCTTTTGTTTAGTATCATGTTTAAAATACAAATTCAAATATTTATCTTTTATGCCCTTTAAAATGTTTCCTGAGTTTATTTGAATATGGCTGTATTCTTCCATCCTGTTTTCCATGTATAGCCCCAGCTCCCCAAGAAGAGGCACCAAGGGCTTAAACAAGTGTCACTGGCTCCTTGCCAGCTGGGAAAATGTACCCAGGAACATGACAAATGACAGAGAAGCTCAGTGGGAAAGGCTCAGGGACTAGGGCTTGAATCTAATTCTTAACCTGGAAGCTAGGGGGTCTTAGTGTTCCTAAGATGCCAAGTAGGCTTCAAACTACATCCTTTCTCTTCCCTTTTCCTTTCTTTTTTCTCTTCCTACCTACCCATCCATCCATCCATCCATCCGTCCATCTGTCCATCCGTCCGTCCATCCATCCATCCACTTACCCATCCATCCTTACATCTAGCAATCTATATACTACTCATCCTTCATCCTTCCACCGTTTTATCAGTTTTTTCACCCCTCAAACAATTATTTGTTGGGTGCTATCTGGGGGCTGGTTATGGGAATTATATTAAGGAACATATTCCAATACCCTCCTTACAATCAGACAGCCCCAGGGCACTGTAGAAGAGGGATGCTTGTCAACCAACACAAGATCCATGTGTAATTACAAACTGTGACATGGGTTCCAAGGAATTGCTGGGCAGTTATGACATGTCTAACAAATGAACGAGGTCCACTTGCCAGATTGGAGGGCAAGCAGAAAGTGGGTGTTCTGGACTGAACAAGCCTGTACAAAGATCCTGGGGTCCATTTTTAAAGCTGTCAGGAGGCTGATTGCTATTGCAGGGGTGATGGAGAGAGAAACGTGAAAGCCGGTGCAGCTCTGGTAGGGACCAGAACCCACAGGGAAGGCTGGGCTCTGCCTGGATCTGGCTGCCCTGGACAACACGACTCATCCTTACTCAACATTTAGATCTCAGCTTGGGGATTTCCTCTCTGGGAAGCTGGTTTGCCTCGTGCAGGCTTAGCAAACGAATCCCATGTATTTTCATCTAATAAGAAAAAGTATCCCAAACTTAGAAGTAAGGCAAAAGGAGGGGGTGTTTCTTCTCATCGCTGCAGTAGAGCACCGTTTAAACACACTACTGAAGGATTAGTTAATCCCGACAAGGAAGACACTTGAGCTTGTTTCTGCTGTTTAATTAGGGCTCCGATTTTATAAAGTTATGATATATTCCCATCTGTAGATATTGTCTGGGAGAGGGACAAAACAGCTTGTTTAGCAAGAAAGATAACTCTCGAAGTCTGGCAATCACCTTGGGGACTGTAAACCAGTTGCATCTCTAACTTGACATTTTTTTCCCCTCATATTCCCTTCATAAAAGCCTGTGGGCCCCATTTCCTCTTGGCGGCTGGGCTGCCCTCCTGCAGGGGAACCCTTGCTCCCTGGCTGATGTTCTCACTCTGTATGTGGGCCATGGGCAGTCACAGCTGTGCTGTTAGGACTGCTCACTGCTCTCACTTCCTCTTGCCCCATGAGCTCATCTGGGTGTGGCCCACTTTCGTCAACACTGCATTTTCAGAATTTTGCGAAAGGCCTGGTTCCCAGCAGGATCCTGAGAAACAGTTATTAACTCAATGAGTGATCTGGAGTTTGTTCCTTTGCCTCTCTGAGCCACATTTTCCTTTCTGTGAAATGGGCACCACAACACGCATCTTCCAAGATTCCGTGAACTGAAGAACGCAAGAGACCGCAAGAGTCTTGGGCACACTGTGTTGCTTAGCTCTGTCTCCCCAAAGGCTTATGTGTTGAAGGCTTCATCTCTGGCTGAACTATCTCTAGATAGATGGAACCGATGGCAGGTGATGGACCATGAGAACTATGGCTTAATTAACGGGCTCTGTCACTGAGAGTCATAGTTTGCTGTCATTACTGGGAGGTGGTAGGCACTAAGAGATGGGGTCTGGGTGGAGGAGGCATGCCCCTGGAGGCATACCTTTGAAGGCTATGCCTTGTCCTCAGACCCTTCTTCCTGGCTGCCATGAGGTAAGGAACGTTCTGTTGATACGTTCCTCCTCCACTGCCCTCGCCACAGGCCCATAGCAATGGGGCCAGCTAACCAGACAGAAATCTCTGGCACCTGAAGCATTATTTTTCAGGTGTTTTGCCACAGTGATAAAAAGCAGACTGGCATACATGGTGGGCCAATGCCTCCCTTGTTCTAGGGGCTGGGCACTAAAGATGGGATATGAATTTCTGGGGCGGGGAGCTCATGGTCTGGTTGAGAGGAGACCAAGCCACAGGGGGAACTCCTCTTTGGCCTCAGCATTAGTTCCTGGCCTGACTTCCTTTGATGACAGACTGGGATGTGTAAGTGTAAGCAAATAAGCTCTTTCTTCCCCAAGTCCCTTTAGATCATAGTGCATTATCACAGAAACAGAAAGCCTAAGGCAGGAGTCTTTAACCCCATTGTCCAGGCAGAGAGGGCCAGCCCAACAACACCCAGTGCAGACCTGCCATATAACACAGGGGCCTCCTTCCTTCAATCTCCAAGGAACCCTGCGAGGGGCACAATCAAACCCCATTGTACAGAAAACGTCCCCGAGGTAGCAGGTGGGTGAGTAAAGTGTACAAATCCCCACAAAACTGTAGTGGAGAAAGGATAAAACTCTGTGTCTGGGTTTTCAGCACAACCAATACTGCCATGATTCCCTCTGCGCCGAGGGGACAGAACCTTTACATCTGTAAGGCCTGGAGGGGACCAAGTTACACGGAATGTTCTGAAGCCTTGGCAGTCCAACCTCATCCCCAGCTCCAGGGGACAGTCAACTGGCAACTCCAAGGACAGGGTCTCAAAGACAAGGATTGCAACACCCAAAAGCATTGTTGTTACCCAGAAATCTTTATTACAAAAATATTTTGCAAGCCAAAAATTTTAAGTTGCAACTATGTACAAAATGGGGCCTGTTTCCTTCTCATCTGGTCTACAGATAAACCGGATCCCACTCCTCTCACGGGAAGCATCCCCCTCTTCCTTGTACCAGAGTTCCATATGTAAGTGTGGGGGCCCTCCAGGCTGCCTGGCTAAAGCTATAGCTATACGCTTTCCCTGCCTCATTCCCTTTCTCCCTCCAAAAAAAAAACCTAAGACAAAATTAGGATGTCAGCCAGAGGCTATTCTTTGAACTGGTCTATGCACTTGTGTGTGTATGTACTCACGTGTGCGTGTGCCGTCTCTAGGCAGAGGAGAAGTGGGTGGAGGCTTACAAACCAACCCTTTGGAAATAGAAGACAGTCCAAGAAGATGCAAGGGCCACCACAGGTCCCAGATGCTAAAGACAAGTTCTCGTTTGCTGCCAACACAGCCTACTGGCTCAGCTAACTCCTGGATGCCATCATGGGTAGTAACAGGTCACCAACCCCAGAGAGCTGGGTCTTACTGCGTTCCTGATACCCCCACCCCCGCCTGCCCCTTTGCGCCTATAGAAACAAGAAGGTTGCCTCAGCTTCATACTTGAATAGGCCTGAGCCAGGGATACCCAGGGATCAGGGACATTAATTAGCGCCTCAACTTGTTGAGCTACATGTTAAAGACCAGATAGCCAGGGTTGTAACATCTGCTTGGCCGTGGGCCCAGTCAGGCCCCGGGATTCAGTTTGAAGGGTGTGGGTCAGACAGAGCCTCTGCCAAGATTCCCTCGCCAGTGACAGAGGGGTCCGCTCTGGCTTACAGCTGTGTCATCACAGGTATGACCAGGGTCTGTCCCAGTGGGATCCTGCTGAGGTTTGACGGCGATAATGGACTCTTCCTGCCTTGTTTACGTCAGAGTACTGGAACGCCGGCTGCTGACTGGGCGTGCCTTCCCTCTGCATGCCTCTGAGGTGCTTGTGAGTGAAGGAGGACTGCCACTGACCTTCTCCCCTCAACGTTGAATGGCCAACATTAGGTCGGCATCAGGTCAGACAAGGCTGCACTTACCACAGCAGCCATGGAGGCAAAGGGTCAGCCAGCCTCGTGGCTGTGTAAGAACAGGGCCCAGTTCATCCCAGTGAGGTTGAGTGCCTGAAAGTAGCAGCTGAGAGATCCCTTTTGGTCCTCAGAGTTCTGGGAATTGGAAAAATCGGTTTCTGCTGTAAGAAAATTCTTCCAGAGCAAGAAACTGTTAGACCTCAGACTTCACAAGACCCAACCATTCAACACATGACGAAGAGTCAAGATGCTGCTGCTGTTGTTTTAAGAAAAAGAAAAAAGAAAAAAAAATAGACCTAACAACAACCAAACAGCACAAATCAAATTTCCTAACACCTTAGCTTCAAGACTGCACAGTTCACATTTCTCAATAATTTACAGGTGTCCACAGAGTGATGCTGCTGAGTTAGTGCTAGCTGGAGGAAGCAAGCTGGGACTGGAAAGGAGGTGGGGCCACACTGAGCATGCCCAGGGAGTCTCTGCTGGTCTAGGAGAGAGGGTTCCTTCTCCCCCAGGGCTAGTCAGCCTGGCAGGTGGGAGGCCAGCACTGTTGGCTGGAAACTTGCTGTCTCCTGATGTAGTTCTTCCGCGGATGGGGCAGCTTGATCTAAAGGGTTCTTGCCCCAAAGCCCAAGTTGGGTGGAGGTGGGGGGCTCTTCTCCACACAGGAGACCAGGCTCTGGATCATCAAGGAAGCAACCTGGAGTTGCCAAGACCAGGATCCAGACCCATGTGTGGAAGGCTGAGGCACACTTCTTAGGTTCCAGGCAGCTTTCTCCAGTTCCCCCTCTGGTTCTGCAACACCAGCCTCCAGAAGAAGGGGACATGGCTGCCCTGGAAGTGTTGGAGAGCCAAGGAGGGAAGACAAAGGCCACCCTTACTCCTGGTCCTAGGACCTGTGCCATCTGGCCTTCTAGGGTTGTCCTCATCATGGCCACTCCATGTGGGACAAGAAAACTTGTGGCTATGGGCCCTAGAGCCGACCACAGTCCCATTCACTTCCTCTGGACCTGGACACTGGCATACTCTGAGAAAGATGGCTCAGGCTTGTGGCCTGGCTGTGCCCGGTTAAGGTGGACCATGTCCAGGTCAGCATAGGTGAGGGTATCCTCTGGCCTAGGTGCTTTGCCTGTCTCAATGCTCGCATATTCTGTGTGGTTGTTGGGCTCGGGGACCCGGGGGGCAGGTTTCTTCTCTTTGGGCAGATTTAGGTCTGCGTATGTGATGTCATTGATGTCATTTGTGTCCTGGATCTAAAAGACATAGAGAGAAAGTCATTCTGAAGCCCTAGCCTGCTCACCCATCTATTGGCTAAAGTCTTCCTGCTATTTTGCCAATGGACTCAATCTTAATTCAGGGCCATCTCCTGCCAATGCAGTTATATTTCCAGTCTTTCTCCTCCCAGTCCACCTTCTTCCCCATGGAGCCTGAAGGGTCTTCTGAAACACTACAGTGGTTGTTTCATATCCCTGCTTCATGTCACCTCCTTCGCTTAGGAGGAACCACCACCTGGAGCTCTCTTCTCCCATTTTCCATGTCTTTTCCTTGGTCTGGAGTACCCACTTCTCCTTAAGAGACCCAGGGCACCACGGATAATTCTGCTCTAGCCTGCTCTCAACGCCTCCTCCGGCTGGGCCCAGAGCCCCTCTGAGCTCTTCAGTTCACATCTTCCTATCATCGTATCTACCACCGAAGACTAGGTTTTGCAACCTCAGTAAATGTGATCTCCCAGGAGATTGGGAAACCATCTTCATTGACATGTCCATTCCACAACTTTTTACTGGGTATCTGTTAAACTGCAGACAAGGGTAGCAACAGAAGCCCAAGCCGCAGTGACAGGATGGATGGATGGTAAGATAAACAGATGGAGGATGGGTGACGAGATGGACGGAACTATACAGTCAGAGTCCTTTCACTTGGGCTTGACTACACCTCTGCTCGGGAAGAATGTGACTTAGGGAGTAGGATGAAAATTCAATAATTTGGGCTAAGTCACTCAGTTAAGAAAAGAAAGAAAGCCTGTTGGATCCTAAAGGGGTGGTACCCTCAGCCCTGCAGGTACTCAGTGCTCTCTGGGAAATCATGTTGACTGAACTGGTGTCCCTCCCTGGCAAGGTGTGGCTGGCGCTGGGAGCCCAAAGTCTTGCTGGCTGCAAGGGAGAAAAGTGGTCACCTTGCTCCAGGGCCGGGCACTTAGTTGCATACTTAGTAAGTCTTGGGATGGGACTTTCCTCAGGCTTCAGTAACCAGTTCTCACCGTCATCTTTTACCCAGATGATTCCAGAAGGAAGCGTGAAGACAAAATAACAGGGGGAAAGGGTTCTCGCTGCCATGATTAAAATTGTTCTACATTTGCTGATAACCACTCAGAGCATGCCTAGGGCTGGTGGGGGCTGGGACAGCAAACCACGGTGTCCGGCCTCCAAACATCATCTCATCCAGCCTGGCTCTGTCAGCAGATTACGCCTAAAGTGGTGTCAGCTGCCTTGGGAAAGCTGGTTCTTTCGTTCCAGGTCCAGGATAGGGCTTTGTCTTGTTACCAGGCTCACAGGGCCCCTGTGTGCCCAGAGCTGGCAAGTTGGACAGAGACAGTGGGGCTCAGGGGTCTGGGATATATACTAACAACGCTGCCTATAAAATCTCCTCATCAGTGGGGGGAGAAGCCACCAGGTCAAGGAAGGTGCCCTTGGAGCCCAGGTCCTCAGTGACATGGGGCTTTTCCTCCTCCA
Source organism: Ondatra zibethicus (assembly GCA_004026605.1). Lineage (NCBI taxonomy): Eukaryota > Metazoa > Chordata > Mammalia > Rodentia > Cricetidae > Ondatra > Ondatra zibethicus. The sequence goes on from PVIU01000522.1 coordinate 162,234, forward strand.
CAAAGGCGAGAGAGGCCGGGGCTGGCAGGAAGAATCAGGCTACGAGGAGGGGGCAGTGAGTTGCAGGGATGAGCAACACAAAGGAAGCTGCAGTCTGACTCCAGGGCATCATTCACTTGGGACACTTTGCTCTTGGTACCCTCTGGAAATTGTGCCGTGGCTAACAGTGAACCAAGCCATCCCCAGACTGTGGCTGGAGCAGAGAGAAGGATGCAGAGGACTCGTGGGTGACTCAGGAAATGCACAGATCCTCCCTACCCTCGGAGTCTTAATTTAGAACTAGATCTGCAACTCCGGCTGAAGCAAGGAAATCACACCCCAAGTTTCCCAGGAAGGGCAGCTCACCAAAGACTGTACCTGGGTTATTTCCCTGGCATTCTTCTCGGGCTCGTGCAACCTAAAACGGAAAGAGACACAGATAAAAATATCTATCTCAAGAGCTTATGCAAATCAATCAGAATAACATTCAGGCCCTACTTCCTACATGGGTGGGGGAGGGACCATAACTGCTTATCAAATGTCTGGACCCAGGAGCCAGCCTCACTGAGGGAATTCTAAACAATGGCACGCTCTGTTGGGAGGACCTTTAAAAATGATACTGGAAAAGGTGCACGACGAGGGAAGTGGGATGAAGAAGCTCTTCCACATACTGCTGGGGTTGGGGGAGCAAGCCAAAGGGCTAGCCTTTGGGAAGTAGTGGACAAATCATGAGCATGGACAATGATCCCATCTTTTGACCCATGTTTGTGCCTTTCTGGGGGATTCAACATACAAAGGCATATGCCCTGGACAAGATGTGGAAATAAATTCACAGCCTGGTACTTTGCCAATGGGCAGTGGTTGGGGGGGATTAGCATAAAAAAACCATTTCGTGTTCAAAAAGTAGATGAGAGAAGCGGTGCTTTTGTGGGGCTGGGGAAAGGACCCACCGCCCTGCTCATGCTAATAAAGTGGCATATTTGAGTCATGTCTCCAGTCCTGAGAGGTTTTTTTTTTCCTTAAGTTACAAATGCTTTTACTAAAATGAGTGAGAAAATAAAATCTCTATGAAGTACCCCCGCTAAAAATATGTGGGAAACTGGAAAGAAAATGCTAATAGCAGTGGTCTTCTGAGCATCTTTCTTTGTTTTAGTTTCCCATATCTCCCAAATGTTCTATATTATAAATATACCCATGCAGTGCTGTTAAAAGAAGAGGAAGAAGAAAGACCAAAATGCTTTGCTTAATCAACAACGACCGTGCATCCCCCTGATTCTGCAGTCTGAGCCCAGGCTTGTCTCCCTGGAGGGTCATGGCAAAGATGAAGGGCAAGCTGGAGCCACTGGTTCTGCAGGGGTTACGTAAATTTCCAAGCCAGAGACTTGGGGCACGTGAGCATGAATAATGTCAGAATGAGCAAGCAACGGGGCTTGGCGGCAGGGTTTTTGATAGAGCTGTCACGAGTGCTTGGATCCTAACGTGTCCCAGGTGGCCAAACAGTCCTCTAGGCTCCGGGACACAACCAATAGGAGGTCATGCCACTCTCTCCCCAGTCACGAGCTCCCACCCTCTGCAGTGCCCATTGCTTGTCTGGTTCATACCCAATCACCACCGTGTTCACACCCCCTGGCCCCCTCCCACCCCCGCCATCGCCGTGGTCTGCTGTGTCTGCTCACTTCACCACCCTTACTAGGTCCCATGTCTGCACACTGACGATGCATGGGGGTTACTGCTGCTTTGCACTTTCTGTTTCAGCAATAGCCTTGGGTGACTCTGTTCTACCGCTGTGATGAAACACCATGACCAAAGCAACTTGGAGAGGAAACAGTTTCTTAGGTGTACACTTCCTCATCACTGTTACCGCTGAAGGAAGTCAGGACAGGAACTCAAGCAGGGCAGGATCCTGCATAGCCCATGGAGGGGTGCTGCTTACTGGATTGCTCCTCATGGCTTGCTCAGCCTGCTTTCTCATATAGGACCCAGGACTACCAGGTATGGCACCACCACCAACAGGCTGGACCCTCTCCCATCTATCACTAATTAAAGAAATGCCTTCCTTACAGGCTTGCCTTCCCTGATCTTAGGAAGCATTTTCTTCATTGTGGCTCCCTCCTCTCAGGTGACTTTTAGTTTGTGTCAAGTTGACAAAAACAAAACAAAACAAAAAAAAAAAAAAACCAGAAACCTAGCCAGCACAGGATCCTAACTACTTTTTCTCTTGTTTAACTTGTATCCTTTAAGACTTAGCTGTGTGTTTCCTCCCTGGAAGGCTTCACCAACAGTGCTAAGTTAGCTGGGCTGTTTCTCTCTGACAACCTCACATCTTCCTGAATATCTTCATTTCTGTTTTCTGTTCCTCCTTGCTATGCTGCCTTACCACATAGGCACAGGCACCCAACCTTGAAGCTAGAGCCTATCAAACGGCCCCAAGGCCTTTGCACAGACAACTCTCCCTTCAGGTCTTTGAAATCCTATTTTAACACTTTTCTTTGGAGACAGGGTCTCACTGTGCAGCCTGAGCTGGCCTTGAACTTACAGAAATCCACTCGCCTCTGCTTCCCAAGTGCTGGGATTAAAAGCATGTACCACTGTGCCTGGCTGAAATTCTATTTTAAACAGCCTTATCTGAACCTTCACAGAACTTCCGAACTCTGTTCTCAGGAGACCATTCCTGTCTTTCAGAGCAGAAGTCAACACTGTAAGCATCTGTCCGCTCTGTTTTAAAATATGGAAGTATCATTACTCATCCTGGGCTCAGATTAGAGTGGGGAGCATCCTGGATTCTTCCCTTTTTCATTACGAGGTGAAATGGCCATCTCCAAAAGTGACATCAAATTCGGCTACTTGGTTATCTTATGTTGCTGGTCCCAGGTCCCCAGGCTTCCCTGCCTCCATTTCTTGCTTTTATAGTGCATAAGTGGAAGTCAGGCATATTGGTTCATCCCTATAATCCCAGTACTCAGGAGGCTGAGACAGAGATTCAAGTTCAAGGCCAGCCTGGGTTATATATTGAGACTCCCATCACAAAACAAAACAAAAAAAAAAAGGAGGAGAAGGAAGAAAACCAGGAAGAAGAAGGAGGAAGAGAAGGGGAAAGAGGAGGAGGAAGAAGTTACTTTCCATACCGAACCCTTACCATACAGTGTAGTCCACCTCCACATCCTGACGGGTGAGGCTGTGCCCAGCCTGATCCTGACCCCTGCTGTGGCTTCCATCCATGTGCTCTAGCTAATCTAGCCTCATCCACACCCCTGCCTCAGGGCCTTGGCATTAGCTACTCCTTGTCTAGTGTACTTCGGCCCCAACGGCCCCACACTGGAGCGTCTCGTTCACTAGCTGGCTTCTAAATGCTGCCTCCGTAGGGAAGTCTTCCCTGATAGCCCCTTCGCTCCACCTTCTACCTTTTCTAGCTCTTGCTGCGCGTCGATTACCAAGCTCCTAGTTGGCAAGGTAAAGCTGCCTCCCAAGGGGCCATGAAACCCTAGCACCTAGCCCTGGGCTAGCTGGGGGTTCATACTCCTCCATGAATACTTGCTCAATGAATGGTTTTCTCACCGAATTTCCCCAAGTCTGGCTCCAGGCTGAGCTCAATCCAAACAAATAAATGAACAATCGAGGTAGTCCTGGTATTCTCAGAATAAACGCAGTGAAAGTGTCACATTTTAACACTGGCCATTCAAACGAACCCCAGGGTCCAATAAAAGAGCAGACAACACTCCAATGTGGGTGGGGATGTCAGAAAGCTGGGCCCGTGGCCAGCCAGCAGCCTGCAGGGTCCTTTGAGTTCAAAGATGCAGGATCCCCGTCACCCTCCCTGAGGTGCTAGGCTGTCTCCTACACCAGCACCAGTGTCTTTCTGAAAGTATTTGATGCCATGCTGGGCCAGAGCCACTGCTGCCCGGGAAACCGCCATTAAGGCTTGCTACCCACCATCACTTTGGTCTAGAGACATGAAAGAAGCTAGTGATTTCGCTCCCTGGGTAGGCTCACACTGGAATGATATGAAAGGCCAGAAAATGTCCTGCTTCACTGGAGGAAGGAACAGAGGACAGGAGGCAGCAGAGCATCAATGGGGACAAGCAGGTGTCGGTACCAGAAATCCCGCACAGGCCTGGGGCAGCCCGGCATTACATCAGTTCTCAGATCCTGGCTGCCTCAACCACATAAGGGGGACTATAACAACCTCCTGAGACAGGGGCCCCCAAAGGGTGGCCTGGAGTCGGAATCAGAGGCTCAGCTTTGGTCTGTGTTTGAATAGCCCTCGAGGCTTCGGCTAAACTCGAGTCTGGGAACCACTGTCCTTCAACAAGGATAGGAATAGAAAGGAAAGACAAGTGGAAAGAAAACCCATGGGAAGGAGTTTCAGGGGCTCAGAGCTTGCAGGCTCTGCAGGGGTGTATGTGGGGTGGGGGTGACAATTATTCAGCCATTCTTTCATTCAACAAGCCTTTATGAAAAACTTATCCCATCCCAGGGATGGCACCAAGGGATGCAGGAACTGCTGGCTGTGAACAGGAGGGACATAGTCCCTGTGTTCAAGAGGTAAAGTCAGGAAGATGTCAACAGGCTAGAGCTACTTCATACGTGCCAGAACGTTCCTGCAGGACACCAGAGGCTCACAGAGAGCCTCCTGACCCAAGAGGAAGTATTGGCCTCACTGAGGAAGACTAGGAGGGGGCCAGATGAAAGAAAGATGTCGACATTAGCTACTTTGGTGCACAATTCCAGAGGTATTGTTTGCAGGACCCACAGTGTCTCCATATCCTTTAGAACCCCTGGAGGGTACTTGTGTGGAAGAGGCAGGTGCATATGGGTTAGCAGGAAATCCAAGGCTCCATAGGTGGCAGGAGAGAAAAGAGGCCCAGCCCAGCCCAGCCCAGCAGGAAGCCTCAAGATTGTCCAGAACTAACAGTGTGTAGGCCAGGGGCCCGGCCATAGGCCTTTGGATTTAACCTTGAAGACCCACAGAGAGCAACTGAAGGAGTCTGAGCAGAGGAGGGAGAGAAGAGAGACAAGCTTGACCTTGGACAAGGCTGTAACAGGTGGAAGAACGAGGCAGGCAGAGTGAGGACGGGATTCCTGAGGGTGGCGGGGGCGGTACAGTAATGGCATGTTCAGGGGCGGAGGCTGGAGGGTTGGACAGGGTCAGTGCCTGCCTGGGGAGACCAAACAGGAGGCAAGGCTTATCCCAAGAGCACTGTACACTCTCTTGGTGGGCAGACAGAGGCAGATGAAGCTCCCCAGAGCCTCTGGAGGTAGGCAAAGTGCTCCTGCTATGTGAAGCCACAATTCCCATGACTGATGGTCCTCCAGCAAGGACAGGCTCCTCACTGCCCAAACATGAGTTGTCTTTGACTCTACATTCCCTTTACCAGCAAGTCCTCTTGGCTCTGTCCTTAGAATACAACCAGAACCTGACTGCATCCTAGCCCACACAGCACCTGACCCAAACTTTCAGCATCTGCTTAGATCAATGCAGCCACTTTCTTATTAGCCTTTTTGCTTGCACCTCACTGGTCGCCTAGGCGATACTTGTAAAACACAAGTTAGACCACATCTCTCCATGGAACCACCCTTCTACAGTTCGTCAAGTTCTATAGTACTGGTTTCCACTCTGGACCCTCAGTTCTATCCTGGGCTCCAGAAGGAAGGGAAAGAGAGAGGGAATGATGAAGGAAGGAAGGAGAGACCTGCACAGCTCATGTGATGCTACAAGCTCGCCCAAACCAACATGGAGTCATTTAAGGTTTTATACAGCACACTGGCACACTTACACAACAGACTGTGGGGTGCTGTCCTACTCTAGGGGAGCACCAGGGCTCATCTTACAAGCCAGAAAAGCCTTTTTCCAAAAGAAAGGCTGTGCATTTCCTCATCTCTTGCCTTCCTGTGTCCCGGTCACTTGGGTTTCCCCACTCCAGGCTTGGCTCTACCTGTTCTCTTAGCCAGGCATGCTAAGCCTGCCCCAGAGCCCCTGACTTCAGGTCCCTGCTCACAGGTCTCTTCAGAGACTGTGGCTTCCTATGCCTAAGCCATACACGGCCACCCACCCCTGCTTGTTGGAGCCACCATACTCTGGATGGCTGTTTCCACACTCATTTCCTCCCCAAGTCTGAGCCTGGGTTGTATCCCAGCCCCTAGAATAGAGCTCTGGAACCCCCTTGAACAAGCTCAAACACCCTTGAACACAACTTTTGCACTAAGGTGTCCTGTGATGTCACCATCTGACCTCCTGAGCAGGCTGTGACCGCAGAAGGACTTCCCCTACCACCCTAGCAGGTCCTTAAGCTACATCCTAGTGAGATGCTTGGCAGAAGGAAGGAGGGGACCATGACTAGGGCCTGGAGAGATGAGTCCAGTGGAGCGCACAGGGCTCCATGAGCACAGAGGGCATAAGGAAGGAGGTTACCCCATCACTGTCACTGGGCATCAGGCAAAGGCCTCGAGCTACCAATGCCAATGTGCCCTGAAACCTATTCCTTTAAAGCAATAATAAAAAGCTTAATCAATTAAAATAATAATACTTTAAGGTTAAATAGTCCTGACAAGCAGGGTATAAGAGAGAAAGCACTATGTATGGACAGGTAAGAGCAAAGGTCGGTGATTTACAATATTTTGGGGTCTGTCAGACAACTAAGAAAAAGGGGGTGGTCCGAGTAGATGGTTCCGTGGGAAAGGGCCTGCTGCGCACGAATACCAAGTTCAGCTCCTGTCTCTGAACAGAACCTGAACAGACCCTGACAGATGAAGCAGCTTAAGTCCGGCTGTAACCCCAGTACGTCTAAGGGGAGACGACTGATGAAGACGGGAGAGTCCCCAGTTCATCTGCCAGCTAACCCGGCATACTCAGTGGAACCAGAGGCCCCCCTCAAACAAAGTGGAGGCAAGGACCAAGGTATTCGCCAACCTTCAAATACATGCCGCAGCACACACATGTCCACGCTCACATACACAATCGTGTACACACAGGTTGGAAAAAAAAATGCGACTACGATAGTATCCTGGCCCACAGAAGCGCTTACCTTGTGGAAGAAGTTGACCCTTTGGCTGAAAGAGAAAAAGAAAAAGTGGTTATTTAGCCAGAAACTGTGTAACTTCTCTTGAGCCAAGATTTGCCTCAGGGATGTGGGGAGAATTAGCTCAGGGAAAGCCTAATGTCAAGCCAGTAGATGGTCAACTATCACCCACCACCTTCCAGGGCTAAGCTAGGCTACTGCGTTCCGCTTTTATCAGATGCCAACGGTCATGCGTAGCCGTCAGCCCCCAAGGGCCCAGGTGGCTTCCTCTTCTCCTCTGGGCCCCTCCCCATTCAAGCACATAACTTTGCCAGACCCCAGTTAGGTCCCACACTGTTGGAGAGTACATTCAAACAGGAATTTGAGTTGGGGAGTGGGTGTGGGCCTGCTCCCCCACTAACCCGCTGTGTGATCCTGGGTGGGTCACTTCCTGTCTCTAAACGTCTTTAGCTCACAGGGCATTCCTTATTTACCCATCCTCACTTTCCAAGAAAGCAGCTGTCTGGGTCAGCGTTTTTTTAGGTCTGTGGTATAGGAAGGGCATCCCATAGATTCCCATTTCGTTGTAAAATTACAACTAAAAAGTAACATATGTGCTGAGACAGGCTCAGCACCACACTTTTCACAGGCCACCCAAAAATGATGAGCTCAGGCTGCTGGGTGGAGCAGGCTGGGGCATCCCAGGACCTGAATCTGCAGGCGAGCAGGGGTAGAGGGGGGCTGCAGCTAGCATGCCACACCTGAATGGGGCTCTGGACCAAAGTACTGAGCAAAGCCACCTTTGGGAGTCTAAGGACAGAAACTGTCTTCATTTTAAACTGGACAATGGTATCTTCTCAGAACACAGAGCTGGCAGGCAAAATGGGGTCCTTCACCCTGAATGCAGCCATGATGGGGAGAAGGGGTGGCTGCTCTTCAGGGTAGAGGAGAGTGGGGTGGGGTGGTATGCAGAGGAAACCCTGATGGGTCCTCTGGCTCTGGATTCTGGCCTACCCGCCATGAGGCTCTGAAGTTTTATAATGCTGCCATGTCTCAATCTCCTCATCTGTAAAACGTGTCAATGAGATTCCCAAGGTCTGTGGTGAAACTGATTGCATTATTACATGCAAAACATCAGAGGTACTGTGGGCCCGGGCTGATCACATTTTGGCTGTCCCTGTTGTTAGAGTCTGTGTTTGAGAGCTGGGCTCTGCACACACTCCCCATTCCGTGGTTGTGTTCACAGTCCTCCAGGCTGCTATGTCTCCCCTCGTCTCTTAGGCTTTGATGCTGAGCCACACAACAGTGAGCTCCCGAGGACCTTGCACACACTTGGTGCTGGGCCTCTGAAAGGATGACTGGGACTTCACCAATGTCTACCTCAAGTGGAGCAAGGGCCCCTCCTGCGTGACTCTCTCAAGGCACTCTGGGAACAGCCCGGCAAAAATAACCGAGAGCTCAAGTCCTCAGAGAGGACTTGAGGCTTGGCTGCTGTTTCAGAGATGAGTCCTTCCAGTTGGTCCAGATGGGTCAGAAACTGTGGGACATAGCCTGAGGGGTGCCGAAGGGATGGGAGACTGGTGGGCCACACTGTCCCCCCTAAGCAGACACACGGCTGCAGAACAGCAGCTCTGGATGGCGCTTGTGTTCAGGCTGTGGTTCATGAGGCGTTTTTTAACCGCAAAGTGAACAGGATATAAAAGAGAAAACCTCGGAGTTTCAAATGGATATAAAGGGGTGTGCTGAGTTGAGATAAAATGGTATATCTATAAACATTATGGAAAGCCAACACAAAACGGCCTCCTCCATCAGAGCGAAGAAGATGTGTATCGGTGGGTCCCAGAACGTAGCAGACCTGCTCGCACACGGCAATTCACTGGGCCTCATAGCTACCCTCCAAATCTGTGCCCCTGATTAGCAGCGTGACCTTCAACGAGTCAGAAGAACTGCGTGCCCCCTGCCAGTTTCCTCTACTGTTACTGTGGCCCAAATACAACACTGAAGCAATCTAAGATGCAGGGAGGGAGTCCAATGGGGGCTGGGATGATGAGTCTGAAACAAGGGTCTGGAGCCTGTTTGCTGTTTTCAGGGCCACACATACACACACGTGCACACCCAAGGGCGAGATGCCTGGCCTGGAACCCACACCTTCCTCTGTGGAGTTTAAGGTCATGTACCTCACTGCTGTGAGGGGGTCTCTCCTGGGAGGGGCTTACATAGGACGCTGGCTGTAAGAGCTGCCTTTATTAAGCATTGTGTATCTAGGCACTTGCCTAATACACATGGAAATTCTGCTGTCTCTCCCACTTTCACTCCCTTGGCGATAGCTGGGAGAACTAACTGGGGAATCTGGTAGCATGGAACCTGCCATATGTAAGGGACACAGAAGGCTGCAGGCTGCTCAGGCATTTCCTCTCTGAGGCTGGCAGGAAGTGTCCCTGAGGTCTCCCTTTCACCCTGGCAGTTCCCCGTTTCCTACTACCTTAGCAGCAGTCCCATGAGGACATGAGACCTGAGGCAGTGAGGGATGAAGGCTGGGGAGTGACTCTTCTAGACTCCAGCAACCCCAGGACTACCCTCTGGTCTTCTTGTCACTCGAAATTACATAAGCTTAAGATGCCAGTGGCCATCCTGCGAGAAGGACCGCCCCGAGAGAAAGAAGAGATCCCACCCACCTTTCTTCTGTTTGATCCGGAGGAGGTAGAGGGCTGCCATCAGCAGGACTACTAGCAAGGCGCACACCACGCCCACCGCGATGAAGATGTTCTGGCTGGGAGAGTCATTACCTGAGGACATGGAAGAGGGACTTCATGTATGCAACTCAGAAACAGAAAACATGAAAGCCCGCCTCTTTCTCACCTGTCCTCCGTAGCTGTGGGCATCTGGCTGGCTCTCCTCTGATGTCTAGGCTGGTCTACCCACCCATGCAGGTCTCTCATGAGCACTGCAGAACACACGCTGCTGGCAGTCACAGAGAAAGCAGCTACAGGTCACCAGCGGAAACCATACTCCCAACCCTGAGGAATGCAAACCCATCCCTTCTCATCTGCCCTGGAAAACAAGCCAGCGACTGTCTGAGGGTGGAGGGTGGGCTGCTGGCACGGCTCTGCAGAGCGTTCAGGGCTCCACACTCTCTGTGCCCAGGACCTGACCTGCAGTATGTCAGGAGCTCACGGCACGGGCCAGGCAGGTCCTAGACCATAGAACAGTACTGTCAAGGGCAGGGCTCCGTGACACAGAGATGTGAACTCAAACAAGGGCCCCAACTAGTCTTCACCTGCATTGGTGGGACTGTGTTCCCCTGCTGCGATCCTTGATTACTGAGACCACCACTAATCTCTACCTCATTCCACAGCACTAAGGATAACCTGTCAGAGCACCTGCCCGACCTTTCATCCTCTCTCAAGGTTTTTATTGATTCCCTGCTATGCTTTGTGTGCTCTGAAGCTACAGGGTTAAGGAAGACAGTCATGGCTCTTACCAACTGAGTGACAAAATCTATTCCCTTTCAGCATGTCCACAACAGCAGAGGCTCAGAGAGAGACTGACTTGTCCAAGACCACACAGCAAGTTGGTGATAGAGCCCAGTGCGGACATCAACATTTCCTACCTGCAAATTCTAGGCATCCTATAAGAATCAGGCATGGGTCTCAAAGGAGCACAACGCGGGTCTGAGGGTTTCCTGAGTCATCTCTGAAGGATGAGCAGGAAAATGGTCCCTGCTGTGTTCCCTTCAGAGCCTCTGCTATGTACAAAGCATCAGTGGTGGTGGTGACAGACCATGGGACACAGCCACAAAGCTAGTGCATGTGGCCGCTTTCAAAAAGAAGAGCTCTTGATTGACAGCACATTAGAGGGGCTGAGGTGACACTGCTGTCACAGAACAGTGGAGCACGGCACTGTCCTAGACACACAGACCTTGGTCTAGAAACAGCCATGGGAAGACTGTCCCATGGAAATAGTTGTTTGGTGACACTGTGAACGAGGATGCCCTTTGCAGTACTGGTGTCCTTGAGCCAAACCATCAGCATCTACAGGAGGTGAAGGGGGCACAAGCAAGTACAGGGCAAGGAGCAGAGGCCAGAAAGAGCGAGGGGTAGGGAGGAACCACGGGGACAGTTGTTAGGTGAAGAAGACAGGAGGCAGGATGCGAGCAAAGACCGGCCCTCTTTCCTTCCCTCTTCTTTGGTACACTGTGTCGAAAGACACAAGATAGGAACCAAACTCTGAACAGTGCTGACTCTAGGGGTATGAGAGAAAAGGAGCCCACTTTAAAATTGTGCTTAGTTTATAGAATTCTAGACTGTCTTATGATAAGCATTACACATGACTTTAACATTTAAAAACAGATAACATCAAGATAAAGTAAAAAAAATAAAAAATAAAAAAAGCCAGTCAATGGGAGTGGAAGCCTCACCAAGGGTGGCGTCCATGCCCTGCTCCTTCTGGTGGGCGGAGACCCACACGGTATGGTTTTTGGCGGCCGCTGGCTTCCCATCATGGTCCACCTGGCATGTGAGCACCACGTTCTCTCTGTGGGCAGATCTGTTCACCAGGAGACAGCTTGTCCAGTTATAGGTCCCATCCCTGTTCACTGTGGCATTCGAGGCCTCGTCTGTCCGTGATACGTTTCCATTCTCCAGCCAGGTCAGCCGGAGTTTGTTGGGGTAGAACTTCTGCACCTGGCAGGTGACGTTCACCTGGCTCCCTGCCCTTGTGGACTGTTCGGTGACATCCAGGATGGGCGAAACTGAAACAGTACAGGCAGAAGCTCTAACCTTAAGCCGCAGAGGAGGGGCTGCAGACTTGAGCCTCTCCCACCATAGCAGACATAGGACTGCCAGGCATGCATCAGGCACTCAAACACTGTGGATCTCAATGGGAATGGAGTCAGTAAGCAGAGGGCCCAGAACACAGTCGATGCCTGGTCTGGGCACCGGTAGCTACCGTTAGGGTGATAACGAATGGAGTCGATGCATGAAGCTTCTGGCATGGAGTGGGAATTCAGGAACAAGAGCAAAATAAACGAAACTACCAGGGAAGGGGGCTGTGGCTCACACTGGGTACCCAGCTATTGGAGTTGCTGTTGGTAAAGTAAATGCAACTACCAGCACGGTGCTAGTCATAGGGTAATTGATGGCTGCTGTGTGTTTGGGCTAGAAGTCAAGGACATCTACCTCGGATGATGTCAGACAAGTTAGCAATCCCACGAAGAGGGCGTCTTTCCAGGGTGTCGTGGACTACCTCGCAGATGACCTGAGAATGGACATCCCCGGAGCTCAGGACCACCTGGGCTGTGCTGGAGATGTTGTAGGAGACACTCTCTCCCTTAGGGTCCACAGTGGTCTGGAAGTGGGGGAGTTCTTGCCCATCTTTGAACCACTTCAGGGTGATATCCCGGGGAGAGAAGCCATAAGACTTGCAGGTGAAGTTCGCTGTCTGCCCAGGTGTGACCCTGCTTTCTGGGCCGGATACCACTGGTGCAGAAGGTTTGGCTAGAGAAGCATTTATAGACAAGAGATTGTGAAGGCCAAGAGAAGGGAGTGGCGGGGTAAGCAACCTGCCTAGACAGTAGCATCACTACTGGATCACTAGGGATGGGCTGCAGGGCTTTTGTACACTAAATACATGCTCTAACGCTAAACTGTACCTCCAGCCTGGTGACACCAGTCATTAATCTTCGTCCTGATAAAGCTGGGATGGCCCTGTCCTTAGCCTTCTGTCTAAGGAGGAGGCAAAGGTTCTATGAAATGAGCAAGGCAGACAATAAGGCAAGGCCAGGAGCTCCAGGCCTGAGAGCTAAGTCTCCTCTGCATTGAGGGTTTCCATGATCTGGGCACACACGGGATGACTGGCCTACCTCATCCTTTGCTTTAGCTACTCCTAACTGCATTCCTGGAAACTTTGCCAACCCAGAGAAAGTGTTTGCAGACAGAAGCACAGGAAACAAACGGCACTGTAGGACGGCCATGAAGGTGGAATCCAGTGGCTGCTCTGAGATGTGAGCGCCTCCCAGAGCCACGCCTGAGAAATGGGTGGCAATGTTTCTCCTTTCTGGATGCAGTGAGGATGAAATGAGGCCCTAGGAGCTTTCTGCTTCGGATGACAGACACACAGAGATGCTTCTCAAACACGACACATGGATCTGTCCTTGACCCAAATTTTTATCAAATAATTAAAATTGTTTTAAATGTGTCTATATGTGAGTGGGTTCCTGCAGAGGCCAGAAGAGGACTCTGGGTCCCCTGGAGCTGGCGTCATAGGTGGTTGTGAGTCACCATGCGGTTGCCAGCAACTGAACGAGGGTCCTTGGTACAGATTCTTTAACTACCAAGTATCTCTCCAGCCCTAGACTTCATTCTTATGTTCTCCCTGTAAGAACTTAGGGATTCACTCAATGGCGTTTCTTCTGTCTCTACACATCCTAGTAGGGTCTCACCCATGCCAAGTCCCACATTTGAAAGGGGGAGAGGCTAGAGATTTTTTTTTAATCTCGAGTGCTTTTGTTTATGGTTGGAAACAGAGATCACCTGTGTGTTCAAAAAGTCAAAGGTGATTCTTTTATTTCTAACTAATTATTAAAGAGACAGATAGCTACCAGACAGACAGCAAGCAGCCCTACCAAGAAAGCAGAAGGACTTCGGTCCATGACTGACTAGGAGGGAGGTGGCTTCCCTTGGGTATTAATCCAAATTGCTCATTATCACCCAGCACCATTTCCAGACAGCAAATGCCACTGTTCCATGTGTGAACACATAACTTGCTCCCTAATACCCACCTAATATGTTGAGGGCAGAGAAAGGAAGGTGTCACTTGAAGAAGTCATATCATCAAAACAGCAGCAGCCTTAAGATCCTTGAGAGGTGAAGGGCTGCAGAGCCATCCTTCCAACTCCAGGGGCCCCCTGTGCTTAAAGCTAACCAACCGCAAATGTAAAATATTGTCGAAAAAGCTGCATCTATACTAAATAGTGACAGATTTTTTTTCTTGTCACTATTCCCTAAACAACTATTTACATAGCATTTGCATCATATCGGGTATTATAAGAAATCCAGAGATGACTTAAAATAGACGGCAGGATGTGTGTAGGCTACACGCAAATCTCCCCCATCTTGGATGAGGGCCTTGAACATTTTTTAATTTGGGCATCCCATGAGTACTGAGAAACAACTGAAGTTGCCATCTATTGAGTTCTTGGGAGCCTGACACTGGTTGCTCCCTCTGCGCTCTCCAGCCCATAAAGGGGTATCTAGGATGAATTTCTTCTGTAGGACAAGGCTCTGAATAGTGAGACTAGCCAAAGGCACGTAGCAAGTGAGACTCATCTCTTCCATTCAGATGATTAGTTTAGTATTTAAAAAAAATCCTCTTAGCATCTGTGCTTCCTCTGTACAAAGGAGGACAAAAACATCGCCCTGGGAAGGTGATGTAAACATGACTTCTGGCATACAATAGGTGCTTAATAAATAGCAGCTATGACTGCTATCTTTAGTTCTGAAACTACACATTTATTCTTTGGCAGTCAGAAGGCACAAGAAAGCCACTATATTGTGGCTCTTTCCTCTTTTGCAGTAACCCCCCTCAGGACCTGAGTTAGGTCAGCAGCTTCAGAACCCCAGTGGGGTCACAGGTGTTTCATTCAGATAAGTGGTTTAGGAAGCATGGAGCACTGAGAAAGAGTCTGTGATATTGGCGGGGGGGGGGTCATCAAGGCAGAGAGGGTCTGAGCTGAAGATGGGAGATTTATTTGGTTCCGTTCAGATACAGATGTGTGTAAGTCAGGAAGGTCCCTCTCCTAGGGATCTGAGCATGGCTGGCAGGGCTTTGTGGGCTGCATCTCCAGTCCTCTGGGGCCAGCTCCTGGACATGATTCTGCTCATCGCTGGGACCCAGAACACACACTGTTCAAAGGCATAAAAGGTTTTTGAGCACCAACTTCACAGGAACCAACTTTGCCAGGGGAAAGATAAAAGCCACAGTTTTTCTCCTGTGGTTTCGGGACATGCATCTCAGCCTGGCTGTGGTGAGAAACTGCAGATGCAAGCTGCAGAGGTGGATCTGAAGGTGAGAGCACTTGCTGAGCAAGTATGAGGACCTGAGTTCAAATCCTTAGAATCCATGTTTAAAAAGGCTGGACACAATGGTATGTGCCTATAACCCCAGTGCTGTGGGGGTGGTGTGGACACAGAAGAATCACAGGGCTCCGCTGGCCACCAGCCTAGGGCCAGGATCCGTGAGAGACCCTGTCTCAAGGGAACAAGGCAGGAAGTAATATAACAGGACACTAAACATTCTCCTCGGTCCTCTGCTCATGCACATGTAGATATGACAACACACATGCACACAGGCACACGCGCGCGCGCGTGCGCACGCACACACACACACACACGGGCATACACATGCACACACTTCAGATCTGTGTCAAGTCAGTTACAGCAGAATTTCTAGGGTAGATACGGGATGTGTGATGTTTTTAAGTTTCTTAGATGAGTCACACAAGCAGACAGATGGAAAGCCACCAACTCATCCCAACCCCACCAACACTTGAGGCCTGCGAAGGGAAAGTGGCCCATCCAAGGTCACATGGGCACAGCTCAACACAGTTCTTACTGATGGGATAGTTCCTAAAGGCCAGGCACTATTCTACAGTGTTTGACGTGATGTCACTGCTTCAGTCCTGACCACATACTCTGTGGGAGGGTCATGGGCAGGTGAGGCCACTAAGGTACTATGTGGAGGGTTTTGTCCAGGACACAGGCAAGGGAGTGGCTTATCTGGGATATGGTCCCAGATAAATTCTGTCCTTCTGGTCACTGCACTTTTGATACACAGAAGCCAAACCTTGCTCCAAACTTCAAGGTTTTGGGCAATTCCCCATGGCTTCCTAAGGGGCCAGTGTCCTAACACACCCTGGACACTCACAGCTCTGGTTTAAGGAGAAAATGCTATGATAAAGATGTGGAACGAGGCAGGAAGCCACTTGTTATCTGTTGCCTAGGCAAGTGACACATGACCTGGGAAGTTGGTGTCTTTGTCCTACTTGCAAAGTCAGGACAAGCTACCTGCCCTGCTTCTGCGCAGGGGTGGATGGCGAGGAGCATTGGCTGCTACCTGGAGGGAAAACTGGTAACATGCACACAAGTTAAAATGAACACACTATGTGATGTAGTAGGCCTCACACAGTGGGTGTCTCTGACCTAGACAAGTGGGATGAGCCATCCAGGGCAGCACTGCTTTCAAAGTTCACAATTGGGAAGAACTGAACTATCTATCAACAGAAGACTACAATAAATTGTGGAATTTTTGGATGCTGGAATAAAAGGCAGACATTTTCACAATGGCCTTTTGTGTCCTGATATGGAATAAGAACCTGACTGACATTTGGGAGAGGTTTGCCTGTCACTAGGGGGCCTCAAGTTCTGAACGGAAGGGGCATCCTGAATCTTTGTGCAAGTGAGGTGTGGAAAGGCTCAGCATTTCCTTGGTACCTCCTGTGTACTTGGCTCACCTGTGGAGATGCTTAGTGCCTGGGCAGCAGGGAGCCTGGCTGGGATCTGTATTCTGGTCTACACTCTGACACTCACTGGTAGCATGACCCATGTGCAAGGAAAAGAGAGGGCTGTGGGACAGGCAGATGAGGGGTGTGGGACGGGCACATGAGGGGTGCAGATGTCCTCTTACTTGCTGGCACTGGAGCCTTGAGCAAACAACTGGCCTTGGCTTCCCTGATCTGCTGAAGGTTGAGGTCAGACTGTGACCATGCTCTCCCATTGCTCCTGCTGTGAGCCACACTCACAGGACAGGGGATGCTGTACTCTGACCTGTTGCTACACATCAGGGGATGAAGAAGGCACAGGCTTACTTACCAAGCACATAGACCGCTGTTCCCTCTCCAGATAGAAATTCCTTGTCAGAGTCTGCCTTCTGGAATTTCACACAGTAGTAGGAACCGGCGTCTGCTGGGGTGACATTACTGATGTGGATGGAAAAGTCCAAGTTGTTTCTCTTGGTTGTATCTGCAACATTTGTAACTCGAGGAAACTTTTCTCCTGTGAAACTGTAGATTAGTAGTCGGCTTTGCCCGGTTCCTCTGAACCACATAATGGGTCCCAAGGGTCTCAGGGAGGTCACAGTGCAGTTCAGAGTGACTGCATCCCCAGCAGCAACAGAGAGTGACTTCTCAGGCTGAATCACCTTCAGGTCCATTGCTTCAGCTCCTGAAAAGACAGATGGCAGCTATGATCACCTTAAGGGATCCTGCAAGTTCAAGTTCATCAGTGATTTTCACTGAGCACACACAATGGTATTGAGTTCAGCACACTGCATGTGTTAACATGTTTAATCTACATGTGGGCCTGGAACTCAAGACTAATAAGCAAGAAAACAGGGCACAGAGTGCTAAGTCACCTAGCTTAGAGCAGTAGAGGGCCCAAGCCCTTTGTTGAGGTGTTATGTCTGAGCTGGGCTCCGGAATTTAAATCTGAATTTGCCAGTTAGAATGGGAACCTGGATTCTCCACCGAGGAAACAAACTCAGCAGAGATGCAGAAATAAGAGACCTCAATATCTGTGGTGCTTTTCAAAGAGGTAGATTCTGTACTGGAAAACAAGTCCCAAGCAGAGCAGTTGCTCTCAGCAGTCTGGTGATTGGAGAGCTGAGAACCCGGGCCCTTGGTGTGGCTCAGTAGCATGGGGCTGCATCACTGGGAGCCATCAGTGCATCGTAAGAGAAGGCCAGGCGCTCACTCACTGCCAAGAGCTCCAGGGACATGAGTGTGGCTTCAGCTTGGGCTTTTTATGGTCCCTAGCCTTCATTTCTTCATCTGTAAAATGTTTACCATGAGCCCATCTTGATGCACTTCTTATAGGAACACTCTGAGGCCAGTGAGCATGTTAAAGACAGCATCTGGGGGCTGCGGGGTCAGCTTAGTGGAAAAAGTACTTGCCATCCAAGCATAGGCCCAACTACCTTACTGAATGATGGTTTGTTGAACATGTGGCCGTGGAACATGAACATTTGGACACACAGACATTAGAGACTCAGTGACCCAGAGAGGAAGACAGGATGCAGACAGGAGAGGGAGGATGACAACAGCAGGAGTGGCAAGACAGGAACAGTGAGTCAGGTGATCTTGGTCCCCGGCTGGACTCTCTACTGGCTTCTAATGTGATCCTGTCTATCAGACAGCACTGCAGCAGAATCCTTGGGCAGCCTCTCTTACCGGTTGGGTAAGAGACGCTGTGTGTTTGCCCACCAGTCCATGGCCTGATATTACTGCGCTGACAAGGGGAGAGAGCCTAAGGAAAGAGAAGTTCATGGGTCAGTTCTGCTCTCACTGCAGGTACCCAGGGCCCTGGGACAGGTCCGTCATCAGTTACTCAGTGTCCTGCCTCGTCCTCTTCCCCAGCCCGGGCTCCCCTTGGGTCCACTTTTCATGGCAGGTATAAATAGAATCCACAAGTACCAGCCTGGGCACAGCCTGATTCTCACACCACAGTGGAAGAAAGAAGAACTGTAGAAAGCAGGGGCTCACTCAGCATCAGCCAGCCTAGGAACGGTAGGGCTGGTGGCCAGGCAAGTGACAGACACAAGGCCGGAACAGGCTTGAAGAGACAGGAAGGACGTCAGTGACATCATCAGCTTCTGCCAATAGCAGGGAGCCATGAACACTCCAGTGGGTCTACAGTTAACCACAGGGGACCGGTTGAACTGGAACCACCATGTGCCTGAAGCACAGGCCTGGGCGAGAACAGGCTCTCTTTGCCAGCTCAGTATTCATGAGTGGACTCCCATTCAATCAGACATAAGCAGGGAGCTGTGTCTGCCCTCTGCTTCGTCACTGTTCCAGAGCTATACATAAACTCTGGTTGTACACGTGCCGGTTAAATTCTAGTTCTGAGCCTATCACCGCATTGCTGTATTCTTTATATATCTAAACTGCTATTGACTGTTAGTTTCTCCATCATTAGGATGGCAGATCCACTAGGAAGTACCGTCTAGCCTCCTGCCCGGTATATACTGAGTCCTCAATAGAAATAGGCTCTGGAGACAAATGGATCTCTGTGATTTCCAGCCCAGCTAGGGAGACCCAGTCCCCAAAACATGTATCTGCTGAAGGAACACACTGATGAACTGAGAAAGTAAAGGTTTTATTTGCTCTGTGACCCTGGCAAAGCCCCGAGCCTCTTCCTTCATCTGTTCCGTGGATGTGGATGCTCTGTTATCATTATCCTCATCCCCAACAGAGCACAGAACTGAGTCAGCGGTTGGTGAGGAAGCTACGCTCAGGGTGAACGACAAGTTGGAGCAGGGCTATTCTTGTGGTGCAGCCAGAGGCCTGTAATCACACCCCAGGCAGGTGACAATAAAATCTGGGGCTGGGGAGGGCTGGCTCCTCCCCTCGGCCCTCTCCTTCTTTAGCTCCTCTGGAGCTCTGGACCAACTGCAAGCAGATTTCGGCAGCTTAATTAATTAGCTAGTGTTTCTAAAGCGTTTGAAGAATTTTAGAAGTGTGATCTAAGTGCCAAACATTATTTTAATCTCTCTGTATTTTCCAGCAGCGTTTTTTGTTGTTGTTGTTTTCTTTTATTTTTGCTTGTTTGCTAGCTTTTCTTTCACTCTGCAGGTTCTGTTCTAGTAACTGCGCTTGTTAGAACACACTCCTGTGGGCCGGGCCTGGGGTCAAACGCTGACACTGCCAATGAAACCATTCCCTGCTCTCTTTGGCCTGGGCAGAGAGCAGCACTACCATTCTGGGGCCTAAACCAGACAGCATCCCTGTCGGTGTTACACACTGCTGGTGGTGGTGGTGGGGAGCAGTTTGGCAGGGTGGACCAGCCATGTGACCATGCTCATCAGTGTGTCCTGGGCACTTCCTTGAGGACCCAATCACAGATACCTGTAGGTCTCTCCATAAAGACCATGAAAATATGGGGAAACAACCAACAAGTGACAGGAACGAGGAGGTGGATGCAGCTTACCCACAGGTGAATTACAGGCAGTCATAGCAAACTGTGATAATGTAACATTTTCCGTGACACAGTTTAAAATAACAGGGTGGCTATGCAAAAACAAACAACAACAGCAAAAACAAAACCCCCGAACTTTTGCAAAGTATTTAAAGGAAACAAAAAGTCTAAAAACCAAATAATAATATGGGGCTAGAGAGACGGCATGGAGGTTGAGTGGGTGCTGATCTTTCAGAGGACCTGGATTTGATTCCCAGCACCCACATGGAGGCTCACAATCCCCTGTAACTCCAGGGGGATCCGATGCCTCCTTCTGGGACTTGCAATCACATTCACATACCCTCCCCTCACACACACATCGCTTAAAATGAAATAAATCGTATGAAAAGCTTCACATAACACCATCGACGATCATACTGCTAACACTCGGATGAGCTGTGGTGAAAATCAGCGAATGAAAGCGCCACGAAATCACACCTCCCGAAAACTAAGAGCGGGACAAATACTCTGGTTCGCTTAGGCATCCTGAGGGCAATGGGAACCTGAGGATAGTGTATCCAAGGAAAGGTGACCTCTGATCCCACTGTGGAGCCACCTGGTAGCTAAATCCATGGCCATGAAAGGCCGTATAGGATCACAACAACACATGCTGGCTGGCAGGGCTATCGAGTGACATTTGGCTTGATCCTAAATCTTGAGTTTCAAGGGAAAACAGGTTATTAAAAGAGTTAAGGGCTGTCAGAGATTCCTTCTGAGTGGCAGTTTCCGTGGGGTTTGCTTCTGTGTGTTCAGCCTGTTTGCGCTCCTGTGTGAAACAGTCTAAGGAAACCTGTATTTTCAGTGTGGTTGTGGTTCTGTGGAGTGTCACTGTTCACGAGCAAACCCGAGGAGCTATCAAAATATGGAACCGTCTTTGGACTGTGGACCTAAAACTGATAAAGCTGCCCTTGCTTTTTAAATTTCTACCTGGGATATTTACCGGATGAACATTTAGGAACACATACAGGTATGAGGCATAACTCTGTGGAAGAGCACTTGCCTACATGCATGAGGCCCAGCACTGGCCCCACAACACCAAAGGAATGCATACAGGGTCTCACTGTGTTTGAAGAAAGCTATACATGCAACATTCATGTTCCATACGTGTCTGCTGTTTGAGCTTCTATTTCGCAATTCGGTCCATTTTGCTTATTGCTGTGTCTCCAACTCCTGACAACTGTGCTTGTGACAGAGCAGATGCTCAGCACATGTCTGTTGGTGGATTGAGAAGCCACATGTCTAGAGGAAGAGGCCTGGATCAGTAAAATCAGCACCTCTGTGTGCGAGGGCTAGTTCCACGTGGGAGTTGGGGGTGGGATGGGGAATACCGCCTTCCTACCGCTTAACAGAAAGTACTAGTTTGGATATATTAGTCTTTATTTCTGTAGCTAATGTTTAATGCTCTGGGAAAAGATACAAAACATGAGTGTGTTTCTAGGGAGGGGTAAGTGCCCTGTGAGCTTGTTGCCGTGGAAGGCAGTGATGAATCATGGGATCCTCATGGACTGAGGGCTACGTGCTGTCTCTGGCACACTAGTTATGAAGTCAGATTTTGAGAAAGTCATGTAAGTGACTTCTACACTCAGAAGAACTCCGATCCATAGGAGAAACAGCTCCAGATGGCTACTCTGATTACACCTTCTACCCCATCCCACCCCCAGTAACCACTGCCCTGTCATCTGGAATCTTTTTTTCCTTCTATTGACCAAAATGGCAAACGCTTAACCAGTATGCTGAGTGTTCTGCAGTAAGGTGGGGCTGAGAACAGACTAGTGGGCTTAGAAACACAAACTCCACTTTAAAACACAGTAATATTCGCGCACAGCTTTGAAGATGAAGAAAAACGGCTTCATAAGAAGTGAATAAAAGAAACTGTGCTCTTTCTAACGAGGAAACCACACCAATGCAGAAATGAAGCTAAGCTGGAGGGCGGGGCCTAGCCACCCTGGGATGCAAGTTCCCCAAAGCCTCATCCCTAGAAGGGTCCACAGCCACAGGCCAGAGCTCCAGGTGCCAAGAAGCCCAGCACCCATAACCCTCAGCACATAGCAGGACACCCTGTCACCATCTGCGTTGTCATCTGTGGCTTGTCACCTGCACACTAGGACTTCACACTGGTCCACCTTCACTGCTTACTTGACTAGATTTGGAATCGACTAAGAGAGTCGGAAGGCAGGCTGCCAGATGTGTTTGTGAGGACATTTCCAGGAAGGATTCACTGAGCAGCAAGACTAACCCAGAGTGTGGGTGGACTATGTCATGGAGTAGAAACTCCAAAGGAATGAAGTGGGAGTGGAGGTGGGGTGGGGACAGAACCAGGCAGGAGCCAGCATCCTTTTGTTTCTGTCTACCAACACACCAATTCCTTGGTCATACACACCCACTGCCGTGATGCTCTGCCAAGCGCATGGGGCCACGTGACCATGAACCCAATTCTTTGACACCATTGGTCAAAATAACTCTTCCTCCTTTTATGTTGTTCTCAGATATTCTGCAGTGCAAACTTAATCAGCATACACTTCATAGGTGCTATTGCCCATACCTTCCAGTTGTGACTTGGTGGCTGGGTAGAAAAGCCCGCTGTGCCAATACTTGTACAATGAGATATGAAGGGGGGGAATGGAGTGCTTCATAGCATGTAATGTCCTGAATTTAATGCCCAACACCACACACAGACACACAGACAACATGTGAACACAAACATGCTAAGTGTACGTAAGAGCACGTATAGACTGAGGGCAAATGCATGTGTGAACACACATAAGTGTGCGGAGCACAAACATCTACACATTTACTGGGTGGGTATATAGGGTTCTGGGTAGAAACACAGCAGGGTGCCATATGTAGAAATTTGATGCATGTGTGCAGAGACTTTGGGGAGTGCACCACTGGAGGGTGTTCAGAAGGAGTGGGGTGAGTGAGTCAATAATGGGGTGACTGTGCTGTCTGTGGGGGAATGTCTGTGGGTGAATGAGTATGTACGTGGGGACGGTAACCGCAAGAGCATGTATGTATGGTGTGTACACAGAGGTGTGTGTGTTCATGTGTATATGCAGATGGGCACGTGTGCAGGTAAGAGTGTATGTGTACTGTACATAAGCAGGGAGCACATAGGGTCACTGTTTTTGAACATGCTGTGTACCCATGTACTCATGTTTACCAGTGTGGCCAGATGGGAACATGCCTGACTCAGAAGTTGTGAAATAAGATTCTGCACAGAGCACAGTCAGAGGAGGGAGGAGCAGGAGGGGTACTGTCATCACCATCAACTCCCAGCGGGCCAAGTCTGCACCGTGCTAACCCTGCGTTCCTGCCCTGGAGAGGCGGTACTAACTTCCCAAGGCCACTCGCCCTCTGTGCTGGCCCCAGAGCAGAGGCAGGAGGTCCCTGACACTGGATTCTAGAGGGGGCTGCCCCAGTGAACAGTTGCATGGACTCTGTGGTTCCCAAGTTGGGAGCTTAGGGCTCTGACATCTGTGGCTGGTCAGTGGTTTTCCTCTGAATGATTCATCTATTCCCGCCTACAAAGCTTCCTCCACTGGCAGGGTCTGTCCTGGACACCACAGGAAAATGAGGAAGCTGGGCCTTATCCTTCAATAGCTTACTCTGGGGGCACCCATAAAACAAGTCATGGTTACACATTAGTTGCTAAGTGTCATGAAAGGAACCCTGGGGGGTCTTGGAAAGGGGCTGACTCCAGGAAGACCTCCTGAAGGTAGTGGACCCTGAGCCGGGTCTTGAAGCCGACAGAGACCAGGTAAAAGCAGGAGAAACCATGAGTAAAGACACAGAGGGGAGGCAAGGGCCTTGCAGGCAGGGACCAGAGCAGAGTCTTTGGAAATTCAGCAACAAACTGGGATGGGGCTGGCCTACAGCTGAGACAATCTAGTATTTTGGAGGATAGCTTCCAATGGACATTGTGGGGCAGACCATCCCTGCACCTTCTGCTGGCACTGCTGGACAGACCACCGAGTAGGCAAGTCCAGATGGTGCAGTAGGTGCTACCAACCACCCTGAAGCATCAGAGTCAGAGACAGGAGGCCTGGTCAACAGGAAGAGCTTCCACTTTATCTACACTGCAGGCAACTCCGAGGACTGGGCATGGTGCCACAGCCCTGGTGGCTTCTCTGTGAGGCAGTAAATTCCTAAGGTACCCAGACAGTGCCCAGCTCTGGCTTGGGGTTAGAGGCCTGCATGTCTTGTCCCCAGAGGGGTGACTTGGCAAAGCAGCTCCCTCATCTGTAAGCAGGGATCCAGTCCTGTTCCTACTTGAAAACACATGTTCAGTGGTGGAGAGCTGAGTGGAGAGCCACGTGGCCTCTCATTCCTCTCTCCCAGGCTGCACACTCCACCCATTAGCGAATCCTGCTGGCTCAGATCCCAAGCTGTGGATGAACTCCATCTTCCTATCCCGCTCCGCTCCACTGCACTCCGCCCCAGTGGCCTCCCTGACTCCACCTCATCTCTCCACAAGCCATGCTCCCTCGTAGTCAAGGCTTGAACCAGGGGCATCTCCCCTCTGTTCTTTGCTGAGGCCCCCACTACACCGAGAGCAGGATCCTTACAGTGGCCCCCCCAGGATCCTATGTCCTTGCTCTTTTGCAATCATACCAGACTCCCTGGCCACGCCAGAGCCTCGGCATGTGCCATCCCATCTGTCCATTGTTCATTCCTTAGATGCTCACATCACACAGGTCTATCTGGAACATTCCCTGCCACCTGCATGAAACGGTACTCCCCATGCTCTGCTCTGCTTGAGTTTTCCATGGACCACCTACAGCACATTTACTTCGTGTTCTTAGTGTCCGAATCTCCACCTTGGACTGACTTGTAAGCACTCCGAGAACAGGGACTCAGTTTCACTCCTCAGGTTTAGAGCAGCACCCGGCATTTGCTAAAAGTTATGTTTTGATTTGGATTCTCATCCTCCTCCCAATGAGAGTCCAGTTAGCATCCTAAGCACTGTGGACCTCTGTAAAATGAGGATGGTGTTGCTATTAGGTTTATGCCACAGGTGGAAGGGGCCAGCACACTTAAGGAGCTCAGCGCCGGACCCAGGAGGGCAAGTGCTCAGTGCAGGCAGCGACTCCCGTGTATCTGGGTGTTTAAAGGAGAAGGAGAAAACAGATGGCTATGACCTTCAGCTGGAGGGGCTTCAGGGTCTCTCTGCCCTAAAATACGCAAAACCACCGTGCAGACTGACACACTGGCCAGTGGCCTGATGAGCACCAGCTGGGTCCGACAGAACCTGAAGGTGACAAAGCAATGCTTGTGGTCTGGCCATGTTTGCCCAACGGCTGGGAAAAAAAGAAAAGGAAAAAAAAAACTGCAAACATATGCGTACTGTGAATGCCCTTTGAACTGTAATGGATCTCTGGGGACCAGAAGTCGCTGAGAGAGGTTGAAGTCATTACTGTCAACAGTCACTGGAGTGGTGTCTCAGAAACCTAAGAGCCTTCTTCCCTCCCGGAAGTGAGGGTGGAGGTTAGGAACCTACTGGCTGCCTCCCAACTTCCAGTCCTGACTTGCTCTGAAAGAAGCACCATGCTGCCCAGCATGCCCTCCTAGGGCAATGGACAGGCAAAACAGCCCCATAAGACGACCATTGCAGCTGCCAGTCCTTCCTCCATATGAGGCCTGGAGCCCTCAAGCCTGAGACCCGGCCCCACCCAAGAGGGTGCTTCTCCCAAGATGGGGCCTCCTGCTCAGGGTTCTACATTCTTAGGCTGTCACAGGTCTGGGCGCGTTCTCCTGGTCAGGCTTAAGGCTTTACTAAAGGCAACATGCACCTATTAAACATCATCCACCACGGCTACCATGCCCCAAGCCAGCAGAAGACAGTCTCCGGGTGGGATTTCTCCCCAGCTAAGCTGATGTGATTCACTGATTCCTTTCATAGAGCTTTTCCAGCTCAGCTATTAGTTCCCTTAACCCTTCACAGCCTCTGTGCAGGGAAGAACAGCGAGAATGGGTTCCAGATTGCAGATGGGGAAGCCAGGG
The DNA here is from genome assembly GCA_004026605.1 of Ondatra zibethicus. Taxonomy (NCBI): domain Eukaryota; kingdom Metazoa; phylum Chordata; class Mammalia; order Rodentia; family Cricetidae; genus Ondatra; species Ondatra zibethicus. The sequence goes on from PVIU01000522.1 coordinate 188,215, forward strand.
TGCACAGAGCAGAAAGAAGATGTGTGTCCCAGTGTCAGCCAGGGATGAGGGCACAGAGGGTGCCTGCCACATGGTCTCCTGTGCCAAAGAAGCTGGCCAGGGTGCCACAGCTGGAGAGACCTGTCAAAGCCTCCCTTTTAGAAGGAAAAGTCAGTGAGGCTGGGGACTCTACCTGCCCTCTGGAGTCCACATAGCTAGCATGAGGCTAGGACATACAGGACCATAAAGACTCCTAGAGACCACCAATGCTGAACAGAGCAGAGCAGGCCTTAAGTATGGAGCCTCTGCAGGGACCCGGCAGGACAGAACCATCACCGCCTGACTCTGGAGTACCATGGGGTCAAGGCCACAGGGTGGTCACTCACCCCTTTCTGGACATCTTTACCGTCTCTCACCAGACTGCCTAACTGGATGCCTTGGAGAAGTCACAGGAGTGGGGTCCTCCTCACAATGCCTGGCCAAGACCGCACAACACTTCCCACGCCAGCATCAGCACCTGTGAGGTGACTATCACCATGGAGTCTGAAGCTGGAGAGCGTGTACAGTGGGATTTACACACCCATGCAGAGGCTGCTCAGCTGCCTCTGTATCAGGCACTGGCGTGTGCTTCCTGGGATTGCAGCTCATTGGGAGAGATTTGTAGCATAGTCATGGCCTGGGCCCTGGAGGAGGACTTTGTGGCATCTGGGGAAGCAGTCTCTGCCCGTACAACCTCATGGCTCGTGGGCCTTCTCTTTAAAAGGGGGTTTTCATACGCATGTTGTTCCTCTAGTCTACTAATGTAGACTGTGGGCCATGTCCTGGGCTAAGGTCCCAGTGGCTTGGCGTCACCATTTCTACCCTCACATAGCCTGTATCCTAGCTGGGGAGACTGGGCTGAAAGAACCAAACAAGAAACCAGCAAGCATAGACAGAAATGGCTGGCGACAACATATCATTTGTTTACTTGGGTTTGTTTTTGCTTTCTCATTAGAATACCAGCTCCATGAGAGCAGGGGATGTGCCTCCCTTATTCACAGCCACAGCTCCAGGGACCTGAACCTGAAGCAGCTATTCAATCCAATGGCACCTATCACATGCTCAAAAACACTGCACAAATATAATTGAAATTACCCTGATAAGGATAACACAACAATCAAGAGTAAGCAGACTATGGCTCGGGTTCTAGCTGGCTGAGTGGCTTGGAAGGAGCCTTGCTTGGCTTTTGGAAGCCTCAGTCTCTTCATCTATTAAATGGGTAAAAAAATGGCTTTTGGCTCTCTGTGAAGATCAGACAACAGCGCAAAGGAAGACGTGCAATCTGAGCATCCATGAGGAATGGCTGTGTCCGACGTGCTGTGCAAGACTCCTTGTGCTTGTTCACATAACCCAGGAAAGCCAGGAGAAACTAGAAAGACAGAAAGTCATTTGGTATTGAAGCTGGGCCATTTTATCATTTCTTCTTATTCTGCACATGTCTGAAGTTTCCAAAAAATGGAAGAATATGGGAAGACATCATGTGTTTTGTGCCAAGGACAGGTACACTGAGTATTCTCTGCCACCTTATGTTTCCGTTTCTGGAAGGTATGGATGGTTGGCGTGGAGAATGGGGCAATGTCTGTATAGACCTGGTATGGCCATCATCCGTTATAGCCACTTTCCCCAGCAGCTGCTCACTCCAGTGTCCCATCTCCTCTGACCCCGGTACTGCATGTCCTCAGCTACTAAACTGATCTGAAGCTTCAAAGCCTCAAATGGATGTGCCAGGAAATCCTTCTGGCACTGAGGACCACGCTGTACGCTTTCTACTTCTGCCTCTGCTGTTCCACATCTTCCTGGACCAAAAGCTTGGCAAGGCACTTGACAGGGAAGACCCATCCTGCCAGGGTTCCAGGAACCCCATATGAACAGGAAAACAGCATCAGCCATCATAATAGACACCTCCCCCCTCCAGCATGTGGGTGGAAGCACATTTTGGAAACATCTGTTGTCCTCATCTCCTGGAGGATACACTGATCGATAAAACTATATGAGTCTCTCAAGAGAGCGGGGTGCTGGAAGCCCTGGTCACTGGCCTCCCTACTTGTCAAGCAAACCAAGGAGATGTCTAAAGCCTGGTGGAGCACAGGCTTTGAAGCCTAGGCTGATTGATCTGGGTGGCCATCCGATGCAGACACCTTGCTGAGCCATCATCCCCTCGCTGGTCAAGTGGGCTAGATGATCAATCATCAATGGTGCATCCCCAGGGTAGCTCTGAGACCCACTAGGATCACACACAGCAGCACGGAGGCCAGGATTATGATGATTATTTTTAGCATTTTCTCATAGAACCCAGGATCTTGTCAGAACTCTGGCTTTCACCGTGGAAGTGCCCAGCCCTGTTTTAAAAGTGTTGGCTTGTATCGTAGGAGGCCTGGCATCTCTGTCCTGGGCCTGGCCTGACCTGACTGTATCTGGAGACCTGTGCTAAGATCAGTCGGCCCTCTATCCCACTGCACAGGGAGCAGCTCCCAGCCCCCTCCAGTGTCTGGGTTGGGAAGCCACAATCCCAGACACTGAGTCCAGAGGGAGACACCTAGAGTCAGGTTGGGTCCAGAGCTCATTGGCACTAACAAGGCAATTAGATCACAGAGCTGGTTTCCTCACAACCTGTCCATCCCCCAGGAGAAAGCTTCAGGGGAAAAGAGATCACTGAGTCATACTGACATTTACTTACTTGTGGTCCTTGTCTTCTGAGTGCCCACTATGTGCAGGAGCCATGCTAGATTGATTGTTTTACAAAAATCCATCCCGGTTTTATATATGAGCAAGTCAAACAGGATGAAACATTGGCTGCATGAGAGCTAACAGGTACCAGGACGGGCAAGTCAAAAAGCATAAAGCAGCGATTGCATGATAACTTACAGACACCAGGCATGCTTCAAGCACCATCCGAATTTGCATTAATTGACTTATTCCCTGAGAAAGAGCTGTTAATGACATCCCTCATTTCTAGAGAAAAAAAAAGGAGACCCAGAGAAGTTCAGCAAATTGTTCAAGTAGGTGGCAGGACCAGACCTGACTCCCAGGGGGGTCCTGGCACTGTTGTGTGTACACGGTGAGGCTAATAGTCAGTGAGGCTGCAGAAGCAGATCTGAGGGTTAAACACGCAATACACAGGCACCAAACAAAGATGTAGTAAGTAGCCCCAGAGAGGAACGGATAGTCATGGGAGAGGGTCCGAGCGGTTAGCTCCTTGGAGCGGGAGGCATGTAGAGTGAACCTGGGAGGATGAGGGTTAAAACAAAGGGAGGCAAGGAAGTGCAGGAAAGGTCATTTCTGATGGAACAGCAGAAGCAAAAGGAGAGAGATAAGAGGCTAGCTGGGCACACGGATTTGTCCAAGAGCCAAACTGGGTTAGGTTGCACGTTAACAGATAGTACAAATCAAATGCCTCTTGTTCGTGCGGTGGGGGGGGTCTCCTATGTGGGATTCCTCTGGCCTTTGGGAGGTGTGTGAGTGGCCATCCAGACTTCAGTCTGCAGTGGAGAAGCCCTGTGAGCTCACAGCATATGAACACGTATGCCTGTTGGAAAACATGTAGGAACTGAGGGTCTGGTGGAGGACACCCAGGCCCTGGTGTTACTTTTTTTTTCTTCCAGGAAATTTAGTTCAAGGAACCACCTTGGAGCGGTGGAGCTGGGGAGTGACATGACGGCACGGGCAGAGCTGTCTGCACAGCTGTGCACAGGAGTCTGAGCACAGTTAAGGAGGGTCCTCTTCCATCAGCCCATGATGACAAATAAGAAATAACCTGTCACACGCAGGCACTGCAAGCAGCGAGGGGGTGCATGTGGGAGCCACTCAGCACTTTTAGACTCCCTTCCTTTCGCCCACCGCTCTCCATCTGTTGCAAAGGGCAAGACGCAGGGAGGAGCATTCCAGTGCTGGGGAAACCAGAGCTCACCAGCCCAGATGGGGCCTCTGTTCGAGCCACATCACTCCCCGTGTATTGACATCTGTGCAGCCAGTGCCATGCTCAGTGGGCTGCAGGGAGACTCAACCAAAAGCCTTCGCTCACAGGAGCCTTCCTGTAACTCTCCAGCTAAGCCTCAGGTGGCTCTTCTTACCCCAACAGTGTGGACTGCATACTCCCAAACCATTTATTCCTCCCACCAGAAGCTGAATCCGGAATTCTGGCTCCTTTACCACTTACTCCTGAGTTTTGGGCTCAGTTTTCCTCATCTGTATATCACTGGTAAGAAGAGCCAAATGGCACACCCCTAGTAAATGGGGCTGTGTAGGCAAAGGACCAGGCCTGGAATGCAGTGAGTTACTTAATAAACATGGGTTCTCTTCCCTCTCTCAACACACAGTTCGAATTAGGACTTCTTATGGACTGAGTGACTGCAAGCAAAAAAAAAAAAAAAAAAAAATCAGCCCATGTGTCCCCATGGCATGGATGGGGGCAGGGATAATAAATGGCCACAAAGTAGCCAGAGAACACCAAGCCTTCAATGAACCTTCCAAAATTCTCTGCATGTCAAGCATCGCAACTAGTCCCCACTTTTTCCTATGAAAGAGGAAATGAGAACAGCCTAGGGCTTAGGAAAGCACAGAGAAGCCACCCACATGCTATCATCTACCCAAGGGTCACAGGTTCACTGGAGGGGGCCGCTGGCCCTCAAAACTGGAACCTCAACTTCCCTCGGCCACCTCCTACTGGAGCAGAAGAGTAGTTGACTGTGAAGCCTGTGCCATCTCATTGGGAATCGAGGACTTGGTCCCTACACCGGCTACAAGAACCCACGGTGGTGACTTCACCGGAGTCTTTTTAGAATTTTCCTTTGGCATCATCTGTGTCAAGCGCAATCTTTAGAAACTTCCTCTCCTGCCTCCCGGAGGCAATAATTCACATGACCAGCTCCCTTCACCCAAGCAGTGATCTTGTGAAGCCCAGCAATCACATGACACCTCCCAGGATGACAGTTCTGCCAGAGACAGCAGTCATTCCACCCAAAGCTGTCTTCTCTAAGCTGACATTTGGGTTTCTTGCTCAAACAAATCCATGTTCCTAGAAAACTGGACAACTGCCTTCTACCTGCCCGTCCCTTCTAGCTTACTTCTTCTTTGCTGTAAATACCACACCCTGAATAAGGGAGACTGAGTCCAGTGGGGGCTGAAGTCCCCTCCCATAGGAGAGATGTGAGCATGATGCTGACCCCCAGTGGACTAAGGGTGCAGGTTGCTGGGAGGCAGAAGCTCAGTGGCCATACACCCCCCTTCCTCACCGAGAATCTCATTCTCACCTCCCAAGACTTAACACTATGAAGTTAACCTATGGCCCTCCACCGCTCCCACCTTTTCAGGTTACTGATGCTGAATGGATTGGAATTGAAGGTCCATCTTTACCATTTTACAGATAGTTTTTAAAAGTCAGGGTGGGGAAGGGGAATAGATATGCTCCTAAGAAAGGTGCTGTCGCCCCCCCAGCCAGAGCCCAGGAAGGGCAGGCTGCAGGGCTGAACACTTGTCAAGCACTACCCATTTGCCAGGAACTGAACCATAGGGGCCTGGTCAGAAAGAGGTCTAGAGTAAGCATTTAGATATTAATCTGGGCCCAGCTTTCTGGATTTCAGAGAGATGCCTGTGGGCTCCCGAGTCCTGGAGGATGGCAGGGCAAGGCTGGGACACTGGCAAGGCAGGAGGAAGCAGATCAGACCCCAGAACCACTTATAGGAGAGAGGAAATACATCAGTTGGCTCTGAAAGGACCCAACAGTGTCTGAAAACTATGAATGGGGAGGGGCACTTGGTGGGTTCCCGGGGAATCAGGGGAAACTGCAGGGCAGCAGGGAGACCTCCAGGCTGCCCCACCTCTTCCAGCTTGCCTGTTCTCTCTTCCCTGGGGCTGGCTCTCTCGCCCCTTTCTACACTGCTATGGGATGCCAGGCTCTAGGCAAACGTTGGTGAGGAGGGAATGCCGAGAACATCTTTACCTCCCTGCAAAAGCAGGGTGGTACGGAGATCCCTATGCTCATAACACCGATCCAAGAAGACACTAAACAAGGCCCCTTTTTCTTTCCTCCCCAGCTATGTCTCTGACCTTCCTATCCTTCCTGGAGAGATCCAGGATTTTTGCAAAACCCTTTTAAGATGCAGGACTCCTGAATGGTGACCTCACTCCTTGGCCAACCGGCCTTCAGAGCCCTCCTGCTGGAGACAGCCAGGTGTTTGATGTAGACCAACAAAGAAGACAAGCTCAGAGCCACAGGTACATGCGGGAACTGCAGGGAGCTTCTGGAAGCCTGCCTAAGGAAGGCAGGAGGGTAGAGGGAGATCATCCAGGGAGAGGCTGTGCCACTGTGTCTCCCAAGGGTCTGCTGATTACCCAGGCCTCTCCCCCCACACACACACACCTCCATACACTACCAGCGCTTGCTCTGGTACTAGGGGGAGAGCTCACTCTTTCCTCATCCCAACAGCCCAGCAGCGCGGGAGGACCTCTGCCCGCCGCCTTTTCTCCAATCAAGTCTAGCAAGGGAGCTACTGGGGAAGCCAGGCGCCCTACTGCCGAAAGCAATTGCCAGCCTGCCTCCTCATTCGGGTTGGGCAAGGGGTACGGTAAAACCAACTCATTCCCATACCGTGCTGCTCAGCGCAGGGCTACCCAGTCACAGTCCACAGGGCAGATCCGTATAAGAAGAGTTCTATCCTGGCTTCTAGCCTTGGCTATGTGACCTTGGGCAAGTGACTGACCCTCTCTGGGCCTCAATTCTGCATCTGTAACCCCGGTTACAGGCATCCGTCGACATGAGCTGAGCGGCAGTGTGCGGGGCCTGAGCCCGCAGCTTGGGAAGGGTGGCAGTGGGGAGCTGAGGGTGCTTACCTGAACAGGAATAGGACGCGAAGAGCAGCAGGCAGAGCAGCAACGGCCCTAGGCGGCCAGGGGCCGGGCCGGCGGGCTCCATGGGCCGCGGCTGCAGAGCAAGGAGGGAGAGCGGCGGTGAGCGCGCTCGGCAGGCGGGCGGGCGGCGCGGGCGAACGACTAAGGCCCCTCCCCCTCCGCTGCCCCCCAGCGCCACCGCCCGGCGGGGTGATCTGACCCCCTCCTACAATGAGACGCCGAGCGGGGAGACTTCGGGAGCGTGACGCCGGGCCAGGCCGGCGGGAAAGGGGAGCGGACCCGAGGGAGCCAGGCGTAGAGCCAGAGGCACGGGGGCGGGGGAGCGGATAGCGAGGGAGAGGGAGAGAGGGGGAGAGGAAGAGGGAGAGGGAGCGGGGACCGAGCACAGAGAGCGAGCGCGAGCAGAGACAGCTCGCAGAGCGAGTGCGGGCGGCGCGGAGCCGTCGCGAGGCCAGCGCGAGGGCGGCCCGGCCGAGCGCCCCCGCCCCGCGCCCGCACCTTCCCGCCCGCGCCCCAGTGCGCCCCGCGAGCTGCGCCGCCCGCCTCGGCTCTGCGCGAGCCCGCTCTGCCCGTGCGGGTCCCCGCCAGCCGCTCGGACCTGAGCCGCCGCGCGCAGGGCTGCCAGGCGGTGGAAGCACCGCTCCCGCTGCCCAGAGGCTGACCGCGCAGCACTTTGCGCAAACTTGTTTTTCTGAGGTCGGCGCCGCGGACTGGCTACTCCGTCCTCTTAAGGTGGACTGGGGAAGTGGCGGCCGATTGCCACTGGCCCCGATCTCTCACCCTGGTCAGTCCTCCCCTCCGGTGGGCAAGAGGCTGCCCGTGGCGCGCTGGCCCAGGGTAGAGAACGGAGGAGGCGGGGAGGCTTGCTTTCTGCCCCTCCCCAAGAGGCCCTGTCCATGTGTCCCAAAGCAGAAGGTCGGCCTCCGGGTGCGTGTGGGTCCTAGGGGCCCAAATCTTTCCAAGCTGGCCCGAGGTAAAGCAAAAGCAGGAAGTGAATGCAGGAGGAAGGGGGAGAGGAAGGAGAGAGTGATGGTACAAAAATAGCGTGTGTGTAGGAAGGACTTCAGTGCCTCTTGGTAAAGACGCACTGGGGGAGAGGAGCAGGAAGAAAGGGGTGGCAGCGAAAGGAGAAGGGTAGGGCTGGGCCTTAGGGAGGAGACTGACCAGAGGCCTTCTCATCAGGGAGAATAGATTGAGGTTGGAGAGGGCACAGATAGAACTGTGCTGGGAGAGGCCTGCAAAACAGTGACCCTAATGAGGAAGATGGGAGAAAGGAGAACTAATAATCCCAAAGGAGCCTCTGGATGCAAAATGCACCCTCGCTCCACCTTTCCTTGAGGGAACACCAAAAGCAGTCAAGTGCTTGGTCATCTGCAGAAGGCTGTGCACCAAGGCAGGGAAGAGGCACCAAGACCCTCTACTAATTGAAGAGTTTCCCAGTTGAAGGAAGTTCAGAGATAGCCAATTTTGCTTCCCATGATGGCAGTTGAGGGACATAATGAAGCAAAGCGGGCCCTGCTGGCTCGGTCTCTTAATAAAGAGGATGTTGAGGCTCAAACAGGGAGGGTGATTGCCTAAGGCCAGCCCTCAGAAAGCCCCTTATGCGTTGGCACCCCTCTGTCCTCTGCACCTCTGGCCAAAAGCCTGGTTCTGTGTTTTTTTTCTTCCAGAGAGGCAAGCAAGTTACAGCTGTTGGGCAGAGGGACCAGCGTCCAAGATTTAGATCTTTCTCCCCAGTTTATAAGTTGCAGACTTGGAGAAAGACCTTGTTTCTGTGTCTTGGCTTCCCTTTAAGCAACCTGGCCAATGTGAGCAAGCGACCCAGAACTGCCACTGGAAGGGTTACTTGAGTTGATATTTGCACTGCATTTTAAGAAGAGCTTTACCATGTACCAAGGGCAAGGATGGTGTTTGAGAAGTGTTTGGCAGCAGTCCTTGCGGGACCACAGGGCAACCCTAGCAGGAATATCAGTTGTCTATCCTTGGGCCTAGGGGATTACAACAAGAACCTGCCCACAGTCTAGTAGAAGATGCAGGTACACGCAAGCCAGAAGAATGAACAGAGAAGGTCTGGTAAGGAGTGTATGTGCGTATGTGTGTGTTCACTTATTTAGCTAAAGACAAGGATGTATAGCCAGCATGTCTGGAGGGTAGTCCAGAAGACTAAGAGAATTGACTCTGTGCATGGGAACCGCTGCAGGCAGAATCAAGTAGGGACTACCATGTTTGATTTATATGCTCAGGAGGCCACTATACTTGGAATAGAGAGAGCTGGAGGGAAGAGAGTGTGGAGTCAGGGGACTAGGCAAGAAAGAACCTGGTTCTAGCATCTGAAGTAGTCTGCAGGGAGTCTCCAGTTCTTTAGATGATGTCGGGCAGGATCGTGGAGGTGTCCAGTAGAGCCTCCAAAATCTGCCTGGGGTAGCAGGAGGCTGGAGTCAGAGATGATGTGGCTTCCTCCCTATGCTGCTCATACATAGTTCTGGGGCAGGCACACACTCCTAGACACAGAGCTGCCTGGGATTAGCAACCGGGGGATTAGGAAGAATAAGCAGCATTGTACCACCTGCTATTTATATATAGCATCTTTGGCAAAGGCACTCAGCAGAGCTTCCCAACTACCCCCTTCCCTCTCACATCCAAGTATGGGAGAGTTGACATTTGTCCCCATAAAAGTCACTTGTGCTCACCCATCAGTTACTGTGAGTCCACTGAGATTCGTGGACAAGTGTGTAAGCTAAGTGGGCTTCGGTACAGCCTTCCTGGGGTCACGGAGATTATGACAGATAATTGATACGGGTCAGTTATCATAGCAGCCAGACTGGGTGCTATAATTCAGATATTATTCATTCATGCATTTGCCATGTGCATTGTCTACTATGTGCTTGACGGTGCACTGGGTGATAGAGATGTGGTGGTTGGAGGGAACAGACCGTGTACTCAAGGAGCTGACAGATTAACCTGTACTGCTCCACATGTCAGGCGAGCATCCATGGTCCAGGGAGGAATACATAGAGAAGGGCCAAGGGCACCCATGAAGAGGGGCAATGCAGTTCCCAAAGGCAAGATGGAGGGGCTGTGTGCCCTCTCACTGGTGTCCATGTCTCTTCTCTCCCCTGTCCATTCTTGGCAGCCAAGAATCCTTTTCTATGAGGCTGCACAGTAAAGATTTAATTTCACCCCCTCGTGTGTGTGTGTGTGTGTGTGTGTGTGTGTGTGTTTGTGATGTGGTGTAGGTGTTGCAGGATTGCCAAAGAAGAGACTTGAATGAGCAGGAGGAGGGGAAGAATCTGGGGACTTCAAAACCAAGACACAAGTGATTTGACTTAAACAACAGGGCGCTTTTTTTTTTTTGCCCCAGTCCATGCAAAAGAAAGACAACTTTAATATGAGGTGCTATATGAGTGGCCAGGATGTGAATGCAATCTCAGGAGGTTCTGGCTTCTGTAAGAACGACAAAAGCATCCCCTTGTGTGCCAGGCCTAAAGATCCGTGTTCTCTCATTGAGGCCCCGGCCACCCCTTTGTATTTCTAGATGAAAGAAACAAGGCCAGACAGACATTGACTTGACCAGGGCCATTCTGCCAGGCATGCTAGGGCCTGCAGAGACTCAGCACTGCTGCCACAGCCTTGCCCATGCTTGCTCTTGATTCCCATAGCCCTGGGCTGGCATCAGCAGGCCAGGCCTGGCTGCCTTTGTGTGAGACCTGTCAGGAGGCTCGAGCTGCCAACGACCTATTTTTGCAGGGCAAGAGGAGCCATTTAGAGTTAGAGGCCTCAACTCTGAAGCCAGAATAATTAAAAATAAGTATCACAGACCTCTGGGCAGCTTGGAGCACGGGCCAGCAGTACTGGAAGGAAGCTGCTGAATGGTCTGGAAGCAGGGAGTGAGGCTATCAACTAGCTCCCATGTGTTCCCTGACCCTCAAGTGGGCCAACTGGAGCCTGACAGCAGCCCTTTCTGGGGTAGCTGCTGTCATTTTCATTTTGTAGCTATAGAAATGGAGGCTCTGAGGGATGTAACCACTTACCTAGGACACATGGCTGTTAGGTTTTCAAGTAATCAAGATTTGAATTCAGCTCTCAACATAACAATAATAATACTTATATATTTTTTGCAGCATCTACTATGCTTTGCAGTCTTGTACTTGTGACATAGTCATGCCACACCTGGTAGGGGTGCTGGTCACTACTTCATTTTACAGCAAAGAAAGGCAAAAGTTGAAAACCCCTCCTACTAGACCTCTCTCAGCATAGTCTTACCAGAGGTTGCTGTTGGTCATGCCCCTCCCCCCCACTATGCCCTATCCTCTTCCCTACTTATTTATTTATCAGCATGTGTTGATGTGTGTCATTATGGTGACCCTTATTCCATTTCATCCACCTCCCTACAGGTTGGCTCAGCCTAGAGGTTCAGTGGTTGTGTCTGGGGACAGTTCCAACGGCTCAAAGTTTAGCATGTTGAAATTAGCCACAGAGCAAGTTACCATCATGACCTCCTCGCCTGTGCCAATTTTAGGACAATAATGGGGACCTATCCAAAGTGTTTCTTGTAAGGGTTAAATAAGTTCATATTACAATTGTTTCCCCTGGAACTGCAGCCTCAGGACTTTCAACACTGAACAGTGGAATGTAAATTAGTATCTATTAAATGTATGACGTGATCTGTCCCAGCTTACCCAGTGAGGAGTCACAAGAGCCCACATCTGAAGGTCAATATCTCTCTACCAGCCTGCGCTGCGACCACACTTGTCAAGCCCCCTTCAACCACATCCCCCCACATCTGTGATTGTACCAGTGTGGATGAACAACAGAGGTTCCAAAACCCTATCCCAGGTAAAGTCTGAGAATCTGCATGTTTAGCAAGGGCCCCAGGAAGCTGATGCCACTGGTCTGGGGACCATACTGTGAGCTAAGACAGAGAATAATAGTCTGTGAGCCCAGCTCCAGCTTCCCTGTTGATTGTCAGTTTGCTCGGGCCCTCTGGATTCTTGGGGGGGGGAGGGGAGGCGGAGGTCAGGACAGCACCTTCTCTGAGACGGCAACAGTACTCCCAAGTGGAGAGGGCCTAAGACAGATCATTCACAAGCCCTCCTCCCCACCCCCGGGAGCCTTGTGGTAATTAGTGCTTTCCCAGGAAAATAAGAGACTGAACCACTCAGCAGGCAAGCAAGCAGGCAGTGAGCAGACAGCTAGCTAGCCAGCCAGCTTGCTACTCTCCAGACTAAGCTCATCAGGGGTGGGGTGCACTGTCAGGCCCTAAACACTGTTCTCCAGCTCTGCGGATCTGCTTCTACCCTGAGCCAGCCCAGCTGTGCTGAGCTGAGCCTTCGCCACAGCGTGCCCAGGAAGAATGTTGATTACATCTATGAATATCAAAAGACCTGGGTTCCAGGGCTGAGTGTCTGGTAAAACTCCTAATCAGCGCCAACGCCAACGCCAACGGGTAAGCCCTTGTTAAGCCCCAGTCCTGAAGGAGTCCGGTCTTGGACTCCTCGCTGTGACTCTCTTACCTGGATCCCTGGATACAATCTTATCCCCACTCCACAGGTGAGAAAAACTGAGGCAGAATGTAAGGTTCTTGTCCAAGGCACCAAAGTTGAAGGCTCCAGAGGCAGGCTTTAAAATGACAGTGAACAGTGCAACTACCCCTCCTCTTCACACGCTGGCTTTTACCTTGTCCAGAGCTTGGGACACTCCACGGGACCTCTCTGGGTCTTCTCACCACTGAGACGGTGCCAGCACTGAGCCTGCTGATAGATCAGGACACGCGGGCTCTGGTGAATGAATTGACAGCGTCACAGGGCTTTAACTCCATTGATGACTCGCATAGCTCAGGGGCTGAGAGACCTGGTTTGTTCCGGGGTCTGCCAGCCCTCGCTGTGTGTGTGTAAGCCACGTTGGAATCAGGATTATTGGGTTGGGGGGGGAGGGAAGGAGGAAGAAGGAAAAGAGGGAGGGGGACTGAGAGGGAGGGAGGGAAGGAGGTAGATGACTAAAATCCCTAAAATGTGAATAAAGGCCCCTTCTCCATTTTGATTCTGCTTGTGGGATACCTCCGGCATAGTGTCTTGGGGTCCCCTTTACACATCTCTTTTTCTTCCTCCCTACACATAGCCCCATTAGCCAATCTTCTTGGCTCTCTCTTTATAATAAACCAAAGACCACGCTACCTGCATCGGGCCCTGCTCTGGCACCTGCTTTTCTCACATTCTCTCTGGCTCCTTTCTCCTTGGACTTTCCACTTTGTTCTTCATTAATTCAAACCTCCCCAGAAGCCTTCCTCGTCAGTTTCGAAATGAGATCAGAAATTCTCAGGTAGCTGAAAAGGCCTCCCAGGGTCAGTCATACTGCGTGATTCACCCCATTCCAACCATGCTCGTCTTCTTAGTGTGAGTCCCTGCCTTGGGGCCTTTGCACAAACTGTTGGCTATGACAGCAACTCTCTTTCCCCACTTACCTGCCTTGTTTGTTCCAAGTCTTCCTGCTCTATTCAAATGCAGTCCCCTCAGGAAGGCTGCCTCACCATGCTGTCTAAAAGTGTGCTTTCCACCACCTTGTTCCTCTTTTTTTTTTCTTGAGTGCATCGATGTTTCCTGCTGGCTTGTAAATGTTCCACATTATGGGCTGGGGTGACTCTCCACTCATTTGGGGGCTCCATGGAGACTCTTCCTTTATTCCCAAGTGCCTGACCTGAGCCTGTACACGGTAAGGCCTCAAGAAGTAACTGAGGGCAATGAAAGGGGTTGAGCAGGAAGCAGGAAGCTCTGCCTGTAAGGGGGCTGGCAGCTTCTCAGAGGGGCTAAGGTTGCTCTGTGCTGAGGGCCCAGTTTGGCCTGGCCCGTCTCAAGGGACAGGTGTTTTTGCCCGGCTCCTGCTGCCTTCCCAGACAGGGAGTCCCCCTCCCTCTGGCATCATTCCTGTTTTATGGATAGTGTATCGTCCCTTCTACAGGGCCTGCTGGAGTGTGAGGGAAAAGCCTGACAAAACACCACTTCCTCTGCGTCAGTTTCTGATGAGCTTCGGCAACAGCTTTTGAGGAACGAGAGCCACACCAGGCCTGTATAGTGCCATTGCTCTTGGAGCCGAAAGTCCCCTCCGAATATGTATATCAACAGGAACCTTCACTATACTGGGTCAAGGCCGAGCTCTTCTGTGCCCACTTGCCACTGCTCACTGAGCTAACAGGCTGTGTGAGGAGATAGGGTGCCCGGACATCCCACTGGGTTGGCATTAAGACCAGATCATGATCTTTTGGTCATGGTCTCTGCCTCTCATTCCTACTAGACTTTCCACTCGTAACCTCCACCCCCAACTGGCCATCAACCTGAGATTCCACTACACCACCCCCAAGCCCATTGCTGTGCTCTTCTGTCCTTACCAGGACAGTGGGGGAGGCTGAGCTGCTCCTATAAAGACTTCATTATCTGTTCAGGGGCAGTCCTTCCCTTACCCCCAAAGACTGCGTTTCTTTGTGTAGCCTTGGCTGTCCTAGAACTAGCTCTGTAGATCAGCCTGGATTCAAACTCACAGAGATCTACCTGCCTCTGCCTCTGAGTCCTGGGATTAAAGGTGTGTGCTACCACCTAGCAATGGGGCAATCCATTTTCATAGCTCCAAGAAATCCTAGGCCTGCCTGTGTTCCAGCTGCTTCTGAGTTCCCAGGGTCTGACTGAGACTGTTCCCCACCTCTCCACCACTGTGACCCCACCCTGTAGTCTTCCGAGGGTCCAGTGTCAGGCAGTGCACGTGGTGGTTGTAAAATAATGTCTTGTGAATAAATGGGACTTGCGGATGAAAAGAGTGGCTCTTTTGTCATCTGTCATCTAGAGGACTTGTGGACAGTGCAGCGTAATTGCCGTGTGTGTGTGTGGGGGTGTGTTGTGTGATTCTGAGTAGTTATGTGTTTGCCCATGGATGTGGACACATATATCTATTTGCAAATATCCAAATGTGCTGAGCTTGTCTCTGTGTCTTTGCATGTCACTGTGGGTTGTGTGTCTTTATGTGATTGTTTGCAGATGTGTGAGGACTGTATACAAATGTATATGTGCTGTCTGTGACATCTGTGTGCTGCATGCATGCCTTTCTGTGTCTGTGTATCTGCATGTCTGGGACATTCTTTGATGTATCTTGCTATGTATGCTTCTACCTTCTTCCCCATCTTGGCCTCTCCTGGGGGAGCTGGAGTACCCCTGTAGCATATTCTGATTTAGGGTTACCTGGCAGGCAGGAAGAAGGGTTCCATACCCCTCCCCTCCAGCTAGAGGTGCTAATCACTGGGTTATATACAGATGGCAAATGTGTGGCTTCCAGGCCTAGAGGAGGGATGGTGGAGGGGGTGTGCAGATGAGCAAACACATATACACAAAGCTAGAGAGGAAGGGGAGGGAGAGGGAGGGAGTAGGGAGAGAGGGGAGCAGAGGAAGGGATAGAGAAGGAGAGGGAGGGAGAAAGGGAGAGAGAGAAAGAGAGAGAGCAAGCAGAGGGATGAAAAGGAGGCAGGAAAGAGAGAGAGAGAGAGGTGGGGGAGAGAAAGTAAATTTAGAAGTAGAATAGGCCTGCTTGCCTTTGGGTGCTGTGGGTACAGGGTTTTTTCCTGAAGGATGGCTTTTACCAAGGGGAAGGAATAGCTATGGTATTTTCCTTTCCCTAATTATTATGGAGTTTCGGTACCACAGGGTTATAGACTGGTAAGACGTTTTAGGTCTGTGAAATTGTAGCATCTTGGGCCAGTGTGATTCTAGATTTCCAGAACCACATTCAAGGATGGAACTCTTACGCGATTGGTGGCATCTTCGGCTGCATTCTTTCCTTCCTTCTTGGTTCAGCCTTTCTTTGAATGAAAGTGGCCAGGGAGTGACCTCAGGGCCTCATGAGGCTCAGCCCCTGGCTCACACAAGGCTATGGAGAAGTTCAGCTGGCTGGCACATTTCTACGGCTGGCAGACAGGAGTCCTCTTGCACTGAATTCGGCTTCTCACCTGGATGGTCTGCCGACTCATAGTCACAGACTGTGCTTCCAGCCAGCATGAGGGTGCCTGTGTTCCCAGAATATGTTTGCAGTGGCTTAGCCACTGCAGGTGTGTAGACAATAAAGGAGGAGATAGCCATCCATAATGGAGGCTGAGTAACCCAACCTGAGGGCCGAGGGCCAGCTAAGCATGCAGACACATTCACCAGAATATCCAATAGGGGAGGCTCTTTCTCTCTCTCTCTCCCCTCCCTCCCTCCCTCTCTCCCTCCCTCCCTCCCTCCCTCCCTCCCTCCCTCTCTCCTCCTTTTATTGAAAAACAGTTTCATGTAGCTTAGGCTAACTTCAAACTCATCATAGAGCCAAGAATGATCTTGCACTTTTAATTTTCCTGCCGCCACCTCCCAGGAGCTGGGATTACAGGTGTGCATCACTACACCAGATTTTATGTGTTGCTAAAGATAGACCCCAGGGCCTTTTGTATGATAGGCAAATCCTGAGCCACATCCCAAGATTTTCCTTCCTTACTGTTTCTCCTGATGGCAGATGGCAGCTTACAGGACCAGACTGTGTCCTTCCCCTGGGATCCTGGGACTCATCCCTGAGACCAGTCACTGCTCTAGACTTTGAAATCCCCAGGACTTACCCAAGTCCTTTAGCTCGGTGGCCCATTGGACTCTAGCTGCTAGCTTCCACCACAGTGTCCAGTCCTTCCTTTGCATGGATTCTTTGTTGTCTTTTCATGCTGCAAACTCTTATTCATTAGCTGGGTGAAAGCTTCTAGTTAATTCTAAGTACCATGAGAGAAAGAGTTTAATGTATTTAATTTGTAATTTCCCAGAGTTTTCAACATTTACTACACAGGAGGCATTGAATAAATGTTTGTTGAATGACTGATTGATTGTGTACATTAAATTCTCTTCATTTTTCCTTTGCAATCTCAGTCCCATAAGCCCTTGCAGGTGTTTTCCCAGGTCACCCTGTCCCTAGGAGCATCTGTGGGTGGGAATCTTGGCAGGCATGAAGACCATGTGGCTGACCCTGGACAGATCAATCTTCCTACCTGTGGCATCCAGTTAGGGCTGCCCCACATTTCTTTGTCTGGTAAGGTCACCCAGAGTCTGGCACCCAGGAAATGCAGGCAATTGCCAGCAGCTCAGCATGGTGACTTGTAGTCCCCTGTTGGTCTCAACTGTGAGCGCCAGGCCAACCCATTTGGCAGCATCTGCTTCAGAGTCTAACTTGCAATTGCATGTTCCCAGGTTCTCGCTGCTTAATATTTAATAAGCAGACAGCTGGCCTTCACTGGAAGCCATTTAAGAACCTGATTACCTTTTATCTGAACTTGGCTTTAAGTGAGGCCTGGACTGCTTTGAGATTAAGCATAAAGTCCGTATCCTAAGTCTGGCGCCAGCATAGGCCTAGACCATTAGGTGCTGGTAGAGGACCTGCCTATGGGCTTAATAGTCCTGGGTGACTTTACAGGCTAGAGGGAGGTGGGGCAGCTCCAGATGGCCCCGCCTCTCCCTTTGTGCCACAGGTTCATTTGGGCAGGGAGGAGAAAAGAGGAAAAGCTCTAATGGGACCTTCCCTGACTCATATCCTAAGTGGATAAGGGGGCAAGGGGGATCCCGCCTGGGCTATTTCCCAACAGGAAAGGTGGTTCTGTCCTGTGTGGCTTGGCCACCAGTAGCCAGAACTAGTTTGTGTGGATCCATCAGTGCCATGGAGTTGGGTTCAGGTTGCCATGCCAGCTTACCCTGGCATAGGGCTGTGAATTCTTCCACAGAGGGACACAGGCTGCAGTAATGCTCTTTGATGACCAAGCCACCCTCCTCCCCACAACACCCACACCCACAAGGCTTGGGAATGCTGGCGTCAGCTCAGCAGTCTAAACTCTGCAGAATTTGTTAGGTCAAGATGGAGAGGGTCCAGATGACCTGTGCAGTGTTGGGAAGGTTCAGGAAGTAAGAACATCAGTCTCTGCTATTGTCCCCCAGGGGTCCACAGGGTCAGGAAACAGACTTCTCAGCGGATATGGAAGGAGGTGCTGTTGGAATTCACCCCTGGGAACACAGCTCCCCTGATCCCAGGGAGAACTTCATAGGCTGGGGAGGCTCAGTTCCTGCTTCTTGCTCTCTCTGGACAAGTCCACTTGTCTGGGGAGACTCCCTGGCCCACATGCTGCTTCTGGGCATCAGGCAACCTCATGGACCAGCCCTCTCCAACAAACTCCTCTGTTTGCTTCTGTTCTCCACTCATAGGTCAACTGGTCCAACAGATTTCAGAACGCATATCTTGGTAGGGTCTAGAAATGCACTCTTGATGAGCTGCAGGGTTGGTGTCTTTACAGGGTGGCGCCTGTAAACACCAGGGTGATACTTAACCAAGCGCTTTCAATACGTAAGGTGCATGCTAGGTAAGCAATGGACCATACACATCTCCTAAACTCTCCACCATCCTAGCCCCTCCATTTCTCTTGTTCTGGCATCATTCCCAGATGTGGGCGGTGCCTTTAGGATGCTGCCTTCCCATCACCATTAGCACCTCCCCCTGAGCCACCACCTTCCTCAACCACCACTGGCTTCCTCCAGACTCTTCTGCCTCTATCCTGACCCCTCCAGATCACCCTTCACCAGCAGCCAGGAGGGCTTAGAACAAGTGATCATATCATGACCTTCCCCTGCTTTGAACCATTTAAAATTAAGCCCAGATTCCATAGCCAACAGTACTTCAAAGGACCCCCCCTCTCCTCCATCCTCAACTGTATTGTACAATCTTCCATTCCCAATTTGCTTCAGCCACATTGGTCTTCCCTCCTCAAATGAGCCTATGGAGGCCAACCTAGGGCCTTGCAGTGACTACTGTGGGTCCCTTGAGCCTCTTTTCCAATGTCCATCCTTATTCTGTAAAACACCCCTTCCTGGCACCCAGCTTCTTGCCTGGCTCCAAATTTTATAGCTCCTGTCACCTTCTGATAATTTTCTTTCTTTCTGTTTGTTTGTTAATTATGTGTCAACCCCATGTAAACATCATTTAGAGTGGAACTTCAGGTCACAATGTTTACTGTTGGGTCTTCAGGACCTAGAAAGTGCCTGGCACATTGCAGGGAGTTTGTTAAAGGACTGTGAATGTGGCCTAGGAATAGATAATATGGGATTATCCCAATTTACAGAAAGTCTGGCAAAGCGAAGTGTAACTTACCACCTCAAAAAGAATGACGTCATCTCCAGCCCTTGTCTGTGTGGCTCAGTGCCCAAACTGTGATTCATCTCTTCGTATCACCCCCACCCAAGCCGAGGTAACATCATGGAAGGGGGAGCAGGAGGATTATAAAACCCGGAGGATGGCAAGGAGTTCAGCGGAGTGCTATCTTCTGGGTATAACAGAGCCATTGCAGTCCGGAACACACAGCAGCTCTGGTTACCACCACAAGACCTGCACACAACAAGAAAGACAGGAGAGTAGGACAGGAGCCAGTTAGGAAGAGAAAGGGTCAGCAGGGGCAGGTGAGGTAGTGAAGGTGAATGTGATCGTGACTCATTACACATAGGTATATAATTGTAATATATAAATTAAAATTCTAATAATTAATTAATTTTAAAAAGCTTCACCAGGGGACATGCTGACACTAGCACGTGTGATCCCTGGGATGTACATCTTGGGTCCCTGTCCTGGGGCTGGGCCTGGGAGTCTAGGATGGAGCCCCATATCAGCGTTACCCCTCTCTGTCCCATGGCAGCTACTCTTGCCATAATCAGCTCCTATGGAGGATGTGGGCTTCTGAAAGTCCTGGGCTACTCTCAGAGGCTGTCTTTGACATAGTTAATGAAATAACCAGGCACTTTACCCGTTATCTGATAGTAATATCTTTTGTCACCAGGCTAGTTCAACAGCTCTGATGTTGCAAACTAGTCCCAGGCTCTCCTGCTCCTCCTCTAGATTCCAGCAGGGGTAGGGCCCCCTCCTTTCTCTCACCTTCCACCTCCTCATCTTCCTCACATCCCCCATCAGTTCTGAAGGATGGCTGCTGCTGAGCAGTGAAGGAGGGGTCAGAGGTGTTCTGCCGCACAAAGATGCGTAAGGAGTGACCCAGATCTCACGCCGAGACATAGAGGAAGCACCCGGGTCCACAGGGCTGAGGTTCACTGAGCACAGCCATTGGCATGTTTAATTGCCACATGATTACATCCAATTTTGATTCCACTGCGCAGAGGCAGAGGTAGGAGGCCCCTGCCTCTAGGGAACCTCCAAGTGGGGATCTAGTTTGGGTCTGGGGCCATATGCATTTCCAACGGGCATCTTGACACTTTGTCCTTGTGTCCCACTGAGCCTCTACTTCTCCAAAATTTCCTATCAGTAGGTATGTATGGAAACACAACATGAGGAGCTCCAGGAAGGCTTATAGGTATGTGGGGGTGAAGGTGACTCTCTGGAAGTGACTGTCCGGGGATTCTACAGTGCCAAACTACAACTGAAATAGTGTACCTTTAGGACCCTGAACATGTATCTGGTAGGTATGGTATCAATCACCCAGAAAGTGGGCGCTTCTCCCCTAACTGTGTGATTCTTAGAGACCAGCAGGGTTGACGGCTCCTCCCCCACTTCCCTCTCACAGATGCAGAGAGGAGAGAAGATGAGCATAATGGTGATAAGCAATGTGGCCATCTGATGGGGGCCAAAGCTGGTGCTGGGGCCTGCCAGAAAGTCACTGTGTTGTCCCTAGCCTTAAAGGTCCCACTTGACTTCCATCCAGGCACCCCCACCACACACACTCCTAGCAAGACTTGCTCCTCCATACCCACCCCAGGCCCAGACTCAGCTCCCCCTACTTACCAGCTCCCCCTGCCGACTCCGGCTTGTCTCCAGGATTTCCCCAACCCTGTCTGCCAGCTCCTGCCCTTTCTGCCCCAGCAGTGCCCCTCACCGTCACTGCTCAGCTGGGTCCTGCCAGCCTCTGGAGCCTGGATCTTTCTCCCTCCAGGCTCTGCTCCAGTGGAGCCGGGCTGTACCCCAGGTGGTTTTCCTAGTGACAAGACTGTGTCCTCCACACCTCAATGGCTCCTCTGTTGTTTTGAGGTTGCAAACCATCCCTTCAGCCTCCATGTCATCAGGATCTACCTTGAATCTGTGTGACTGTCACATGGCATTTAAGGGAACAGAATTGTCCATCTCTGTAGAGCTCCTCCCTTTGCAGAGAATGTCATTCCCATCACATCTGCAGAGCTCGCTTTTACCTGTCTGTGAGACCAACTCTCAGGGTCCTTATTTAAAGAAGGATTTCATCAGACTCCTCTTTCTTCCTCTTTCTCTTTCTCTTTTCCTTCCCTCCTTTTTTTCTTTTAGACTTATTTATTCATTATATGTGTGTGTGTGTGTGTGTGTGTGTGTGTGTGTGTGTGTTTTGCTTGCTTGTATGTATACGCATCACATGTGTTTGGTGTCCACAGAGGTCAGAAGAAGGCCTTGGGACCCCTGGAACTAGATAGTTGTGAGCTACGATGTGTAGGCTATGAACCAAACCCGGGTCCTCTGCAAGAATACCAAGTGCTCTATGGACTGGGTTCCCAAGCCCCATCAGGTTCCTTTCTATTGGCTAGGGACTCCTTGTGCCTCCCAGCCCAGGCAGGGCCCCTTTCTGGGGACACATTCCCTTGAATATCAACGATGTTTCTTCTTTTCCCACCAGGCTGTGGGCTTCAAGATGAAATGGTAGGACGGTAAATGGTCAGGCTCTGGGGCCTTCACCTAGGTTCACAACCTGACTCTGCCATCTTCCAGCTGAGCAACTTCATGCAACGGTTCTCATTTGCTAAATTCCTGCGAGAAGTTGTAGCAAGAAGGCGATGGGTGTGAAAACGTCAGAGAAAGGGTAGCACATTGTACATGCCAACTAAGCACATTTTTATCGCTGCCCCCAGATCCCACATGGACGGCCCCCACTAAGGGCCTGTTTACTTGGCAAATGACAAGTTCCTTCTGCTATGTCACAACCCGTCTCTACGTGATTCTCACACTCAGGTATGTTTCAGAACCAGCTAGGACCATGTCAAAAGAATGTAGACTAGCCAGGATGGTTGATGCAGATTGGGCTATTCTAGATCCTATCCTAGATCCAGGAGGAGACAGACCTCTGGGGATGTCTGTGAGGGAGTCCTCGGTGGGGATTAATTGAGATGAGACGAACCATTCCAACCGTGGGCAGCACCATCCGACCGGTTAGAGTTCCAGAATGAGTAAAAGGGGAACCCAGCTGCGGGTTAACTTCCTCTCTCTGGGTCCTAACTGTGGATACAATGTGACCAGTCATCCTTTCCGCCACCACTATTTCCCTGCAGTGGAAGATCGTAGCCAAAACAACCACCCCCTTCTTAAACTGCCTTTGTCAGAGCAACAGAAAAGTAACTAATGTACAAACCAAGTCCATTAGGAGATCGCTGGGCTGAGCCTTTTAGAAAGCTTTTGGTCTCGTATTCTGATATAGATGCTCGTTCCATCACTGGGTGTAGAGCACCGCTGTGGGTGATAAATGAATCTTTGCCTAGCAATCTGAGCCCTGAGGAACCCCTACAGATGATGGTTGGCTTGTGGCCTAAGAGTGGAGAATTCTCTACCAGCCAGAGGGTGCAGGTGGTTCCCTTTGCTTGGATTTGTCTTCTTGAGGTTGATTTCCAGGAGGGCTTTATTTTGTACCGATGGAGTCTAGCTCTTTTTCGGGGCCAGCACCTGCATACAAATGCTGAGAGCAGTGGCCTGCTCTGGCTCTCTGTTCTTGCCAAGCCCTGGGTTGTGAGTTCTCAGCAGGGTGTGCAAATCCTGGGACTCCTATGAGGCTGGGACCACCATGCCTGTCCAGCAGGAAGCAGCCTGCCTGGGGTCCCTTTGAGAGAGAGTGTCCCCATGAGAGAGTGGCTTCTGGAAGGACTTCAGGGAACTTGGGAGCCACTGGGACAATTGGAGGCTGTTTGGGAGAATGAAGCTGGCAGGGACCTGGCACTCGGCTTGGAGCCCCTGCAAGGTTTTGCCAAGCCTAGGCCTGGTTTCCCATTGCCTGTCAGCTCCAGGGTGCTGGAGAAAAGGACCCATGGAATCCAGTACCCTTCAGAATTCACTGTATAGGAGGAAGGTTGCCTGCAGCCCGTTTGTATAGTTGTGAATACACTCTGCCTTGGCCTTGCTGTCTGGTTGACTGGGGAGCAGGTATGCTTAGAACCAATCCGGCCACCAGATGGCTAGAGAGACAGGGCTCCCGTTCTGAGCTGCCAAGGGTATGCATTGGCCATGGAAGCACAGAGGTCTGGCAGGGGCTTCTATGGGCTTGCTAACTCGGGGTGGCCTTAGTCAAGTGCCTTGGCTGGGAAACAACAGTGAATGAAACAAAACCTCCCCCTCTGCTCCAAGAGGCTGGGAGTGGGAGCTGGTGGGCGTGTAAGGGAGAAAAACACAGGCTGAGTGGCATCCAGGGTGGTGGCATAGGACCAGTTTCTGCCAGGATGCCAAGGAGGTCTCTGAGCAGAGCCATGGGGAGGAGAGGCTTCCAGGCCAAGGGAGCAGCATGCGCATGAACTGCTGAGAAGGGTTAGGTCCTGCCTGTTAGAAGAGCCCCAGAGCCCAGTGGGTTGAGCAGAGGGATGGAGAGGGAGAGGGAGAGGGGACAGGCTCAGCAGGAAAACCCTTCAGAAGTGCCATCATGCCAGAGCTCCAGATGGGAAACAACTTGAACAAGTTAGACAAATGGTGGAAGACCGCAGAGCTGGTAACTGGAGCTACCTCGCTGTATACCCGTTCAGCGCGATGGTCAGGGTCACCAGTTCTCCGTTGCTAAATGCTGTCATAAAGCGAGGGACCCTGGGTAAGACCAGCCTGCTGGGTGCTGATTGTTTTCCTGGTTACCTGTAAGCATATTTAGCAGGTGGTCGCTCGACTCTTCCAGGCCTCAGTTTGCTTATCTGTGAACTAAGACTAATTCTACCCATTGGGTGACTGGCTGGGAGAAGGAACCTGCCAGAGATTGGATGAATGATATTGGAAAACATCACCCCTACAATTCAGGTCTCAACTGTGCTTCTCTGACCCCCCAGGGTGCCCTGTGCCCCCAGGCACTGAGTCTGCAAACCTGGGACCTTTTAAGGTGGTTCTGTGCCTGCCTCAGAGGCCCCAGAGGACCAACCTTAGGGCTACAAAACCTCATAGGAATGGGAAGTGCTGGTGTCCCTCTATGTCACTCGTGGAGGTCTTTGCGGCACCCACCTTGCTTGTAATCACTTGTGTAACATCTGTCTGCTTCTCTTGGCTGCACGCTCTTATCTCAGCTGGCCTTGCTCATTCCTGGGTCCTCAGCACTGAGCCATCTGCCTGGAGCGTGCTTGTTAAAACAAACAAACAGCCGGGCTGGTGGAAGGAGTGCATATGTGGATGTTCTTTGGAGCAGCTGGACCCCCGTGGCTCCTGGAGTCTATATGTTCTGAAGCAGACTCGCTGGCCACATACCCAGTGTGATCTTGGGCTCAAGTTCTCTGTAAATTGAGGGCCATTAGTGGTGCTAGGGGATCTCAGGAGTGCTGGAGAAACCCGTGCAGCGGGGTTTTGTGGGAAAGAGAACCATATCAACAAATTCAAGGAGGTGGCAAGCAAGGTATACAGCAGTTTTGGAGAGTCCTGACATGTAGCAGGAAAGGCAACTTGTTCGTCCTGGATGCCCAAATCCAAAATAACCACATAGAAACAGTATTCATTAAATCACTGCTTGGCCCATTAGCTCTAGCTTCTTATTGGCTAACGCTTATATTAATTTAACCCATTTTTATTAATCTGCATATCGCCACGTGGCAGTGGCTTACCAGGTAAAATTCCCAGCGTCTGTCTCTGGCGGCTCCATGGCGTTCCTCTGACTCCGCCCCTCTTCCTCCCAGCGTTCAGTTCCGTCTTCCCTGCTTACCTAAGCTCTGCTCTATCAACAGGCCAAGGCAGTTTCTTTATCCATTAATTACAGCACACAGAGGGGACTCCCACATCACCTCCATTGGGCTAATGGGAGCTCGCAGTGCATGGTAGGATCTGTATGTGCTATGATTGTGTGTGTTGAGTTCAAGTGTGTGACCTATTACTGTGGACAGGGAGGTGTGTGCTAGGAAGTCGAGGCACAGAGAGTAAAATTTTCAGTGATGTTCCTTGGGTGGGTGGTGGCACTTGAGTGTCTATGCCCTTGGTGGCCTCTGCCTTTGCTAGCCTCACAGGGAACTAAGTAGGCCAGGTGCTGGGTGATTTGTAGATATGACTCTTGCCTCTTGGGAAAGGGTCTCATAAATCCAGAGAGGATGTATGGAGGAGGGAGGGGCAGGGCAGAGATGCCGAGAGCAAGAGCTCCCTGCAGAGACTGAGCTTTGTGGGCAGCCCAGCTCAGCACCTGTGTGCACGCTGCGTCTGCGTGTGTATGGTAGTGTGTGTGTTAAGGGTGGACCCAGTGCCTCTGAGAGAGGGAATTCAATCATGGCAATCGTTGCCGGTCCTCCGTGGCACAGGGTCGCGCAGCAAGCTGGCACTGGAATATTTTGAGCTTGCGGTAATGAAAGCAAGCTCACAGCAATTTGGCCCATCTTCAGTCTTGAAAGCCGCAGCGCGACATTCAGTCATCGGTGGCTGGGATTATCCACTGCTAATGGGGGCTGCTGCTCCCAGGCCGGTGAGGGAAAGGAGGGCTCAGAGAGGTTAAGTGACTTGCCCAGCATCACAGGATGGGTAATGGGAGGGCAAAGTCCGAGGCGCAGTTTGGCCTCTTCCCCTCCCCCAAGGCAACCGGGCTCCCCAGAATGGATCTTTGCTGAGTTTCCTGAACGCTGGTTTCCATAGCAGCAGGCCATTCCTGCACAATAGATTCCTCCTCTTCCCTGGGCTTCCTGGCTGTGGGGGCTGCAGGGGCGGGATGCTCCATCGTAAGGGACTGCTGGGTGCAGGCTTCCAGGAGTGAGAAGGGCCACTTAGGTGGTTTGGCGGTCTCCAGCCCTCACAGAAACCCCACCCGACTCCACACCTTGCTCAGATTTTCCATTTCCACTCTGGAGTTGGGTCTGCTTCAGGTAAAGAGTAGGGACAGAGAAAAAGAATCCAAACCCAACAGAAACAGAATGGGAAGGGCAGGCAGAAAGCAATTATACAGAAACTAAGCCAGGACAAGGGATGTTTGTTTGTAGATAAATCATTTCACTTCTGCAATCTTGGGAGGGAAGTTTTGTACACTCCTTTTACAAACGAGAAAACAGAGAGAGATGGGTGCTTCCCAGAGTACAACCCAAAAGCCAGTCTCTCTCCCCTGTGAAGGTCTGGTTAAAAATGCAGATTTCCCGACCACACCTTGACCTACAGAATTCAATGCTCTTGACTGGAACCACACTGCACTTAGGGAGTTCTTCAGGAAACAATTCTAGAAGGCTACGTTTGGAAATAGCACTGGTTAGAATGGCTATCCTGGGCTCAGCTTGGGTTTATGCAGCAGGAAAAATGTAGGGTTAGGTTTTAGTGCCCAGACAGGAGCAAAAAAAGGAAGAAATTGACCATGAGGGGATTTTTAAATCAAGACATATGCCCCAGAAAAGATGGCAACAAGCAAAAAGTGTAAGAGAACAGGAGAAGCAGAGACGGTGGGCAGAGATGCCCTGGGCCAAGAGAAGGGGCATGTGGGATGGTTAGAGCAAGGTTTCAGAGAAGATGGGTGCTGTCACTGCAAACATGGCTCCTCGTTAATCCCCAAAGCAGTTTCTCAAAGGAGTGCCGAAGATTTTCTGGATGAGGATATTGAAGAGGGAACAGATTACCTTTGAACCCTCGAGGCTGCTCTGGAGGGGCTCTGACTTTAATCACTAGGCTGCCTTTCAGGGGAAAAGCTCAAGGGCTCAGATTCACCTTCAAATCTTGGCTCTAGCACTTACTATCTAGATGGGGGAGGGGCTCTTATCACTTTTTGCCCTCGACTGAATGACTGGGTCAAGGGGGAGGAGAGGCAGCCAGTGGATTCTGCTAAGCAGAATCATGCATGGGACAGAACCAGTGATGAGCTAGTGTTCATATCTGCTGATGTAAGCCACTGGACTTCTAAGGGAATTCTCCGTCTTGAGACTCACAGGAGTTCATTCCCAAGTCTCTCTGGCATAGAGGTGGCTACAACTCACCAAGAGCATTGCCGTGTCTGTTGGGCATCTGCCAGGTACCCCATTTGTGTGTCATGGCTATGTGTACTGAATACTCCAGGCATATTCCCAAGGATGTATCCTGTATGGGCTCTTTCTTTTCATGACACAACTGTGTGGGGGGAATGGACAGGGAAGTTTGGATGGTAATGAGCAGCTTTTCTCCTCTCAGTCTCGGTTCTTGAATATGAGTGGACTTGGAGTGGGGGTGGCGCAGCCAGTGGACAAACAAACCTTGTGATCATAGATTTTTCTCTTGGTGGCAACAGTTTCTTGGTTTTACTATTGCCAAATACAGACCGGCTAAAAGTGCTGATGTCCGTTAACTCTGTGACTGTGCTGTGCTGCATTTTACAGAACCAGATATCTGGGACTCAGTTTACCCTGGGTCTAGCATTGTCATTTGCTCACATGTTCAGAAATGGGCCCCAGAGACTCTAAGTAAAGAGAGAGAATTTCAACCCCACGCCTCGGTTCTCAGACCTATTTCCTAACTATCTCTTGGTTCCCGGAAATGGGGGGTGGGGTCGGTGAGAGCAGAGTTAGGGCTCTAAGATGGTTTCCCAGAGGAGTAAGATGTAGAGTGAGGTTTGAGGGACCAGGAGAAAGGCTGACAGGCCAGGAGCATGACTGTGAGTGTAAGCTGCAGCAACAGGTAGCTGGGTGGCACTGTGCAGGATTGGAGGGCTGGAGCAGGCGTCTGGAGCTGGGAATCTGATGCAATCTCATCTTGTCATCTGGTAACACTCTGATAAGGGTTACACTCCCTCCTGCTCCCAGGATACTCCTGTGCTCTCTGTTGGGCACACAGGAAAAGCCAGGTCCTTTCAGTGGTCTGGAAAGTTCTGTCCTGGCTGAATGGAGCTGGTTCTCTTACTTCTCCTGTGATCAGAGGATTCCTTACTCATTCAGCTCGAGCAAAACTTGTGTGGGTGTGTGGGGGCACATTGATGGTCCTTCTGCCTGTAAGGCACTGCCCTGAGATAGCCCTGAGATGCCAAGACACCCCTACCTTGCCGTATCCACAGATATGACTTCCTTGCTCCAAGTGCACACCCTGCCACACTTGGCACACTCCCCACTCCCCTTCTTCGGTTTAATTGTTGTTCCTTCACAGTACTTAATCACTGTTGACATGCTATGCATTTCACTTGCGTGTTTGTTTAGTGCTTGGCTGTCTCCAGTACCCAGGATAGCATCAGCTCCAGCAGGAACAGGATTTTCACAGCATCCCTAGCACCGCATCTCCCTCCTAATATGTACTTAGCATATGTGGTTCCTACACAAATAAAGATGACAGCAGAGGCTGAAGTTCACTGCATTCACGTTCTCCAGTTTTGCAGTTTTGGAAATTGAGGCTCAGAAAAGGCAAAGGTGCAGGGAAGGGTGTGTGTGTGGTTGGTGCCCCATATGTCAGCAGAGAGCTCCCTTTGGGCCTGTCCAGTATAGAACAGCCTTGTCTGAGATCATTGCCTCTCCTGGGGCACCCAATGGCAGGGTTTAATGGTCCAAACTAATGGCTACAGCTCTAGGTTGATGGAGGAGAAAGAAGTACAGTTGAGGCCCCAGGGAAGAAGGTTTTGGATGCTTTAATAAACTGAACTGTGGGCTTTCCCACTTCTTTTTCCCATTCCTACATCTTAGTATTTTAGGATGTGATTGTATTTGGAGACAGGGTCTTTAAAGAGGTAATTAAGTTAAAATGAGTAAATGGGAGACCCTTAATCCATACCATGATGACTTTATTTGAAGAGCAGGTCAGGACATAGACATACACTGAGGGGTGACCTATGAAGCCACAGGGAGCAGATGGCCTTCTGTAAGCCAAGGGAAGAGAACCCCACAGGAACTAATTCTGCTAACAGTTTGATCTTGGACTCCACCCTCCAGAACTGTTGAGAAGATAGATTTCTGTTGCTACAGCCACCTGTAGATACTCTGTGGTATATTAATTGTGTGTATTAATAATGCAGATGCATTAGCCCATCCAATTCTCATATGAACTACAAGGTAAATATTCTAATGTCCTGGTTTGCAGATGAGGAAGCAGGCTTGAGGTGGGGAAGTAACTCGCTTAAGGTTGTACAGTTCAGGTTTGTGTGAAACACAAAGCAGGACAACGTGTAGTCTAGAGGGAAGTGGGGCATTTCCTAGAAGTGACCTAGACATTTTGACATCTGTCCCCATTGTTGGGCAAGTGTTATAAGAATCTTAAGGACTAAGGGATCGACACGGTTGGAGTGATCATCCTTATTGAAGAGAGAATGGTTTCCAGCATTTGGGTCTTAGGGACCTTTTATGGTCCTTTAAAAATTAATGAGGACAAAACAAACAGAGTTTTTGTTTATATCAGTTTATCTTCTGAAGCTACCATACTAGTAACGAAAACAGAGGCATGCAAAAACATTTCATTAGTTATCAAAACAACGGGGTTACCTTCGTAACAACCCTCTAGGGTGGGTATTATTAATATCATCATCCTCTTTCATAGGTGAGAAATCAAGATTAGTGATGCTGAGTCGCCCCAGGTCTGATGAAGCCAGGATCGGACTGTAGGCAGCTTGGTTCCAAGGCTCAAGCAGTGAACTACTTTTTATGCTGCCTGGGCACTGTCTTTGCTGCTTTTCCCATTGCTATGATAAAGTACCCTGACCAAAGGAAGGAAAGGTTTATTTTGGCTCATAGTTTGAGGGCATAGTTCATCATGATGCAGAAATCAAGGTGTCAGGACTTGAAACAGCTGGGCACACTGCCTCTGCCATCAGGATAAAGGAAAATAATGGATGCTTGCACTCAGCCAGCCTTCTCCTGTTTCTGCAGTCTAGTACCCATGCCTTGGGAATGATGCTTCCCTCTTTTGGGGTGGATCTTCTCATCTCAGTGTACCTGATCAAGATAATCGCTCATAAGCATGCCCAGAGGCTAACCTGAACTAAACAACCCCCAACAGGTTTTCAAGTTGCTGGTAAGCACTGCTCAGCACAGACTTGGTGCAGCCATCTCTTTCCTACTAGGGAGTGGCCATTGGGACATTCTTTCGCAGGCTTGAGCTAAGTCTCTGTCTGTAGCCTGTCTGGAACAAGGACAGGGCACAAAGAGTTAACCTTTCTCAAGATAAAACTCGAAACTGAGAGAAGATTTCTTTCCCCAAAGGCACACCAGGCATCCCACACCCAGGCAAGGGTGAGAAGTCTGCTCTTATAGCACAAGCCTTCCACGAGTTATTTCTTGAAGTGATGCGGCACCCTTGCTGCATCCCAGAGCCTCTGGATGGAGGCTTCTTTGCAGAGTCTGTGATTACCCGGAAAGACCAGGAAGAAATGAATTCTTTAAAGAGACTGAGGTAGGAGATAAAACGTCACTGAAATAAGCCCTCCCGTGAAAGCCTTGCCCAACCCACATTTGTCTTCCCTAGCTCGTTTTTCCCTCTGTGAATATTTGCTGAAGACCTCCTGTGCACCCTGTACCTTCTTCCTCAGAACCATATGTGAGCCTCACAACAACTCTGTGCAACTGGTCATTTACGAATTCAATCTATCAACATTTCCTAAGCACTGACAGTGTAGCCAGCAATTAACTGGATACCTGGAGCACAGTGCAGAGGCGAAGACAGATAAGGACCTGTCTTTTGGGATAGTCATGATGATATAGAGAAGACAGATGAGGAGAGAGGCAATCACGGGCAGTGCAAGATGAAGAGAAGCATGGGGTGAGGACTAGGCAAGCATAGACTAGAAGCTCAATAAACATCTACAGTCATTAAGCTGAGACTTCCTCGTGATGAGAGCTCTAGGCTAGATTCCAAGGTGTTACCATATTATATTTGTGAAAGAAAGAAACGGCTGGGATCAGCTCCTCACAGTCTCTGACATCTTATAGGATAGTGAGATCTTTTCTAGATTTTCTGTATCCCTCCCAAAGAGAGAAGGAGAGGCAGGGCATGGAAGAACATGGGAGATATTTTAGGACTGCTTGGAAGAGCCTCAACGCTGAGTTATCTGGCCTGGGTGGGGACACAGGTTGTGATCTAGAGTGAGGCATAGGGGTATTAGTACCCACAATCCCTCCAGATGCATTTAGCAGAGGAAAGGGATGCTAAGTCTTACACAGGGAGGGTAGGAATGTGTTTATGAAGCTCGCATGGATTCCGGATGGCTGCAAACCTCCACCCAGCAGGTTCCCATTGCAGTGTGGTGATCACCAGTTTCTGTTGACAAACCCAACTCATCATTGAAAAAGAGCAGACTTTGAAGGGTTACTTTTGTTCTTGAGAGGTGGTTTTGGGAATGACTAGATAGAGGGACCCCACAGGGCCATCATCTCTGCTTGCCTTTAACCTGCTTGCAAGCTTCCAGTATTTAGAAGAGAGGATGACCACTAACAGGTGGCCTCAAACTTATGTGCTCCAAGATATCAAGTAGGCCAGGAGGGAGGTTTTCTTTCTCCTACACAGTGAGTATGTGTCCATGTGCTTGTCCAGTTTTCAGTTCCAGAAAAAACACGTTGTGTCTACACTGATCTCATGACCACCCCCATTTGTGTATCTTGACAAAAGCCCCTATAGTGCCGAAAGTACACTTCCCCCCAGAGAGACTCAAGCAGACTATTGTTGTGTCGCAGTTCTCTCTGAGGTTAAAACTTTCCATTTTGTAGAGAAACTTCCTAAGACCACAGGTTCTGGGGGAAGTGACATGCTGCGGGAAAGCTTGTTTAAGTTTAACATCCCAAGCCAAGCACTCAAAACAGTTTCAGGAAGTCCCTGAAGATGATCAGATTCACAAGAACTCTCCCACGAGAGCATATAAATGGTAAAGACTGTTGAGAGTCAGCAAAAAAGATTCTCAGACAAGACCCAAAGAGGCCTGGAGGAAGCAGAGACCAGCCAAACTTCCCAGAAGAAACAAGACCCAGCAGAGCTGCCTGGAAGAGGATCAGAGCAACCTGAGCCACTTGGAAAGGATACGTTCCAACGTGTTGAGCTGCGACAGGCTAATGCCATACACTCTTCCAACTTATGGGAACTGTCACCCACGTTGGGTGGGCTTTGGTGATGTGGCTGTCTGAATCCTATCTGCTCCTATAAGCAGTCCCTCACTTATATTCCTATAAGTAACCTCGTTGGTTCACTAAGTTGGACTTCAGTGGCATCCATACTTTGGGTGAGTACATGTGTACGTGCTGTGTCTCCCCAGGAAAAGTCTGTAAGGCAACAACTATCGAGCCCACAGTGGGCACCTTGTGAGAACTAAGAGCAGCTGGCCTACCACACGGTCCTAGAAGTCAAAAGGGGATAGATGACATGTCAAACATAGATGGCTAACATATTTATTAAAGGCCACTTAAAAACTCCTAAAAGAAGACAGAGGCGGATCATGCGATTTTACAGTGTTAACAGTCTTCGTTTCCTTCCCTGGCTTGTATTCGGAATAGTCAGTCACAGGAGCCCAGAGAAGAACAAAGTGTGCCAGCTTGTCACAGTTAGCTGCTTGGAGAACATGGCTTGGGCAGCAGACACCCAGACCTGACCCCCGTGGTGCAGAAACCACAGCCTTATCAGTGCAGACACTGATTAGTGCAGGCCTCCCCTAAAGCTTGGCAGGGCTGTCTACAGGTGCTTGTCCCAGTTGAGGAGAGGGTGAAACTCTTCCTCCGCTCTTACCAGTCAGTGCAGGACATGGCTCTGGTGGAGACCTCCCTTTCCTCAACAGTGCCTTGAAGTGATCCATCAGAGGTACAAGCTTGTGTCCCCTCAGGGTGGTGGTGCTCTTTTCTGGGGACGCTAGTGGAATTTGTGACGGGTGGCCAGAGAAAGGAATATACTCATTTTCTTTCTTTTTCAAAAATGACGATGCGAAGCATCACAATCCAGTGCAAACATAAACACACACACACACACACACACACACACACCACTGCAAAAAATGCAAGCCACCTCCAATGTGTGACCTCATCCTAACTAGCATGCTATGTTGGTGTGCATTCCTTCAGCCTTATGAGTGTTTAAATGAATGAGGGTGCACTTAACAAGTTTTTATCTGGTTTTCTCCAGATTTCTGTATGGAGCATTTGAGCATGCCCATGAGCCTGCATGCAACACAAAGAAAGGACTCATGCCTGTTTGACCATTGCTGATCCCCATGGCTGAACACCTATGCTGTGTACTAAAGAAATATAATAGTCATGGGTAATTAGGCAATTAGTAGGTGTCAAAGCATATCATTTAATTGCCTCCTTACCATAAGTAAGTTCAACAAAGTAAGTGCAATAGTCACTTCTGTGAAGCACATCTTACAGAAGAGGAAACTGAGGCCCAGAGAGATGACTTAGCACCTCCCCGCCGACTCCACAGTGTTACATCTTCACCTGAGTGTGTCTGCTTCAGAGTGTTTCCCCATTTGACACTTTTGCTTGCGACATTTCCATTTTCATCAGAGACAGGGAGACATCTCTGCTCCTACTCTCAGCAGGACTTAGGAGGTCATCCTGGATTGGTCACTGCCCCAGGAGTCCTTTAACAGCGTGGATCCAGAATGGCCTCAGGTCTGCCTTCGCTTGGGCCATGTTGGCTTGGTCAAGTCTTTATCAACTGGCTGCCAGGGCATCTGCTTGCATCACAGGTGTCCGGCTTTCACCAAGACCACTTCCTATCCCGCAGAATTGTACAAGACTATCCTCCAATCAACACAACTGCCATCTTCAGGCAGGCTGGACCTGCTCACAGAAGATTGTCATAGCTGGGCTTGTGGACTCCTGACATTCCTTCCTAGAAGGAAGGGGAGGTGATGAGGGTTATGAGATGGTCACCCTAGTAGCCAACCCCTCTTCCAAGCCAGCTGTATGCAATCCTGCTCTAATTGCATGTGGCCTTGAGGTTTCAGGAAGGGCTGCAGTTGTTCTCAGCCTGTGAGTCATGACCCCCACTGGGACTGCACATCAGACATCCTGTATATATGATATTTACATTATGATTCATAACAGTAGCAAAATTGCAGTTATAGAGTAGTGACAAAAATAATTTTATGGTTGGGGTCACCACAACATGAGAAGCTGTATTAAAGGGTTATAGCATTAGGAAGGGTAAGAGCCACTGAGCTAAAGTGTGCAGGTGGGGTAGACTAGAGGGGGGAACCTCAGTTACATAGCCATGAAAGAGTCATCATCCCTGCTGGGTTCAGACCTTCTAGTGCGGCTGCTTTAAGGTCTGTGCTCCTGCCTGTAACCTCCCACCCACTGCGCTGTATGTCTGGCTAACAGAGTGAACTTTGGTGGAACCATATCTTGGCCTGCTTTGGGACCTATGGAGGAGGGGTAGACATTGTTTACATCTCCCCCAGGGAAAGAATTTGAGCAGCAAGAAGCCAATTGGCTCAATGCTTTTGTGACTCCTCACCCCTATTTGGCCTTTCTTTCCTATTACAGGGTCTATGTCCAGATGTCTATCTGCAAGTCTTTGGGTTTTTTTTTGTTTGTGTTTTTCCTAATAAATGAAGTCTAGTTTTTTAATCCACATTATCAGTGCTTTTACATTGGTTCCCTAAATTCCAGTTCTCACAGTATGACAGAGAAAGAGCATGTAATCCCTACACAGTCTAATATGTCACATTATAATAAAGAAGTAGCAAGCTTAAGGAACCCAAGCCCTTTACAATGTGTAATAAGTAGCCTGCTTTTGATTCAGAGGGGTAACATGAATATCTGTGAGGACTCTCTGGCATTGGAAGCTTCTCTGCTCCCAAGACCCCCTGAGAACTAACATCCCCTAAAGAGCAGCTTCTGACCAGTGAAGACATGTCATTCCAGCTCTGGGACATGCCAGGAACTGGCTTCAGAGCTCCCAGTGTGGTAAGACTCTGGTTGCCTAGGGTGGTAATTGGTTAACAGTATCTCATTCCCTTTCCAGACTGGATCACTCTGCTCTGGGGTCACCTCCATTTGAACCTGGATCCTTGGCTTTGTCCTCTTCTCCTTCACTCCAGTACCCAGCACTGATCGTGGGATAAACTGCCCCCGCTCCTGAAAGTACAGGCAAACTCTCTTGAGTACTCAAAGCCTAGGACGCAATGAGGTCGGGACAGGATGGCATCTCTAAGGAGACTGAATCTGCTGCCCAGCACCGTGGTACCCAGAGTCAGTGGTTACATGGCTTTGAGTGGCAATGATACTTGGGAATGATTGGATGTATGTATGTATGTATGTATGTATGGATAGATGGATGGATGGATGGATGCATGGATGGATGCATGGATACATGGGTGGATGGATGGGAAGCCAAAGCTGAGAATGCTCAACACTGGGCACAGACTGCATGAAGTTGGTAGAGAGGAGAGAATGCAGGAACATGGAGATGCCAAGCCTGAGCCAAGAAAGTTGTTTTGCTATGGAATATATTATTTTTGCAGGTTGCTATAGTTACCGCTGTGAAATTAAAAATTAAAACCTTGTGAAAGAGAGAGGGTTGACTGAGATGAGGCAGTTCCTTGACAGGCTGAGTTATTTATCTTTTCCCCATGTAACATCTGGTTACGTGCTTGCAAATTTATTTTTAATTCAGAGCTCTAAAAAGGATTTTGCATTGATATGCCATGCAGAAATGAATCACTTGGGAGAGAAAGATTAAGAGTTAGTATCCAGTGGCAACTGGTGACCTCTGGTATGTCTCCTGGCCTTTGCCTCTGCTTCTAAGGCAACCTCTAGGCATCAGCGTAGGACTGGCAAGCATCTGGAACCCCTGCCAATCAAGCAGCTGCCGTAACCATGGCTCCCAGATACAGAGCCTGGCTGGAGGCTGCTCTTGGTTCTGGTGACTCTGACCAGGAGGGTGAGCATGGCTTCTGGAAAGAGGCTTTGAGATCCTATCTCTCCAGTCTGTTCCTCAACCTGTGAAACCCTCAGCATTACCCAGGCTGTTTGAACCTTTGAATCATATTCCCAGAAAGAAAATGTTTGTGGTTAGTGGAGGTGACACTGGTCAGAGCTGGGAGATGTGGGACCTGGGTGCAGCCCAGACACTCAGGTTTCATGTGCTTATGAAAGTGACTCTTCTTTTTGATCCCCATTCACTCACTTCTTTTTTTTTAAAGATTTATTTATTTATTATGTATACAACATTCCTTCCATGTATGCTTGCATGCCAGAAGAGGGCACCAGATCTCATTATAGATGGCTGTGAGCCACCATGTGGTTGCTGGGAATTGAACTCAGGACCTCTGGAAGAACAGTCAGTGCTCTTAACCTCTGAGCCATCTCTCCAGCCCCCCATTCACTCACTTCTTCAGGGAGCAGTTGGAGTCTTCAGTATTCCCTAAGCCCATCCTAGAAGTCTCAAGAATCACCAGGAATTCTTATTCCCTCCTTGTCACCCAAAGAATAAGATGCTTGCCAGAGTGAGAGCCCACTCGCCTTCTTCCTGCCTCAGGCCTCTGACCTGGGTGTCTCCCATCCACAGGGATCTCTTTTCTCATGTTCCCAGGTCTTCCTCCTCTGCCTCACCCAGAGCTTTTCCATAACCCACTGACCTTTGCTTTTCCTCTCTGGTACCCATCCTGCCTGGGCTATCCAGCTCCTGATGCACAGTTTGGGGTTCTGTGCTCTCTTACCATCATTAGGCAGCTACCAGGCAATCCTCTTCTTGGTAAACTAAAGCTTTCCCCCAGCCATGCATTGCTGAAGTTATTATTTGTAACTGTTGCTACTGATCTTTTACTGTGCCCAGTCTAAACTTCAGTACAAGTTTACATGTATGTGCAGGAAAAGGTATACATACACAGGGTTTGAAACTTTCAGTCATCCTGAAAGGACAAGGGTGACTACTTTAGTGTATCGTCCTCCTGCCTCCCTGTTGTCTGCATCAACAACAGAGATTATCTGGCTTGGTCACAACTTTACCCTCTAAGTCCAGAGCAGGGTCTACAGTTTACATAGCATAGGACTTAGTTAGTGCTTTTTTGAGTAAATGAATAGATGAGTGAGAGTATGGAGAAAACATTTCTCGTTCCTCACTTTATGCTAGACCAGGTGGAGATACACTAAGATGGGCTGGAAATGAGGGGAAATAAATGGGAACCCCACACACACAAAAAGCCTCATAGGGCAGGGAAATGGATGCCAAAGGCAACTGTAAAGGAATAAACCACTTCCTTAAAACAGCTTCCTGTGCATAGAAAGGTCTATGCAGCCAAGGCCTGTGCAAGCATGGGAAGGTCTATGTAGTTGAGGCCTGAACAAGCATGGGAAGATCTGTACAGCCAAGGCCTGTGCAAGCATGGGAAGGTTTATGTAGCTGAGGCCTGTGCAAGCATGAGAAGTCTATACAGCCGAGGCCTGTGCAAGCATGGGAAGGTCTATGCAGCCGTGGCATGTGCATGCATGGATGCAGCTGACACATGTGCATGCATAGGAATGTCTGAGGGACTTGACTACAGCTATGTCACTGATCCTTTCAGGTGTAAAGGCTAAACAACAAGGTGACTAACAGCCACTCTGTACTGAGTATTGGTTATTATCAGACAGTGTTTTAGGTAAGTGAACTGACTCTTTTAGCCCTGTGAGATCACTATTATTATTTTCCTGTTGGGTCCCCAGTGTCCAGGAGGGAAACAGTACACATTTATAGACAAATGAGTCTCCTTGCCATTTTCAAGGCATGGGATCTGACAGAATGGTGTTTTGTCTAAGAACAAAGAGCCAAGTCTGTTTGGCTCTGTCCATGGTGGCAAAGGAGACCTCTTCCCCACATGTTGACTTATTTGAGTCATCTCAGACCCTGGAGAAATGACTTCCCACCCCCCACCTCTCATCCATCATCACAACTGGCCTGGCAGCATGGAGCTGAATCTGAACAACTTTGGGCTAGGTGGACAGGCAGCAGGAGAGGCTTTTCCTATCAACAGTAGACACGGCCTGGCCCTTGTGTCTTTGAAGCATCTTAGCTGTTGTCAGCCTCCCCTGTCACTGGGATGAAGTGGGAGGATCAGGGAACATCTTGTGGGCAGACGTATCCAAACTTCTTGACAGGTCTGGACTCATCACCGAGGTTCTCCACACGAATGTGCCTCAAAAATCATGGCTCAAACCCTGGGCTTGTACGCTCATTGGAGGATGAATAATTAACTAGCTACCAGCGCCAACAGCTTGGTGCAGAGGGTGCCGTATAGCTGACAACAGGGTGTCCCAGCTTGACTCCCGTTTTGGAGAGGGTCTGTTGTTTCTGGCAACTGATTTGGTAGCACCGAGAGCAGCAGGTCTCCCGACTGAGGGGCCTTTAAGGCCATTGCAGTGAACGGAGACGGGATTGGGGAGGGAGTGCTTCCAGGTAAACCAGGCACAAACCGAGTTCCGGACAAGGGGTGACCTTAAGAGGCTATTCTTAGCTTCTTCCCATTCCTTATCTCTTTGGTGTAATGAGGTCTTGGGCTCCACTCTGAGGAGGAGATTTGGACCAGTGATGCAAACGCTAAAATGCCTTGGAAAGGCAGGGTGCTGCCAAGAGGATGGATCCCTTAGTCCCTTCCTCACTGTCGGCTTTGCTCTAGGCTATGGGCTCTGGCAATAGGTCCTCTGCTGTGCTGAGATCTGCGAGGCTTTAGGAATTTACCTGACTGGAGTGACGGAGGAACGGAGAAAGGACACATGACACACCTCCAGAAAAGCTGGGTCAGGTGGGCTCTATGCTCTTATGGAAACGCACAAGTAGCAGTCTAGAAACTTCGTGCATTTATTTATTTATACAGCTGAACAAGGAAGTGGGCTTATGGTACACAGAGGAATGAAAACACAGCTTTAGTTAATCTTGGCAGGAGGTCTCTATAGGGGGTCAGTCTCAGGCGGTAAACATCCAGGAGGAGGAAGCTGCTGCTGACATTTCAGACACACTGACAACATCTGCACACAGACCAGGGGAAAGCCTTGCCGTTCCCATGGGGCTGGGGCATTGGGGTCCTTGACGTGACTGTGCCCCTGTCAACACTACACAGTGACTTAGAGTTCCACCTGCTCCCCACACTGCTGACTTTTTTCACCTGTCAGCCCTGGGAATTTGGCGTTGTGTCCCTCAGTGCTTGTCTAGGCAGCACAGGAAGGATGGTATGATGGGAACTGTAAGCTAAGCCAGATGTTTGCTCAGAGCCTGTAGGATGGATTCCCCGGACCTTGGACATTTCACAGCAGGTGGGGGTGGGGCAAGATCCCTACTTCATTCTTCAAGATCCTTGAGTTTGCTCACGTAGACCCTTCTGGTGGCTGACCACTATGTGGCCTGAAGAACAATGGCATAGGTGCCTTTTCTGAGCCTGGTGCAAGAAAGGCCTGAAGCGGTTACATTTGGAGAGGAGAGAAGATCACACACTTATGTGCAATGTGATTGTGTGTCGGGGCTCAAGAAGTTCTTAGGTCTTATTTAGGCCCCCCCTTGGGAAATTTAGGAATGAATGCAATGAAATTATAAGCAATATCAACTATTACTACATTACTGCTGGGCTATAATCTATTCCCCCTGTAAGGCAAGGAAGTCTAAGTTAGCCACGGGCACTGAAGCTCTGCCATTTGTCCTACCTCCAACTGTGCGGGAAAGAGGGGGAAGCAATAGCCACCGCTGAAGGAGCTTTGTGATGCATGGTGAATATACATAAATCTTATCGGTTTGATCCGTGTCATGGGCCACTCCTAGTCAAAAGGGAAAGTGAACTTGGCTCCTCTGTAGCTACTATGAGAGGAGTTGTTAGCTATGTGGAAGGCAGCTGTGCACACATGGTAGCTCCCCGAACTTAGAAATCCTCTTTGTCTATGAACACCAATAATTTGCACTTCTGCAAAGAAAGCCCACTTATCTCTAATAACATATGTACATGACATGGGTAGTGTAGCTAGGCTACAGGATCTAGTCCCACTCGGCTGAGTGCCAGCTGTGTGTCCCAGGCAGCCCCTGTATCTTCTCTGTGCCTGCTCT
The DNA here is from genome assembly GCA_004026605.1 of Ondatra zibethicus. Classification (NCBI taxonomy): domain Eukaryota; kingdom Metazoa; phylum Chordata; class Mammalia; order Rodentia; family Cricetidae; genus Ondatra; species Ondatra zibethicus. Next base: position 228,178 of record PVIU01000522.1, read on the forward strand.
TGATCTACTATAAAATGGAGTTTGTTGTTCCTAAAAGGAAGGGTTTACCAGAATGAAACACAAATGGTCCTGGAAAGAATGTTGAATCACACCTGACCTTTCCTGGGCATCAGAGAAAAGTCAACACAATCACTATTATTATCACCGCTACGACTGTGACTCCTGTGGCGAGACGAAAGACGAAAGATCACTGTTGTTATCATTGTGACTATGGTCACCACTGTGAGGTTTTTCTGTGGGTAGAAACAAGGCCTGGAGTCCTGAGGCATGGCCCAGCTGACCTGCTGGTCACTTCAGACAAGCCCTGTTGGCAGCCAGGTGCTCCCTCTGTAGGGTAAGAAGCTGGTCCCCAAGTGTCCTGAAAGGTTTCAGGTATACTTAATCCCCAAACTCTGTCCTGAGCCTTGTTGTGGAAGGCAGCCAACCTGAGCTGGGAGGAAGGGAGGTTGCGGCAAAGTTGGAGGTACTCTTCTAATGGCTGGCTAGGCCTCTCCCTCATGGGCTGAGGCCCCTCTGAGCTCAAGACACCTCCTTCCCATATCTGGCTCCTGGCTTCTTCTCCCTATTTTTTCTCCCCGGAGACAATCCATCCTGCTTCCTGTGGCAGAGGCCATGCCTTGGGGAGCGGTCCCTCTGGGCCAATGCCCACAGAATCTCTACTGGGAGGAGCACTAGGAGGGAGGGAGGAAGGTGTTTTCTGGAAGGGTGGCTAGAAGACCCTTCTGCCCTCTAGAAAGGGCGTGTCTCCTAACTTCCGGTGGTCTCAGCAAGCTCTCATTTCTTTCTATGCCTCAATCACCCTATCTGTTCAACTGAAGAGCTGAGAGACTGGCTTTTGATGACTAGGCACATTTCCAAGTCTCAAGACAGCACCTGAAAGGCAGGTGTCCTCACAGCAACCCTTGCTGCGGTGCTACAGGAAGGGGACAGAGTTGACAGGGCTTCAGTAATTCCAGCCCTACGGCACCAGGCAGGGCAGCTGGCCTTTGACTACTTCTTACACGGCATCGACTGAAGTTTTCAACACAGCATTTTAACTCCAAAGTTAAAACGCAAAGTCTGACAGCAGTAACTAGTGGGTATAGATTTACCATGTGTCAGGCATTTTGCTAAAATGTTTCACACGTATTAATTTATGATGTAATCTCCCAGTAATGCAGTGAGGGAAGCACTATTAATAGTTTAAAATTGAGTAGCGAGCAATTGAGTAACTTACCCACGGCAGTTCAGCAGATTGGGGAATCTGAGAACAGTTCACTTGGCTCTGAATACTGTTGCTTGTTTGTGGGGGGAGTTAGCTCAGCTTTTCTGATGTTGGAATCTCTCTTGCAGCAGTCTCTTGGAATTCTTTGCTTGGCTTTAGCTTGTACACCTGCAGGGACGGAGAGCTCACTACCTCCCTGGGGACTGAGCTCTGGCTGCATCAGTATGAAAACACTCCCTCAAGTTTGTGGAGTGCTTAATAAGTCTTCAAGACTCAGAGTGGTTTCCTGGGAAACAGAGCAGCTTGCTCAGCCCCCGGGGACATGGTGTGGTCTGGATTACAAGTGAAGAAATTTAGAAAGAGCCAAAAACCTCACGTTTGTTACCACGGGAGAGAGGACATGTTGTGGACCCACAGGTTGGGGCTTATTGTGGGAGTTGTTCCCGCCTTGAGCTTAGTCCATTTTGTGCCGCTGTCGAGAGTACTGCAGACTGGGTGATTCAGAAACAGGGAAGTTTGTTTGGAGCCATTGTGGTGGCAGCTGGAATCTCAGCAGTCAGGAGTGGAGGCAGGGGGATGGGGAGTTGGAGGCTCCATAGGGAAGGCTAGTCTGAAGACACTAAGGGTTGTAGATGTAGCTCAGTGGCCCTGGGTGTCATCTCCAGCGTGACCAGAAGGAAAGTTGACTGGCTTAGTTTAAGGGGCTAGGGCAGCAGTTCTCAACCTGTGGGTCAAGACCCCTTTGGGGATTACATAGCAGATATTTACATTAGGATTCTTAACAGTAGCAAAATCACAGTTATGAAGTAGCCATGGAAATGATTTAATGGCCGTGGGCCACCACATAAGAGGTGCTGTATTACTAATGGGTCGCAGCATAAGAAGGTTTAGAACTACTGCTTTAGAGGGCTCTAAAGATCATGATCAGCAAACAGGCCTCTGATGAATGCCTTCTTGCTGCCATGGCAGAAGGAAGAAGGCCAAAGGATAGCATGTCCATGGGCACACAGAAGATAGACACGCAGACGGATAGATGGGAGCCCCGATGCAATTCATGTTTCAAGAGGTGCCATCTCATTAGTCCATGCAGGAGGGTCGCACTCTCATGACGCAAGCATTTGGCCCTGACTCCCACTACTGGGATAGGGAATTACAGATTATACTTCTCGGGAGACAGTTCCAAGTCACAGGACTGAGCATCAGTCTTACTTGCGATAAGGCCTTCACAAGACCAGCTTCTTCCCATAGCTGTCGTGAGGGTAGAGCATAAGGCACAGAGGTGGCAGATGGAGCTAGATAGTGATGTTTCCTGGGACTTCCGCATTATCACCTGTTAAAATCCATCGTCTCAAGCTAGTATTTCTGACTTGGTCAACAGCTTGATCATACAGCAAATGAGATCAGGATGTTGACCCTTAACTCTAAACTATCAAAACATATTTGGCATATGGGAAAGCAGAGTCCCAGGGAAGAGGAGAAATTTAGGCATTTTATTAGTTGGTGGCCTAAAAGAAATAGGTTCATGGAGCAAAGGGAAAGGTAATTAACCAGTCCCATGGGTTAGCTTAGGAAATGTGAGGTCCAGTATAGAAAACAGGCGTCTAGGAAGATGTTGGCTCCGTGGCACCAAGTTTCCTAGAGCTCACCATTATGGGCCCACACAGTGTTCACCCTAATGCTCAGCTGTGTGTTCCATGAGGCGTGTCCATGCTTAGTTCTGAGACACGGAACATGAGAGAATGCCTTTTTGTGTCCGAGGATATAAGTGCAGGAATGTGACCATAGTTGGGTGGCTCCATGGAGAAAGCAAGGACTCAAGAAGCACTGGTAGTCCGATCCCAACTGCCCTGTGTATGTGACCACTGTGAGCCTCTGTCTCTTCATGTGAAAGACAGAGTTAAGACTGTTGAGAGACTTAAAGGTGGCATGGACAGCTAAGTAGCTGGAAAAGTTGCCAACTAAGAACTATATTTAAAAATTAGGCAGTGTGACATCAAACCCAGATTCCCGCTTTCTCTCTCTCTCTCTCTCAAAAAAAAAAAAAGAAAAAGAAAAAGAAAAAGAAAAAAAAAAGAAAGAACACTTTGGTCATTTTGCTTTCTTGAGAAGCAAAGTTGGGCATCTCTGGCCCCCGGAGCTGCACTCTGCTCTGCCAATCTCTTTGCAGCCAATACTGGCTGGACTCAATACAGAGACCTGCTGGTCCAGCCCTTTTGCTCCAGACTCCCCCTTCCTCCACATCCTGGACCTGGAGGCGGCTGTGCCAGCTCAGGCAGGAGGAAGGATCTAGAAGAAGCACCACCCATTCCCTGGAGGTGTTTGCTCAGGGCCACCCCAGGATGAATATTTCCTTTTATAATGTTGCTAATCACTTTCCCCTGCAGGCAGGAGCCAGCCTCTCCGCGGCTCCTGCAGCTGTGGTGCCCCGTGGGCTCTTCATCAATGTTACATGGTAATTAATAATAGATTCCCCTGCTCCAACTCCTGCTCCCTCTGACAGGCTGGATCTTCCCTACCAGATGAGACCAAAATCAAAGGCCTGAAATTGCAACTGAAAACATTGCCTCCAACAACTCGAGGGAAGAAATCTTGACAGCTTAAATTCCTGATGGTTCCGATGGTTCCAGCACTGGATGACCTTCTTGTTTTACCCTATGACCCCACAGATGAATACTTCTGCATCAGGGACTGGAGATTTTCACCCATGTGTTCGGGGCAGGGGAGTTAGAGTCTAGTGTGTCTTGGTGTGATGAAGTAGATGGCAGTGGAACTCAAGACTCACTCCTTTAGCAAACGCCCAAGTGGTGCTGATGCTGGTAGTCCAAGCGCCACTCCCGAGAACCACTGCTCTATTTGCTGTGAATACAGAGAATGCTAGTAGGTACTTGGTCCCGGGGACACAGAGTGAGTAAGGCAAAGTGGTACCCACTCACTTGGAGAGAATCAACCCAGGGCATCATGTGATGGGTTAGAAAGCAGGTTCTAGAATTAGACATGCTGGATTCAAGGCCTGAGTCTGTAACTATACATGGAAGAGCCGCCTATTTTTTTTTTAAACTATCTCATGGGAATAATTATGTATCATGTCTCAGTTGACCAGAGGAACAGTTGAGAAAACGGATGTAGAACTATCTGCTCAGACGTGTTGGTAACATAAAGAATGTAGCTTAGCATGTGGTTACTATTGTTACTAGGTGATTGCCCACAGTGGTGTACCTAGGTGACATTCATTTATCAGTTCATTCCACACAATTGTCCTGATCTCCAAGAACATCCCAGGTGTGGGAAACACAGAGGCAGATGCATCAGCCACAAATCTGTTTTCTCATGGGAGTGCAGGATGTTTGGGTCAATTGGAGGTGGGGAATTTCTTAGCCAAAGGGACGTGCATTTACAAGACTCCAGAGAAGTGTGACATGTGACAAGGCGGAACTAAACAGGCCAAGAAATAGATGCTTTCTTAGGGACCAGAGTCAGTTGATGTCCCTGTTGACAGAGAGACATGCCAGCTCCTGCAGCATCCCATAACTCCTCCAAAAAGATGCATAGTTGCAAAAGACCTTCCTTCTGGAGGCTTGCCTTTGGATATGGTAAATCCAACCACACACCAAAAAGCTGCTTTTCACCTCATCAGCTGCCTGAACCCTGCCTGGACGGACTGACACTGGTGGTGGTGGGGAATCCTCTCATCCTAACAAGACAGGCAGACTGAACCCTACCCCCACAGGAAAATCTGTCAGGCCTCCTGGGCTCATCAGCTAAAGGCAAGTACTGCTTCTAAGACTGGTGTTCGCCAAAGACCACGGAGAGACTTGGGATTTGCCTGGGTAGCTGGAAAAGCTGTCTCATTTCTGATCATTTACTTATCCCTCTCAGATCCCTCTGATGGCATTTGATGACTTAAGGTACTGGTAGCTCATTACTTTATTAAGTTTCCTGCTAAAAATACAGACAGGTGTGCCTCTCTTACAGGTTTCATAGTCCAGAATTAACATGTTTCAGATGTATCTTCAGAATTTCAAAAATTTTCAATTCCCTTTGTCTTTTAAAATGTTCATGCCTATTAACCTAAAGTCACAGCCTTTTGCTATGACACCAAGATGGAAATCTGTGCCAGTGTCTTACAGACACCTGCAGGCTCATGGGAGAAGTTGTGTTGTATCAAGAAATCTGGTCTGGTAAAAACTAACAGTCTCCAGAGCCTATTTTGACCCCACCCATTTTCAAGCATATTTTGCAGATTCACTCCTCCTGCCTGGGCCAAGACCAACTTACAGAGGGCCCTCCAGGTAATGCCAGCACCTGCACCAGCTCCTGGGACTTCACCATCTGGAATGTTTGGGTGGAAGTTCCACCCCAAGCCCCCACCCCTGGGAGTTGTCTCAGTCTGGACTCTACTTCCAAGAAAGCCTGCCAAACAATGACCCCTCCCCAGAGATGCTCAAGACCACCTTCACAGGGTACTTAAACATCCCCCCAGAGAACAAACACATGTGTTTTCTGATCTTCCTTTTCCATCTCCTCTCTGGGGACTGGAAAGCTATCTGGGACCATTTGTATCCATTAAACCTGGTCATTTTCTAGTTTGGTCTGATTTGTTCTGATTTGGATTATGGTGTTGGTGGAGAGGCTTATCAGGGTGCAGAAACTTCACCTATGACAAGGTGTCCACTGGAGAAAGAGCTCACTAGGCCTTACGAAAAGCTAGGATGTATCTATGGGGAGGGTGTCCTGGGAATGATAGGCCCAGGTCTGTGCAAGGTACCCCAGCTGGGCATCTCATGTTGCTCATCCTCTAAAGGCCTCCTGGGAGTTCAGACCTTTGGACTTTAGAAGCACTAACCCCACCAGAGGCATAGATTCTTATGCTACAAGGCTGTTTAACCTGGCTACCAGATATGAGCAGTTTTAGAGGTGGCCAGCTGCACTGACCATTTTCTTCTCTGAACCTGGTTTGATTGACATGACTGAAGAATGATAATCTCAACTTTACCTCCTGGTAGAACGAGAGTCAAAACCACGCCTGGCTGTAAATGTTTTGCAAGCTGGCCACTTAATAGGTGCTTGGGGAACAGCCTTCTGGGGCTTGGCTCCAGGTGAGGCTCCAACTAGAATGCTCATTGTGCCAGGGCCTGTGTTCCATTTGAATAAATTTACATAAAACCTCAAATGTTGCTTGCATTCCTTTTCTGCTGTTAGTTCCTGTAAGTACAGGCCATCATTTAAAAATTGGTCTCCCTTTTCTCCACCACTCCCTTGCTCTTTTAAAGGATTTCAAGAATTAATCCAATATTCTGGTGTGGAAGCTGTTTGGCTTTGGACCTCTTTTGCAGGAGGGGCTGTCCTCCAGGAAGCCCTTGATTCCCTGCTTTCCTGGAAGGAGACAACAGCAATGATCTCAGACAGTGGAGGGGCCTGGAATCATCGAAGGAAAAGTCAACTGTATTCTTTTTGCTCACAGCGGTAGAGCATAGAGACAAGGAGAACATATAGAGCAGCGGGAAAAATTCGCGACAAAGTCCTTAGAACAACCTAAGCCAACAGTGCTCTTAACAACAGTGCATTTCTTTACTGATTGATTTCCCTGCAATATTTTCTTAGAGTTAGCACTCTAATACACCCACCCCCCAACAAACACTAGTGTGGTTTTTTTGTGTATATATATATATATATATATATATATATATATATATGTATATGTATATTTTTTCTCTATGCTATTACAAGCTTGCCAACATCATTTTTCAAAACTATGTAGCAATCCTCAGTATAGAAAGTTCTTAACATGCCCCGTCATGGGGTGTTTAGATGGGGTGTTTAGAAGGTACCGGGTTTTGTTGAGGTATTTGTGGCTTTGATGTATGCACTCCTGGCTTTTTTTTTTTCTCATTGAATTTTGGTTACAGGATGGGAGAAGGAGTCAAGATGAAGGCTCTGAAAAGACTTTGTGGCAGCCGTTTCTGGATTTCAGAATGTGCTTTTGGGTTGTCGTCAGCATAGGCCTCTTAAATCAATAAGCCACAGAGCGCCTTTGATCCCAGGAGATGAGACATGCTCCTGCAGCATACTCCTCAGGCCTGGGGCCCTCCACTCAGTCAGCATGCTTGCTCCTTTGTTGGATGCTTGAATGATAGGCTTTTTTTTTTGCAAACATCCTTGGTGCAGGACATGCAACTGGGATTCAAGGAAGCTTTAGCTGTTTCTAATTCTCACACGTCTTACTTTGTCAAAACAACAAAAAAGACTTCATGTCAACCAGAAATAATTTTAACTTAAACAAGTAAGCATTGCTATTTTCTTTTCTTTCCTTCTTCCCTCCTCTTTTTCTTCTTCCTCCTCCCTTCCTCCTTTTCCTCCCTCCTCGCCCTCCCCCCCTCCCCTCCTCCTCCTCCTCCTCCTCTCCTCCTCCTCCTCCTCCTCTTCTTCTTCTTCCTTCTAATTACAGCATTCCAAGAGCTAGCTATCCAGGGAATGTGCAGCTGTCCACTGATGCTGCCTAGCCCTTGGGTTACATCTTCCTTTCCTGCCATCCCTTAGAAGGGACATTTGTTTTCCATACTTGTTGCCTCGTGACCCCATCATGACTGCCACACCTCTGTGTATCAGGCTCTCATCCAGGGTATGAAGAAAAAGGAAAATCAAGGGACCAAATGGCTTCATCATCAAGTCTGTTTTCTGTGTCAGGAAGACAAAAGCTTTCCTTAGTAAGCCTTCACAGAAGATTTTTTGCTTGCATTTCCATAAGCCAGAAACAAGTTGCATGGCCATTCCTAAACAAGTTGTTAGTGAAGAGGAACAGTGTTATCAAGACCCGCACCCAGAACTCAGTGATGGCTGCCTTTGTGACTGGAGAATAAAACAGAAAGAGAGGACTAACCAGGGAAGAATGGGGGTAGGGTTAATGAGAAGGAGCTTGCCAGGAAGAAGACATTGCCATAGACTTTGTGGAAGATGGGATTGTTTTGCCCAGAAGGATGCTTTTGTTGGCTGATACCTATTCCTCTGGCCCAAAGAGTAACTAACCAGGGCTAGGGAATTCCTAATGTTCCACAGTGAGTGCAGTGTGCAGTGTGAATCTAAGGCACTGGAATTGGTGGAACCATATTGCCTCTATCCAGCCTGAGGACCTGTGCATAGATGATGGGACAGATTTGGAGCCGAGACCTTGATTTAAATATAACTATGACACACCTGACTTCTGTACTTTTTTCAGATAAAAATGTTAGCTGTGCAAATGAGTTTATTGGGTAACAAGAAGAATGCAGAGCAGAAATACAAACAGGAAGTCAGCGAAGGGGTTGCAGAGGTAGTTTTGAAGAAGTGTGTTGGGTTGAGTTTGACCACACTTTTTGGCGTGACTTGATCTGACATGCTGATGTGGAATGTGATATGCTGGCGTGGTGCTTCCAGCAGAGAGACCCACAAAGTGTTCCAGAACCTTCTCATCAGAGGATAGACTGTTGTCCAGCCTGACACTTGCCCTGTGAGCTTCGTGCCTGCATCAAGGTCAGACCTAGGGTTCCCACGGACAAAGGCTAGAGACGACACAGGGGGGAGGGTGATGTTTTGGTTCCTCAAATACTTTCCCAGTGGCTTCTGAGCTTCCTCCTGTGGGAGGCCTTGTGTCAGCAGGCAAGGTTGGCAGCCGATCAGAAGTAGACAAGAAAGAAATCCCAGCAAGCTCCAGAGAGCCTGGGTAGCCCTGACGCGAAGAGGTGAGAAGTGGGAAGGGCAGATAGCATGTGCCTACTCCTGTTCCGCCTTCTGCTGCTGGCTAGTCTCTGCAGCTCTGAGCAGAGGTCTTTCCTGGAGCTCAGTTGTCTCATGTTAGAAATGCATGGCCAGAGCCAAATTGACCATTGTCTCCAGGTCACAGCCAGGGCTGGATTTATGAGTACTTCCTCAGAACCGGACTGTGGTGGCCTGCTAGAAAGAGATGAATGACACTTAGCTCCGCCCTCCCGGAGCACCAGTGTGTGAAGGCCACACATGGTGCAAGTCTGCCTGTAACTGACAGGCAACAGGGATTAGGGGGGAAAACAACAAGTTTTAACCTGTCTATTTGACTCTTCCAAATTATTTTAATTCCAATTAGCTTGGAATGCTCTGGTCTTGAGACAATATCAGGCTAGGAGGCGAAACTGGTCCGCTGGCTGAGTAGCGTCAGTGTTGACAATGGGCCCACGGCTGCCTATGGTGCCCACATTCTTGAAGTGCGTGTGAGTGGGATGAGGGGTAAATGGATGCGGGGTGGAAGGAGCACCACCTGTGTTTGTATGACCTGGGAAGAAGTCACTGGCCCTGAAGTTGGCAGATGAGTGGGACCTGGCCACCAAGTCATGTGAGGACTCTCCATGGGGGGAACAGGTGTGTGAACCTCTCTGTGCATGTGCTCCGGGCAAAGCTTCTTCTATCTGGTAGGAGATGCTTGTGGAGGTTGAGGAGAGAAAAGGGACAGACCAGACAGGACCTGGAGGGTTCTAGACCCTGTGCTGAGCTTGGGAGCTGCAGCAGAGTTTAGATAATAATGAATGATGTCTTTCCACTGTGGAGGAAATCTCTCCTGCTTCTGGGAGGGTAGGCCAGAGCAAAGAGAGGAGACCAGGCTGCAGAGAAGGACAAAGAAGCAGGTGTGGGTCCGTGTCTGGAGAGTCTGGCCCCTGTCCTCTCCATAGGGGTACAGGGCTGCTTGTGGCTGCAAGGACTAGTTTCTCTGATGAGTTTTCAGTCATGCTTGCTGATTTCTGAGTAAAAATCAACTCAAATCCTGCTATTATGGAGCTGGGATGGCTCAGCTGTATGGGGGCTCAAAGTCTTCAGGGTCAAGTTCTGGGAGATGGCCCTTGACAATAGCCCTCCAATAAGATGTCTCTGGAAGGTTGGAACGGGGGTACTCAAGGAAAGGTCTTAGGGTCCCTGTCAGGCTTTATAACAACAGTGTATTGGCTAGATTTTGTCACCTGACACAGGCTAGGATCATCTGGAAAGAGGAAAACTCAATGGAGAAAATGCCTCTATCATAGTGGCTTGTAGGGGGATCTTATTGATTAATGACTGATGTGGGAGGGTCCAGCCCACTGTGGGTAGTGCCACCCCTGGGCAAGTGGTCCTGATTTGTATAAAAACTGGCTAATGGTCTCGTTCCTGTTCCTTCAATGATGACTGTGATGTAGAAATGTCAGCCAAATAAACCTTGTCCTCCCCAAGCTGCTTTTGTTCATGGTGTTTATCACAGCAATAGAAACTGAGCTAGGACAACACTAAGAACAACAAGCCCCCCCACCCTGTTATCAGTTGGTCCTTCAGAGTGTACCCCAAATCTAAACCCTGTGTTCCATCTACCACCCCTGGCCCAGGTGCCCTAAGTTCCAATGGCCCTCCTGCTCTCCTACAAGCTGTTCTTGAAGAATCCTATTACTACAGTAGGAAGCTGATGGGTTCCTGTGGCATTCAGGGGTAAAGCCAAGAGCCCCACATGCTATCTGCTCCAACCAGGGGCCCAGTCCCTGTTTCCCTAACCCTGTCACCGGACTTCCCACCCTTCCCTACTTCGGTCCCGCTCCTCTGTGCTTTCCATTGACTGGCCATGGAAACTCTTCCCAAGACAGTCACATGGTTCCCTTAGCTGTCGGTGATGGCAGGGAAACAGTTCCTGCACTGCAGCAGCCTGTGGAGTTCCCTTACTCCGTATGGAGCGCCACTCAAGTAAAGCCAAAATCTATGACTGCCACAGAAAGGAATTTCACAGCGAGTCAGTATGACACAGAGTTGTGGTTTATTAAATGAGATTTAGAAATATGTCTTCAAGTTTATAATACAATCACATCATTTCCCCCTTAACTTTCCTCCTTCCAAATACTCCCTTAAATCCCACCTTGCTCTTTCAAATCATGACCTCTTTTTAAAAGAGATTTTTAAACACGGATTTAGTGCATGGGGATCAGCAAAAGAGGTGCTCAGGGAAGGAATAAGATGTCCCCAAGCTAGATATGAGCTTTTCAAGGTAGAGTCACACTTCATTGCCCTTAAAGAAATCCATGTACTATTTATTTTTATTTTTTGATAGTACATACACATACACAGTGTACTGTGGTTGTATTTTTCCCTTTCTACTCCTCGTCACCCCCATCTTTCACTCTGAACGCCTTCTTCCCAGCTAGCCTACAATGGGTACACCACTGAAGAACATGACATCTCTTGTAGCAATTATAAACACTCAATCGTCCTTGGGGAGGAGTGGGAGCCTTCCCCAAGCTAAGAGGGGCACAAATACATGTTTATAAATATAAATACTTAGAAGGAAGTGTGGCAACATGTCCATTTAGGGAAGCAACAGTAGCAAGTTCCTCTTTGGGCTCATGACTCACCCCGTCACAGGCTTTCAGCCAGGTTTATAGTATTGAATGTGTATTCCCTCCTATAGAACGGGCCTCCTATGCAGGCTGGTTTCTCCCAATGTAATCATGTCACTATTCCACCAGTTAGAAGTAGGTGTTGTAGTAAGCATGTTCTAGAGTAGATGCCACCACTGATGATCACCCCCACCCCCCACCCCATGGTCCCAAGCAGCCTGCTTAGCAGTTTTTAGCACTATGTATGTAACCAGCAGAGAGGAAGCTTGCAGCTCAATTCCAGTTTGGTTTCTCTACATCCTGTATCCAAAGTATGTGATATCTTCAGCAGTAGGATCTAGTCTTGGTGGGATACCAAAAGCAAGGACAATAGCAATTATTCTTTTGGGAAGTTGTCTATCTTTACAATAGCCATATATATATATGTATGTATATACATAAATGTCTCAATATAAGTTATATATATTACATGTATTTTGTATTTTGTGTAATACATACATATATACATAGGTAGATAGATAGATAGATAGACAGACAGACAGACAGACAGACAGATAGATAGATAGATAAATTTTTGGTGAGTTGTAAAGTTATTATCTCCAAAGAGTCGTGAGACTTGGCCTTTAACTATTGGGGCATTTCTCCAGCCCGTGCTAAGAGATTTAAATGAAATCACAATGGTTCATGAGATAAACCGTACGGGATTCCAGGCAAAACTCTAGAACACAAGGGTGTAGAGAGTTAGGGTATCTTTACTGTAAACAAATATCCGTTTTTGAGCTTCCCAGAATGTGCGCAAGAGGAGTAGGACTCTACTTGAGATCATAAATGTGGAGACCTCAAGTCTGGTTTGATGCTGTTTTAACATTCTTACTTGAAGATATCTGTATAGAAGAAATGTTCTCCCTATGTCAGTAACCTTCACAAGCTATATCACTGGAATTCTTGATTCTCGGTTGTGAGAGGCATCATGGAGGCTCTGGACTGAGAAAGTCCTCTTTCTGTCCATGTCTCCTCAACTTTTCCTTTCTTGCTACACACTACCCAGTTTCGATCGCTGTTCAAATGCTACCTTCTTATTCAGACCTTTCCCAAGCACCTTATTTAAAAATGCATCCTCACTCTTTCCAGTAACTGACGGAAGCAGAGGCAGAGATACAGAAACAAGTACTGTGCTGAGCTCTGAGAGTCTTGTGGAAGAAAGGGAAGAGGGATTGTACCAGCCAGGGAAGTCATGATGGGGGAACCAACAGAGACAGCTGACCTGAGCTCGCAGGAGGTCATGGACACTGGACCTGAATGGAATTGACCTAGGCCCTCTGCATGTGTGTGACAATTGTGTAACTTGGTCCCTTTATAAAGCTTCTAACCGGACCTCTCCCTGGTGCTTAGCTGGCTTTTGGTAACCTGTTACTCATGCTGGATTACCTAGCCCTGCCTTGACGTAGGGGAGGAGCTTGGTGCTGCCTCAACTTGATGCACCGGTGCTTTGTGCAAACCCATAGGAGGCCTGTCCTTTTCTGAAATGAGATGGAGGAGGAGCAGATGGGGAGGGGGTTTTAGATGGTAAAGGGGAGGGGGTAGGAGGAGAGGAGGGAGGGGAAACTGGTTGGTATGTAAAATAAATGAAAAAAGTGTTATTTAAATAAAAATAAATAAAATGCATCCTCAGCTCTCTTCCTCCTGTTCCCTTCTGTGTCTTTCATCACTGGCTATGCCACCATATAAGAGAGCATTTTATCTATCTATCAATCCAACCCCAGCCCCTCTGCCCCATTAGCTTGTGAGCTCCTGAGGGCTGGATGGAGAGCAGCTCAAAGCAAATAGGCAGCTGTCCTGTTTCCTGGGGACAGAGTTTCTATCCTGATCATTGTTGAAAGCCTTGGTGCTGAAAGAAGTTGGCACAGGTGGGGATGCCACCAAACATGTGACATTATGTCACATGTTTGCTGAATGACATAGGCGCTACACCACCAGGCACTGTGCACCTGGGGCTGTGCATCAACCTTTGCAACACTGGGGGAGCTGGCGCTGCAGCTGGGGGTTTCTGTTTCAGAGGTTTCCTGTGAAGCCATCACCAAGTTGTTGTCGCATTCTCCTGTGTCCTCTCCAGTTCTAACCACATCTACAGAGTTCTTCCTCTCTGGCATCACATCTCATTAGCATGGGGTTAACTTCCCATCTGTTTGTGCATGCTGCCCATCTTTTCTACCAGGTCCTTTAATCACTTTGCAATGATTTGCATTGTGTATGCATGTATGCCATGTGCATACATACCTAATGTAACATAAAGCAGGAGTTTAAACTCAATAATAGATGGCTATTTATTGAGTATCATGAGCCAAGCACTGAAACAATAATTTCAATCTTTTCAACCAGGGATTTAGGTGAGAAAATTGAGGCTCGGTAACTATAGGTTATTTGTCTGGCCAAAAGTGTCCCAGCCCTCTGGCAGACTAACCGCAGAGCCTTTGTTATAATTGGCTCTCCTGGGCTGCTGGGCCATTGCCAGCTATTTGCTGTTCTGAAGACCTTCACTCAGCTCACCAATTTATCCACACCAAAGGATCCAGGTGGCTCATCCCCATGGTACCTCAGTGTGGCTTAAATTCAAGCACCTCCATTGCCTTCTAGCCCCTGCCATCTGGCCCCATCTGCCACTCCCTTCCTCTCCCCAGAGCCTCTCCAGCAGGGTGCCAAGCTGGTCCCAGCCTTTGCCAGGAGGATGCCACACCAGTCCCCATGGCTTTCTGTCTCCTTGCTCTCCTTATCCCACCTCCAATCTCAATTCACTCTCATTCACGGGGCCTACTTACTCATGTAACACATACATGACGTGGTTGAGCGCTGGTCTTTCTACTCACCAGTTGCATGGCTTATATGAGCAGTTTGTCTCTGTGCGTCTTTGTTCATTTGTAAAGCAGAGCTAATGAGAGAGCAATCTCAGGAAGTCCATATGAAGACTCAGCAAGCTAGACCAAGGGTCAATATAGATCAGCTGTCTCAAGAAAGGCAGCTGTGACACAGTGGTGGCACGGACCCAACACTTCTCTGGGATACCCCTTCCAGCTGAGATGCAAGAGGAATGTGAAAGGAATTCCTATGGTCAAAGCTAGAGATGGCCCAGACCCCAAGCTGGGCCTCCCTTTGCTTGCCTGCCTATTTAGCTACTTGGCTGCTCGGGTCAGAGTTCAGCTGGCCAAGCTGTAGCATGATTTCTCCTGCCATCCCTCCCCTTGTCCCCATGCCAGCCACATTTGATCTTTGTCACCAGAGACAGGCTACAAATGATAGACATGAGGGTTTGCCTGAATAAAGACAATTGCTTCCAAAGGAATAGAGTGCTCAGGAGGACAGAGACCCGGAAAGGCATACAGACAGATAGAACTCCATGTAACAACAGCTCCCACATTGTGCCCAGGATTTATTTCACGTATATTAATTGATATGATTCCAGAATTGGAATTTGTGGGTCATATGTAATCTCTGATCTAGTGCTTTATGTAACAACTTAATAAGGTAGTTTTTAAAAAATTTTATTCCCATTTTACCGATATGGAAGATAAGACAAAGAGGGGTGTTAAATTTGACCATGGTTATATCATGCCAGTGACAGACCTATATTACAACACAGGGAATCACACTACCGGGATAGAACTCTGGAAACTGTGTGACCACAGTGTACATGTGCGATGACGTATGCTCAGCTGTAGACATTTGGAAGTAGATGCTGTCCCCTGATGGACATGAAGACCTTTCTGTCGATGTACAAGGGGGGACAAGGATACCCACACTTACAGGTGGAAGTGGCTAAGAGATCACTGTTTACCTCACGGGAGTCAGAACATAATAATTACATATACTTAGGCACATCTGCACTAGAGGTAGACACACTCATGTGCACATGTTCTGAGACGGCTCCCACACGTGCACAAGCACATGGGTTCAGTGGCAGCCCTGGAAGGACAGGTGCTCTCCTGCGATTCCTACCATGTCTGATACCAAACATGTGTTCAACTCATGCTTTGTGACTTTCTGTCTGGGAAAAGTCTGCTCATTCATCCAAGAGCCCTGGTTCAGGCAGATAGGCCCATGATCACGCTATGCAGCAGGTGACTTCCTGTTCTAATCCCCAGCTCTTCCCAGAGTGTGCCTTCCTGCTTCAGTGGTCTCCTGGCTGTTGTGCCAACACATTAGGGATGTTCCCACCCAAGGCCTTTTGTCCCTGCTTTTGCCTGGATGGATCCATATGGCTTCTTCCTACACTTCTTTCAGGTATTTGTTTAACCATAGCTCCCCAGCAAGACTTCTTGGTCTCCTGGTGAAACAGTAATCCTCCAACGCAGCTCTTGCCCTCTCCTCCCCCAGGACTCTATTCCCATCTCCCGCGCATCCTTCCCCGAGATTCCTTTAAGCTTTCTGTCTGCCATTACTCTCCTCTGCTACAGTGTAAGCTTCATGAAGGTGGGTTGCTTGCTAGCTTGAGTGTCTTCTGGGCCCAGAACAGGCCTGATGTGTGGCAGGAGTGACTGTCACTGTCACTAGGTACCCTTGCAGGCCTGTTGGGTGGTTTGAGGGAATCATCGTGGGCACTTGAAGGGATGGAGGGAGCATTGCTATCTCAGAACTCTTTTTGAATATCAGCAGATACCATGCAACTAAGTCTCTACTGGAAGAGTCTTCTGAAACATGGAGTGAATGAGTCCACAGCCAGCCGATGATTCAGCCCCATCTCTGGCTCAGTACTGTTTGCATGGGGTGTCTTTCCACATTGACATCTTTGAAGATACCACACCACAGGAATGTCATGAGTATATTTTGGGCATCGCTGAGGTCACCCTCAATTCATCCAACCAGTGTTAATAGAACACATATGGTGTGCTACTGTGCACAGCTGCAGTAATTTTTTTAAAAAAAGATATAATACTCCATCACATAATATCTACCATTTTAGCTGTTTTTAAAATGGCCCATTCGCAGTAAGTATATTTATACTGTTGTGCAATCATTGTTACGGTCCATCTTCAGAACCTCCTTACCTTTTAAAACTGAATTTCTATATCCATTAAACACAGGCTCTCAGCCCCGTCAACCACTGTTTCTTTTGTTGCTATGGATTTGACTATTCTAAAAACCTCATGTAAATGGAAGCACACTGTATTTGTTCTTCTATGACTTGCTTATTCACTTAGTATAATGTACTCAAGGTCTATGTGTATTGTAACAGGGCAGAAATTCATTCTTTTTTGAGGCTGAATACCATTCCACAAACATATGGTTGCACAGGATATGCTATCTGTTCCTTCATCAGTAGACTCAGGTTGCTTCCACATTTTAGCCCCTATGACCATTTGGCGACAAGGGCTCATATATTCTAGGCTGGCCTCGAACTCCTCATCTAGCTGAAGATGACCTTGAATTTCTGATCTTCCTGTCTCCACCTTCCAAGTGCTAGGATTATAGGCATCTTAGGTGGTACAGGGGGATCAATCACGGGCCTCATGAGTGATAGACAAGCACTCTACCAAGTACATGTCACCCGAGCCCCAACAAATCTAATCTTGAGATGCTGCTCTCGGTTGTTTTGGCCATGCACCCAGAGTCAGAGTGGCTGGGTCACGTGTCATTTTCTGACTTAGTGTTTTGTGCCGTGGCATCCGGGAGACTAGCTTTGCACAACATTCCTGACCAGCCTTGTGGAGCCTTTCAAGGTGATAGATAGAGGCCCACCTGCCTCTTTAATTATTCAGGACACTGCTGCTTTCATCCTTAATTCAGGCTTTCTCCAATTCTGAGAGTCAGGTGGGAGGAAGCCTGTAATCTCCTTAGGACAAGCAAAGACATTTGATTCATGGATGGAGGGTCAGGGTGGGGAGTGGAGAGTCTCTCAGCCAAGGTCACTGGCTGAGCTGAGCTGTGGTAGATCCTCCAGGTCTGCCTTGAATTCTGGGCTTACCTTGGTCACAACCTTGGGGACAATGATGGCACTGTGATCATTCCTCATGTTTTTCTCCTAGTAGGCAGGACAGAACATCCATAGAAAGCAACATCCTAAGCAGCTCTGTCCACCAGTGCCAAGTTATCAGTGGATAGGCAGCCTAGCCAGGCTGGAAACCCAGAGCATCTCGAGGATACCTAGAGAGTGAGGGGAAGTGGTACCCTCGCAAACTGCCTGCTATCTGGAAAATTGCTCAGTTCCCTGGCAACCATACATAAGCTTCGTCCATGGCCACTCTGCACAGAGGCTGGGCGTCTCTAGATATGGATAAGAACCCTGGAGTTCTTTTGGCTGTGCACCCTTTCTGGGCCTCAAGTCCAGGAAGATGGGAGATTCTGACAGCTCCGAGAAGCCGTTCCACCTCACCAGGGCAGGCTTTGGTGAAGCTGCACATAATCTCATTTTGCTCTCACTTTTTGACTGGTGTAATTTTTGTGGGATGAGAGCAGGAGGTTCTGCAACCCTGGGCTGGAGTATCCCCAAGGGAGCAGACATGAGCAGAGCTGAATGACTCCTTGCTAGCTCACTTCTCCCTTGGCACAGAAAAAGTACTTAATGAATGTTGGTTGAGTGGCTACACAGAGGTGTCTGAGGGGCACAGGCGCTCTGCGGATTCTCTGCCTCATGAATTACAACCATGCTACCCCCATGACAGAGGATGAGACTAAGGCTTGGGAAGGTGGAACAAGGTGCCTGGGCTACACAGCTGGTAGGCAGTATGTGTGTGTGTGTGCCTTGCGTGTGTGTGTGTTGACATGTACCTGTGGGTATCCAGATGTTCTCTGTGTGTTTTGGAGTCTGTGCTCCTGAACACTTGGGCACCACTCTGTATTTGTATTGCCCATGGGCATCTCCTCCTGCAGCTGCTGTATACCCACCTCTATTTCTGAGTATACATCCATGTGTCTTTGTAAACCACTGTGACGCCTGTCATGTGGGCTGTCCTCTTGTCTCTGCATATCCTGGACCTTGTGGGTCGACAGCCCAGCTCTGTTGGATCTCCATACCTTGTTTAGTGACCCATTGTGTTTTCCTGTGTGTTGCAGATTCCCCCAACCCTCTTGCAGCCCGTTGACCACCCAGATGTGCAGTCCCTGAGCTCTTTTGACACAACATGAACTGGGGCAGGCTCTATGTAGCCTAGGAACCCAAATTCCAATCCTTGACTCTGACACTGGGCTCCTGGTTTGGCTCCTGACTTAAAAATTGCCAATCTTGTAAGGTAATGAGATGACTCTTTGGTTAAAACACTTGCCACACAAGTATGAGGAACAGAATTTAGATTCCTCGATCCCACTCAAATGCGAGGCAGAATTGATGGCCCACCTGTAATCGTAGCCCCTGGGAAGCAGAGATAATCTGAAGAGTGAGCTCATGTCTGTGAGCTCTTGGTTCAGTGAGAGATTCTACCTCAGTGAATAAAGTGAGGAGGGATTGAAAAGGATACCAGACATTAAGGTCTTGTCTGACCTTCACATACATCTGCACACATCTGCACCCCCACCTCCCCATGCACACACACACACGTATACACAGGCAACAAAATCAACAACAAAAATCATCAATCCCAGAATGAGCAACCAGAATATCTGTGCTGGGTTTGTTTCCATGGCAACACAGAAGCTGGCAGGTCTCTGGCTCATAAAACAGGTCATAAAGCAGGGAGATGGGGGGGTGCTGCTGGGCTTCATAAGGGTGCTGCCAGGTGGTGCTGGGGTCCTAGAGACTGTATTGTCTCTCTGGGAGAAAGGACACCTGTGCTGCCTCTACCCATGTGTTGAGCAGTCTTGGAAGAGTTCCTCTGTCTCTCTGAGCCTCAGTTTCCCTCTCCAAGAATGCAAACAGAAATAACTCCATAGTTCTGCCCCTCAGGTGTGATGCTGCCTGAATTGGTGAGAGGGCCCAGCAGGACTTAATTCTGGAATGAGTTCTCAGGGCCTCAGTGTCCCCGTTGGTAGAGACCTGAGGAGAAGCAGTGATGTGTATAAAGATCCAGGGTGGGTGGAGAACTGGATGCAAACCCCTCTTTGTCTGTAAGCTGTGGAACCTTGAGAAAGGGTTAGAGTCTCTGGGCCAAACTCGGCTGTGAAATGGAGACCAAAATGTCATAGGTTTTTAGTGAAAAATTAGCCCAAGTCTGTAGTACACTCAACATGGTGCCGGATCTGATGTCTGGGAGAGGTGTGTAGTCATAATAGCTATTAGCAAAAACAGCGCTTCCTCTGTGCCAAGCACTCACCTAAATGCTTCGTGCATGGCATTGATTTCACCCTTACAAGTAATTATTCCATTTGCAGACGAAGGCACGGTTAGGTTCAAAGCAGACTTCGAAACTAGCAGCTGTGCTCCTCACAAGGTCCTGAATGGCAGTCAGGGCTCAGCTCAGCTGGACTCTGACCAGGTAAACAGAATGATTGCTAGTGGATAAACAAAACCCAAACTCAGCATTCCTCAGAAACCTGTGAAGGGTTTCTTTTCATCGGATAAAGCCATTACTTCCCTTATTCATCCGCTGCAGCCAACTACCTCGGGCAAGGGTATCTAGTTTCCAGTCAACTCAAACAAGCCTGGAACAAGCTGAAGTCCCCATGCTAGCTCCCAGGCTGTTCTGTCTCACTCCCCTACCTATCCCCTTAAAGCTGACAGTTCCTCCCCACCTTTTTGCTCTTCTGTCTGCCCACCCCCACCCCATCAAGACAGCCCCAGCAGTGTGGGAGGCTGCCCAAGTCTGCACCAAGCCAGATAGCACCTGCATTCTTTGATAGATGTCAACCAAGTTCATACCCTAAGGCTGTCAGAAAAGCTGTCAGCCATCAATACTTGTCCCCTGGTCATCTCATAGGAGGCAGATGATGGGGGCATATAGGGACCAGACCTAAATTTCTCTCATAACGGCTCCTTCATTTGTTCATGCATTCCCTGACTTGAAGCTTATTTCCTTCAATCTGCCCACTCTCCCTGACCTAAGTGGCCCAGCTGATGACACTCTTACCTGATGGTCACATTCATCCTCCATCCAATCTATTCTCATACAACAGTCGGGAGACTTTCTTGAAAACACAAATTAGATCATGCCACCCCTTGAACACTCTTACAGCTTCTTATGTCATTTAGAATGAATGTAAGAATACATGACCAGGAGAGCCACCCATTCCCACAGCTACACACACACACACACACACACACACACACACACACACACACTGTGTGATTACCACACACATGCATGAACATGCATGGACAAGTCTAAATGCACACACATTCACATTCCTGTCTGCCTGAAGTGAGAAGCACCATGGAACTTAGGACCCACTTGATCCTGAGTCTAGACCTCCCCTGGCCCAACTAGGTGCCCTTGATTCAGAACCATCTTAACTTTGGCTGAGGACCACGTGGTTTTCTCCCAGGTCCCCTTTGTACCCTTCTTTCCCCCAGAATCTATCCTACAGGAATCGTGACAATGATCTGACCTGTTGATAACGCTGGAAGGATGCGGAAAGGGAAAGGACCGTGAACTTGGAGTGTTTACTCCTAGTCTTCTGGTGCAGGGTCGCCTTGGGATCACCAAGTCCTCCACTGAAACCCCAGCTCTGTTGGGAGTCCTCATCTATCTGCCAAAGATGGGCTTCTCTTTCCTTTCACTGTGAACGAAGGGTCCTGGTGAGTGCTTTGTGGTCTCCTGTAGTCTTGTCTTCCTTTGTGAGTAATCCCTCTACTAAACCCTAATCAAATTGTCCGCTGCAGGGCCGGCAGCTCCTGCAGCGCTTTGACTACTGCTGCTTTGAGCCACAAGGTCCAGGTTTGAATTCTGATCAGGTCTCTCCCCCGGTGAAATCACAGCCCCTCACCAGGCCCCTGGATTTCTCTTGTACAGAGACTGGAGCAGAAATAACATCCAGAAGAGGACATCTTTCAACTGCAGTGCAAACCAGTGGGTTCAGGAACTCAGTCATTTTCTGTTAATTATTATGGTCTCCTCCCTGGAGCCTCATAGAGTCCCCAGCATGTATATGTCCTGAAAAAAAAATTTGCTGCAATTACAATGGAATAAACGAGCAGCAAAACAGCTGTAAACAATGACCAGGGGGCTTATCCACTTCACAAAAGGGCTGTACTTCAGCTACAGAAAGAGCTTTTGTTTGGAAGTCCTCAGCCCTGACAAAGCAGGAGGGTGTGAATGTCTATATTTGTTAAAACATATTTAGCTTCTGTTTCTCTTTTCCACACATCCACTGTACCCGTGAGAAGCAGCAAAGGATGATGGAAGAACAATTTGACCTAGGTTCACTCCTAGCTCTGCTGCCCACTACTTTTTGGTCCTCAATTTTCTACTCAATAAAATGGGGGTAGTGATTTCTACCTTGTGAAGTGCCCAGCAAAGAAGTTTGAATCAGTACACTGAGGGTCATCCATAGAGGTTGGGCTAAGCCCCAGAACTGAGACTGAACCACTTGGAAGGGCATTGTGGCTGGGACATCAGTCCCCTGGAGGGGCTCAGGAAGCCCTGGGCTGGTAGCATGCACTTTCCCTCTGGCTGAACAGTGACATCAGACCAGCCGTTCCCAGCCTGTGGGTGGGCAGGCAAGTCTCAGTCTCTGGTTGTCCCAGTTTCTGCAGACAACAGGCAACTGTGCCTGAGCCACGGCCTCATCCCCAGGTCTGCAGCTGCCATGGGGCATTCAGGCCTGCTGGGATTAGTAACTGGATCACAGCCCGAGAGCCAAGGCCCCAAATATAGGGCTGCCTGTACCTACTGCAGAAGACTTTGGCACCGGCAGCTCCACCTCCTCAGATCTTAGGTCATAGACAGGGAAACTGAGGCCCCCAAAGAGAGATGGATTTTTCCACTGTTACTTGGTGAGAGAATGGAGATCAGACCTACATTTCTCACAGCAAGGGCTCATTCATTCCCTGACTTGAAGCTTATTTCCCTCAATCTGTCCACTCTCCCTGGCCCACCCTGAACTACGTGTCCCAGCTAACGACACTCTTCCTACCTGATGGTACCATCATCCTCCATCCAATCTAGTTTCATACCACAGTGACGAGGAGACTTTCTTAAAATGCAAATTAGATCATGTCACCTCTTGAATACTCTTACAGCCTCTGTGTCACCCAGAATGAATGTAAAATTACATTGCCAAGAGCCATCCAGTACCACAGACCCTTTTTTTTAACATTGTGCTACACATACACACATATACATGATCATGTGTTCACACATGCACACATTTGCATGTGATCACCACACACAAGTATGCACATGCATGGAAACATATGTCTGTGTATACATATTCACATACATGTACACACAGCATACACATAATCATGTACATCTATACAAGCTCATAAAAATAGGCATACACATGCACACATTCATGGAGACACATACATGCAGGCAGTCATGTGAATATATGTACATAGACACACACACATACAAACATCAATAACATGCTTATGAACACATACATAGGCATAGATATGTTCCCAAGCATGGACATATATAGTTTTGGGCACACATGAATAAACATACACTCACATGCACACAAATAAGAACACACACACAGATGCATACATATACACACACACAGTAAGAACCTGATTATGTTAGCCTCTTTGCTGTCTCTGGGAGACAGTAGGGCCTATGTGTATAGATACACATATGAATATGACACCCTGTGTGTGTGAGTGTGTATGCATGTAGGCATGAATGTGTTCATGTGCCCCTATTTTCATGTGTTTTTGTGTATATGAACATATGTGTGTGCTGTGTGTGTGCACATATAAGTGAACACATGTGCATATTTTGTGTGCAAGTGCATGCATATGCACAGGTGCCTACTTCCCTCCTGTCTCTGACTCTTGCATCTTTAACCTATAACGGCTCCATTTGTGCCCATTTTGTCCTGCTACTAACTCGCCTCTTTGTTTTCATGAAAACTAGTTCATACTCGGGTATGATAACAAGTTGCTTCGTTTCAAAGACAAGTTTTATTTTTAAATTTCAAAGGCTAAAACAAAACGAACAAACAGACTAGCTGATGGTAGCTTCTGTGTTCCTAGTAAGGTTGAGGACTATCTTGAGCCGCTGAAACTGCCCTCAATACACAGCTATTACTCTGTCTTGGTAAGAGCTAAGGGCCCACTCCTGAGTGAGACAGTCTACGTGGCTTTTTGGATTGTGCCTGTCCTTGTCACCTCATTCCCCTCCCCCATTCACCATTTTTCCCAAGATAAATCAGCCAGGTCAGCCACCACATTTTGATGAAAAAGAAACAAGTTAGTCTTTTGACTGGACAAAGTCCGCCTTTCCAGGGGCCGAGGACCGGGGCAGTCAGGAGCATGTGGAATCGGTGCTGCAGGGGCCAAGACAAGGCTCGTTTTGTGTTCTGGGACAAAGATAAAGTGTCCTGGCAAGATGGGGCCAGGGCCTTTCCAGTGCCAGCTCTGGCAGACGGGATTGGCTGGCAGTGGGACAACTCACCCCGTGTGACTGGATGGCTCAGCTTCCCACCACCTCCTCCCCTCTCGTAAGCAAACAATTGAGAGCGGTGAGACAGTCATGAAAGTAAGCTGTTCACCCTTCCTGGCCACCTGGCATGCCTGGGCATGGGCATCCTCAGATCCTGCAGACTGGGACTTGCCAGGCCAGGAGCCTTAATTCGCTTCTTCCATTGCCTTAGGAGAGGCAAAGCCGGTCTCAGCTCTATGTCAGGTGACTTTGGACTGTCTGAGCCTCTGGCTACCTTTGGAAAGAGCATAGCTGCAGGACAATTCCCGCTGTACAGATTCGGTGACGTGCTGCCTAATAACAGCGAGACACATGCTGGATGCAGAGAGGGCTCTCAGGCTTCAGGATGCCGCTTTACATCTGGTGTCTCATCTGATTTTCAATGTCACCCCTGCGCAGGAAGCAGGGTGCTCATTCCCATTGAGTTAGAAACTGACGCTCTGGGGAGGAAAGACACCGGCGAGGTGATGGTACAGGTTAACAATTGGGCAGGTAGCAAAAAAATCTCCATCATATTTGAGATTTAGCATCTGGGCCATACCTCTGGCCCTGTGTATTACTATGCCTTCTGCAAAGAGTGCCCCTCCCCCACCACAGCTAATGGACTTGGCCTTTTATGACAGCGTAACCTAGAGCAGGAGAAATTCACTTTTCACTGGGAAAACTTATATGCTGTTTATATTTTTTTTTCCTATGCAGAAGTGGGTTTTTGTTTGTTTGTTTGTTTTGGTTTGGTTTGGTTTTTTACCTTTGAGTTTTGAGACAGGGTTACTCTGTGTAGCCCTGACTGTCCTGGAACTCACTCTGTAGACCAGGCTGGCCTCAAACTCAAGAGATCCGCCTGCCTCTGCCTCCTGAGTGCTGGGATTAAAGGCGTGCGCCACCGCTGCCCTATGTGGAAGATTTTCAAGTAGACATGCTTGGTTATATGGCTTAGTGACTGGACGTCTCTTGTTGACCCCTACTCTCCTGGTTGTCAGACACAGAGGAGCAAGACAGAAGAGGTCCTGGCCTCCGGGAGCTGATATTCGGCCCAAAGCTCTGGGTTCTAGTTGCACAGCAGGATTATTTGTGGTAATGTTGACTTTTTTTGATAACTGTGTCCTGTGCTAGGGCCATGAGGCTTTAAGCAGAGTGATTCCAGGGGCCATCTTTGCTGAGAACTGGAGCGTAAAGGAGGAAAGAAATGAGTGGCCACCTAGAAAAGGAAATTGGCCTAGGGAAGGAAATTCATTAAAAAAATGGAGCTGCAGCAACATAGTTCAGCCCATGGGGCCACTAGTGAGGAGCCTATAGCAGGAGGGACCCATAAAGCTCCTGAATACACCTTGGGAAATTAGGCCCAGAGCATGGGGGGAACAAGGGCCAAAGCAGGGAGAGAGTGGGCTGGAGTGTGCCAACTTGTAAGGCAACCTACTGCTGGAAAGCCACAGGTGAGCCGGAGGGGGTCTATGCTTCCCCAAGGGCAAAGAAACTCACACTGCCTCAAGGTCCATTCTATCCCTACCCCAGATGGCGGGGAAGGCCCAGGCTGGTCTATTCAAAGGCTGACCCCCACTACTTCTCCTACCCACCCTGCCCCCAAACCAGCCCCAGCTCACAGAAGCCTGGGGCAGGGAATAATGAACAGGGAGGGAAACAGGGAAGTCAAGAGCTTTAGAAAGTCTGTCGCTGCTATACAGATGGGTGTAGCTGACTGGGTCTTTGAGAGGGCCAGAACTGGGGAGTGCTCTGGCCTCACAACCATGGCATCCAGGGTCACACACCATGGTGAATAGCCTGTAAGGAAGCCGTGAGCTCTGAGCATGGCTTGGATTCCGCAGCACCTTGCTCAGCACAAATCCAGAGTCACCGACACTAAAGGGTGCCTTAGAACGGTGGCTCAGCGAGTTGAGACAGACCTGGGTTCCGATAGCACAGACCTTGTTCTTTTTTTATTAGGAGTCTAAATGTTGTGTTCTGTGTGCGGCGAGTCATGCTATCTGTTAGAAGGGTGGGTTGCCTTGGAGCTTTAGATGGGAATGTTGGTAAGAGTTGTGTTTTAAAATGTTGAATTAAAACACGAATCTGTGTTCTCACATTCTGTTTGTAATAGGATTTTAGGGCATTATGCTAAAATATGTTATTGCATTGGAATGTAGTGTCACTGTGTTTCGTTAGTATGGTGTGTGTAAACTTAAAATCAAGAGGAAGCTCATGGAACTGTGGGAGTTTGGGAAGAACGATGCCTAGCCTGAATGTCAGAGACAAGATCTGGGCTGAGTTTTGACAAAGGCTCCTCTGAACTTTGTCTTTGTGGACTAGGTGCCCCTGCTATTCCAGCAGGGGTTGCTAGCCAGTGTCGCCTGTAAGTCCTCTTTCCTTCTGCTGTGGATCAGGCTCTGAGCATAGGACTCTCACTCTTTGTCTCCTGAGAAGGGGAGAAGGAAGTTCTTTACCACTGAGATGGATCTTACCTGGGAACGACGGACTTTCTGGGAGTAAATAGCATCTTCATTGACAGAAATAGCATGAGGATCAACTGACCAAGCAGAGAGAACTACAGACCACATGGGTGAGAGCCTGGGGGGCTGGAAGCCCGTTGCTCACACCTGGTCTGGTCAGGAACCAAGCTTTCTCCCAACAGTCTTTGCAGCCTCCACTGCTGACCGCACTGCTGCTGAGCAGTAGGCGGAGCTGCTGAATTCTGATCACCTAGGACCACACCCCAGGGCCCAGTGAGATCCTGTAACTCTTGAGTTCTCCATTCCTGTGTGGGTCAGGCTCATTCAGAACAGGCTTTGAGCAAGTGGTTTGAGCAAAACTCTCCTGGGCTTCCCCACACCAACTCATGCTGCTTCTCGCTCACTGGAAGCCAAAGCAAGCCGTGCCAAGGCAGCCTGGGAGTATCCCCACACTCCCAGAGGCTCTGATGACTGGACACCTCAGGTTTGCAGATTTACGGCAGCACAAGCAATCCCAAGACAACGGGGGAGCTAAAAGCACAGTCCAGTTAATGCCCATGAGATCTTGTCTTGATCAGTTTTGTAGTTATAACTGAATACTTGAGACAATTTGTATACATAACTAATTTACACTAGGGCTCCAAAAGTGGAGGAAGGGCAGCATGTGAAACCAAACTCTGCTAGGCTTCTTGGGGGTGCTTGATGGTTCATCCATGAAGAAGAAAGGGAGGAAAGGGGGTGTACCCATTAGTTTTATGTCATTTTAAAAAAATATTTTTATGGTTTATTTAACTTTATTTTATGTGCATTGGTGTGAAGGTATCAGATCCCCTGCAACTGGATCTTCAGACAGTTATGAGCTGCCATGTGGGTGCTGGGAATTGAACCCAGGTCCTCTGGAAGAGCAGTCAGTGCTCTTAACCACTGAGCCATCTCTCCAGCCCCAGTTTTATGTCATCTTGACACAAGCCAGGGTCATCTGAGACAGGGAACCTCAACAGAGAAAACACCTCTGAAAGATCAGACTATAGGCAAACCTAAAGGACATTTTCTTAATTAGTGTTTGATGTGGGAGAGCCCAGCCCATTGTGTGTGGTCCCACCTCTGGACAGGTGGTTCTGGGTTCTATAAGAAAGCAGGTCAAGCAAGCCATGGGGACCAAGGCAGCCAGTAGCAGTACTTCATGGCCTCTGCATCAGCTCCTGCCTCCAGGTTCCTGCCCTGTTGACTTCTTGTTCTGACTTCTCCTAAATGGACTGTGACTCTTACATATCCCCTGGATGGATTTGTAAGCTGGTAAACCCTTTCCTCCCCAGGTTGCTTTGGTCATGGTGTTTCGGCCTAGCAATAGTCACCCTAACTAAGACAGGGGATTTATGTGCAGAAGAGACATTGCAAAGGAGGCCACTCTTTTTGTAATGATGCTCTAACAGAAACTAGCCCTTTCTTGAAGGATCTGCCCTAATCCCTTCAGGAAGCAGGGCCCAAACACCTCTTAGAGGCTCCATCACATCTCAGCATGTCACAATAGATAGGGACTAACCCATTCACCTGAACTTTGGTACAAACAGACCGTAGCAGTGTTCTTGCGCAAGCCACTTCCTGGCAGGCTCGGCATCTTTCACTGCATAATGATGTGATGTCTGTGGCCTCACTGAACTAGAGACACACCTGCACAATGTTTGGCTCAGTGCCTATCAACTGACAAGGACCCTGAGCCTAGAGAGCTTAAAGCTGTCCAGGCCTGGGTAGCCCCATGCTCTTCTATATGTTCTAGTCTTGGAGAGTGAGATTCGTCTTCGTGGTCATCCTACAAAGGAAGAAAAGTCTAAGGAGAAAGGAGCAGAATCGGGACAGTTTTTCTGTGGGAACTGGGACCAGAAAGCATGAGGTTTTGTAAATCAACTATCCTGATACTTTTTCCTTAAATTTTAATTTTGAGATTATAATATAATTACAACATTTCTCCCTTCCCTTTCGTCCCTCCAAACCATCCCAATATACCCCTCCCTGCTCTACTTAAATATATAGCCTCTTATTTTGTATATGCATATACATTCCCATATATAACCTGTTGAATAAATATGATGTTACTTGTATGTATGATTGCAAGGCTGACCATTTGGTACCGGACAACCTCTTCCAGCTTTCCTCACTTGCCTATAGTTCTTTGTGTCCATTTGAGCCCTCATTGGCTTTTCTCCATCCAGTTTGGCATGTCCATTGGTATCATCCTTGTTGGGTACACATTTGGGCAATCATGTTGGTGAGACTTCATGGGTGTATCTTCTGATATTACTAGGAGGCACAGTCTCATAACAAACTCCATGATCCTCTGTCTTTTAGTCTGTCTGTCTGCTCCTCTTCTGCAATTTCCCTGGGTCTTGGATGCAAGAGTATTTTGTAGATGTAGCCACTGGAACCGGGCTCCATAACTATGCATTTTGATTGGTTGTGGATTTCTGTTGTGGTCTCCATATGTTACAAAGAGACTTTTACTTGTGGAGGGGTCAAGCCTACATTTATCTGTGGGTATAAGGACGAATGTTTATAGATTGTTGTTAGGGATACTGATACTTCTGAGGGCAGATGAGGACTTCAAAATCAGACAGGAGGCTGGGCTTGGCTCTGGATCAAAGTAGCTTCATTGGCTGGTGTCCTACTTAGGTTTTTAATCACTGTGATAAAGCACTATGACCAAAAGAAGCTTGGGGAGGAAGATTTATTTCATCTTACAGCTTCTAGTCCATCATGAAGGTAAGTCAGGGCAGGAACTTGGAGGCCCAGACCAATGGAACACAGCTTGCTGGCTTGCTTTCACTGGCTTGCTCAGGAATTGTATGGCCTTCAGTGGGCCAGGTCTTTTTACATAAATCACCAATCAGGAAACTGCCTCACTGACCAATCTGATGGGGGCATTTTCTCAGTTGAGATTTCCTCTTCTCAGATGACTCTAGCTTGTGTTGTGTTGACATAAACCACAACCACAACTGGCTGGTTGCTTTCCAGCTCAGTTATCTCATCTGCAAAATAGGGCCTAAAAGAGAACTCTTCTTCTTCCTTTTTTTTCTTGTGGGTTCAGTGAACTTTCCTAATGATTTTTAAGAGAGTAAGGTTCCCTAAATCCCTCCTATTTTTCTGGGGGTCTGATATGGAAACTGTAATAGATAAGCTCAGAATTGGGGCTGAGTTGGGACAGGGACTCCTCGACAACCAAAAGCCTCTCTTTTGCTTTCATGTTGGGGTGGATGGCCCAGTGCTCCTTGCTCCTTGGAGGCCATGTAGGCCATGAGGTCCTCCACCCTGTTGCTGTAGCCATATTCATTGTCATACCAGGAAATGAACTTTACAGAGTTGCCACTGAGAGCAATGCCAGCCCCAACATCAAAGGTGGAAGAGTGGGAGTCACTATGAAGTTGCAGGTGCCAACCTGGTCCTTGGTTTATCCAAGGATGCTCTTTAGCGGACCCTGGGATGCCTGCTTCACCACCTTCTTGATGTCATCGTACTTGGAAGCTTTCTCCAGGTGTCATGCCAGATCCACAATGGACACATTGGAGGTAGGAACATGGAAAACCAGGCCAGGGAGCTTCCTGTTCAGCTTGGGAATGACCTTGCCCACAGCCTTGGCAGCACCAGTGGATTCAGGGATGATATTCTGGGCAACCCCACAGCCATCACATCATAGCTTCCCAGAAGGGTCATCCACAATCTTCTGAGTGGCAGTGATGTTGTTGACTGTGGTCATGAAGCCTTCCACAATTCCAAAGTTGTCGTGGATGACCTTGGCAGAGGGAGGTGGCAGTAAGTGGTTGGTGATACAGGAAGCATTGCTGACAATCTTGAGTGGGTTGCCATACCTCTTATGGTTCATACTCATTACAACCATGGGGGCATCAGTAGAAGGGGCAGAGATTATGACACTTTTGACCTCACCCTTCAAGTGGTACCTAGACTTCTCCATGGTGGTGAAGATACCAGTAGACTCCACAACATACTCGGCACCAGCATCACTCCGTTTGACACTGGTGGCATCTTGATCCTGGACAATTCCAATGGCCTTCCCATTGATGACAAGCTTCCCATTCCCAGCCTTGACTGTACCATTGAACTTGCCACGAGTAGAGTCATACTGGAACATGGAGACCATGCAGTTGAAGTCAATAAAAGGGTAAGTGATGGCAACAATATTCACTCTTCCAGACGCGGTAGCAGTTCTGGTACCCAGGTGCCCAACATGGTCAAATCCATTTACTCTGACTTTGCCTTCAAGTCTTGGGACAAGGCTGGCACTTCATGAGAAGATATGGCTGTCTCTGAAACAGGGAGGAGTGGATAACCTAAAAGAGAATTTTTTTTTTAAAGTTCCTACGTTTTATTACTGGACAAACCACTCCCCCACCTTAAATACAACCAAGTCTCCAGGTTGAAAACGTTGAACTCCATCTGATAGGACTGATCAAGGACTACAATTCAGTATAAACTCTGTCTTGCCATTGCGTGAATCCTTACAGACCCAGCTTTGTTCTCCTCCCGTGTCTTCTCTTGGAGTTGTACCTGATTTTGTTACCAGTTTTCATTGGAATCCAGAGGAAAGGGACAATTTTGCTCTTGGTTCTTGGCCAGGAATCGCTTGATTCTGAAAGTCTTGTGAGAAGACACAGCGAGAAGCTGAGTCAGACGTACGGTGCACGATGGCACAGGAAAGGTGAAGAGGAGGTCCTGTCTGGAAGAACAGGATTCGAGAACCTCTTATTAAAGATATTTTATTTATTACTATCATTTTGCTTATCCATGTTTACGGTGCGTTGGGGGAGGGCACTTGTGAGCCATGCTGTGCGTGTGCATGTCAAAAGACGAATTTTAGGAGTCAGTTGACTCTTTTGGCTGTAGTTCCCCAGACTACAATTCAGATTTGCAGGCTTGTAGGCAAGTTATTTTACCTGCTTAGTCACCTTGATGGCCTGACATTTTCATTTTAACTCCATAGGGCCACCATGGAAGTAAAATTGTCATTTTGTATAACGTGAATACAGAAAAGGCTGTCATTGGCCTTATGTGGCAGAGGGCAGAGGACTGAGCACCACTGAAAGGGGGCAGTGACAAGGGAAGTGGATGGAGAGGTGTGACAGAGGGATCATAGAGTGTGGGGAGCATCCTAAAGAAACGACATATGACAGGCAGGGTGATGGAGAGTCCGTCTGAATGCTCACTTTGCGGTTCGCTTGCTGTGTGACCTTCAGTTGAAACCCTACCTGTCTGGGTTTCAGGGTCCTCCTAGGAAACCCCAGCTCCAATTGCAAAGCCTTTTAAAGCTTCCAGGTTCCCCTGATGTGTCTCACAGACCTCGGAAGGCTTGGCTGGGGAAGCTAGATCTAGCTGTCCAAGAACCCTTGTTCTTTCTTGTCTTCATGATTGGAGCATGTATAGCAAAGAACAGATGCCCAGTTCCTGAATAGGAAATCCAGGAACTTAGCTCCCTAAGGATGACGAGTAACAATCTGCAGAACTTACCTCTTCACTTTCCTCATGGTCACTTGCTGGAGACGGTGGGAATTGAGCAAACACGTATAATAAGTCTCGGGACTGCATCTAAGAACAGACTCATTTCTGCCCTCAGGACTCACATTCAAAGGGTGAGCTCTGCCATTTGCTGCATGTATATATAAAAGTCTCACATCTTCTCAGCATATTGACATTTCAAAAATAAATCTATAATGTTCCTCTGTGTCTCTTAAAGTCACAATTGATTTAAAGGGCATATTATATGACAGTATAATCACCCCAGATTTCTCTTGGTCACCCTTTACATGAAATACCTTTTCCATCACTTCACTTTCGCTCTATGCATATTGTTGGATCTGAGGAAAATCTCTTATAGACACCAGATAGCTAAATTTTATCTTAATTCAATCCATTCATCACTTTATGCCTTTGTGCATGTATGATGTGTGTGCATGTGTGTTTTTGTGTGCTTGCACGTGTGTGCTCACCGTGGTGTTTTATGGGAATCAGAGGACAGCCTCAGGTGTCAGTCCTCACCCCCCCCACCACCTAGTTTAAGGGAGTGTTTCCTTGTGTTGTCTGGCACTGTGTACACCAGGCTGATCGGCCCTTTGAGTTTCCTGAGAATCTCTTGTCTGTACCTCTGTCTTGCCACAGGACTGGGATGACAGAACACGCCACTGCCTGGCTTTATGTGGGTCCTGGGATTTTCACCCAGTCCTGGTGTTTGTGTGGTAAGTGCTCTACCCACTGAGCCATTTTCCCTGCTCAGTGTGTGTGTGTCTTTTGATCAGAAAGCTTACCCATTTACATATAACTGAGTTAATGATACTTACCTTTGCCGTTTTGTTACTTGTTTCCATGTCTTCTAGTGTTTTGCCCTCCATTCCCTGCTCTACCACTTTCTTCTGTATTTAACTGGGTTTTTTTTGTAGTTCTGTTTTTATTTCTCATTTTTCTTTTGTGTGTTTTGATCCTTTTTTTTCCAGAACACTCCTCTGCTACTCCCCCCCACCCCCATCCACTTTTAAATGTTACAGTTTCATTCTCTGAGACAAGGTCTCACCCTGTAGTATTTGCTGGCTTGAAACTTGCTATGTAGACCAGGCTAGCCTGGAACTTGCAGTGATCCTACTGTCTCTCTCTGGGAGCTGGGGTTACTGATGCTTACCACCATGCCCGGCAATGATGCACGCATTCTTTAAAAACAAGTGAACTGGGGATCTTTCCTTAGTTTGGAGCCAAGATTATTCTCTCTTAAAAAACAAAGCTGACTCCAGCTGTGTGCCCTGCTTGTTTTCTGCCAAGTGGCAGTGTTACTGATGGTTGCTAGGGCTGCCCCATGATCTTTTAGTTTTCTTTGATAGATCACATATTGATTCTGATCAAAGATACTATTTTTCTCTCCTTGATTTCTGAGAAATTTTCAGGATATAATTTAAATGTTTCCACTTAGAGTTTTGTGAAGCTTTATGCAGCTTTGTCTCACTGTTTGGGACACAACAGCACCTGTGTCATATTGTCACCAGTTAGCATCTCCTACTCCTATATCTTTGTCTTTTCAAGACATTGAATTTATGGTAGTAGCTATTACCCTCACACATCTTAGATTTTAGTCAGTAGTCGCAAAGTTATTAAAGTAAAACAGTGATGCTGACAATCACCAAATGGCGGCTAATAGGACTCCAAAACATCTCTGTTTACCTCCAAAACCCGGTACTCAACAGTATAGCAAAGTAACAACAAATAAGCCTCCTCCTCAGAAGAAAAAAACCTCCCTATTGACCAAGCTAAACTAACAAGAAATGCCTTCACAACTGCTACTTTCCAGGAGTTGAAAACAGTTATTGTAGACTAAAGCTATAAAGGTTCAAGTTAATATTTCAATGAAAATTCCTAGGAGGCTTTCATAGTCTGTCAAAATGAGAGGAGTTGATTTGGCCACATCATTGAATTAATTTATAGAAAACCTCAGGTTCTGCCGTGTTCTCTCTGAGAAACATAATGTTTCAGTGGCCACACACAGCCATGTAAGTGTGGTCCAGGCTCTCCATAAACTAATGTGTGCTTTTATAATATACCAACATAGTTAGCATCATATATTCATTCTTTTAAATGAAAATAACCTCATAAAAGACAAACTACCTATGATGGAAAATATTTATTATTATTTTTAAGATTATAGTATAATTACATCATTTTCCCTTCCCTTTCTTCCCTCTAAACCCCCATCTCTCTAACCCCCTTGCTCTCTTTCAATTCTTGCCCTTTTTCTTTAATTACTGTTATATATATATGCATATGCACACATATACATATCTTAATGTATAAAGGCAATAATGTACATATAAATACATGTTTTCAGGGCTGATCATTGGTCTTGGATGAATAATGGTGTGCTCCTCCCTGAGGAAGGCTATTTCTCCTACTCTCGACATTCCTTAGTTGCAGGCAGTTCTTTGTCTAAGGCTGAGGTTTCGTGATCACTCTGTCTTCCATGTTAGCATATCTATTGGTGACATCCTTGTCCAGGACTTATTTAGGTAGCCATGTTGGTGGACCACCCCACACTAAACATACCTGATCTCAACTGCTGATGGACAATTAAAGTATGTTCTACCCATGCTTATAAACAGCTGTAGTTCTATGACCTGTCAGACTGCAGATATTTCTTCCTGATTTTCACAGGGATTACACATACCCTGACTTCGTAAACTGTAAGCTTCACCCCATGTGAGATCTTACAGATGAATGTGGGAGGCGGGAAAAATCTGGCAACAGCAAAAGGTTGCTGAATGCGTAACAACGAAACATGCATCAAAACCAAATGTGGAACAAATCTGAAGTTTCAGGTAGTGTTTGCCCACGTTGCATGGAACTTCATGGAAGCTTTGGTTCTGAACATACATGTGCATTTCATACTGCACACGCCATGGTGCAGAGTAGCACTGAAGTCCCCGGCTTCTGCCCAGGGTCACAGATGGTTTATTATGTATGCCTTCCACAGTCTGGCCACAGGCATCTGTGGCCTATTGTGTGTCCTGCTCCTGTTTCTTTAACAGAGTCCGTGGGTAGTCTCTGCTTGAGAGAGATCAGAGTCAAAATAAACAGAGAGTAACATGCAAGTGGCATCGCAAACATGCTGGCGTGTTGTGAGTAAGGTTTGCAGGAAGAAATCCAGGAGCAGGACAGCTACCTCGCCTAGTCCAGTACAGCATCTGCACTAGGGAAACACTGGGGCTGAGCCCAACAGAGGCCAGAGAACTTCTCCTACGGTTTCAAAAGCGGCTGTTCCTTAACTGGATGTATACTTGGTTGTTATAAACCTTAGGCTGTTATCCAGAACTTTTGCATCTATTCATCCTGCTCCTGAGTGTGTTAGTTTGATGTTTCTATGGAGGAATGAGACCTTGGAGTTTTCTAGTTTGCAAAAGCAAACTGGCAGAGGCAACACACTAGAAATGCATTGATGTGGACAACATACTGGCATGGTGTTCATGGAGGGAGGTGCTAGAGATGAGATCCAAAATGTGGACAACATACTGGCATGGTGTTCATGGAGGGAGGTGCTAGAGATGAGATCCAAAAAGACCATGGGGGAGGAGTGGCTTTTGAGCGCAGAGAAAAGAAGGAAGAAGCCGGGAAAGGAACAAGAGCTTGGAGTAGAAAATCTGGTTTGTCTTGAGTCCTGTTGTAAGGGAGGCGGAGAAGATGGAGGAGCGCCAGGACCAGCAGTTTAGCCCCGGTTTTGTTGAGGGTAGGAATTCATGAAGGGTATGAGGAGACTTTGTTGCTTTGCTTGAAAGGGACAAGGTTGCTGTTCTGATGAAGCCTAGAGCTGAAGCAAATAGACCAAGGAACAGACTACGTAGATACCTGGGCAAGCGATATAGCCAGAGTGTTGGAATCAGGGGCAGCGTTTGGCAAGAATTAGGAGGCTGAGTGTTTAAT
Source organism: Ondatra zibethicus (assembly GCA_004026605.1). Taxonomy (NCBI): domain Eukaryota; kingdom Metazoa; phylum Chordata; class Mammalia; order Rodentia; family Cricetidae; genus Ondatra; species Ondatra zibethicus. The sequence continues at coordinate 264,143 of PVIU01000522.1, forward strand.
AGCAACAGATTGGCAGATCGCTGACGACTTTCGGAAGAGAGCCAAGGGAAGGCCTGGCTGAGGAAACCAAGTCTGGCCCAGAGAAAGGGAAATGCTCTGGCTTCACCTGCTCCCTCCCTCCTAGGCTTGGCTGAGACAGTATCTTTGAGGTCTATACTTTTCAAATGGAAACCATTGAGAAAAATGAGTAAGTTGGGACACAAGGGAGGAATGTGAGCAGGTACTTGTTCCTCCATCCTGTGGTGAGTCAGTTCCCTCTGACATTGAAGTGTCAGCATTTTTAGTGTGTCTTAGGATAGGCAGAGAATTCAGAGTCAAGCTTATCTGGCCAGTGTCCTGACCCCACTGGCTCATGGTGTGAGGTCCTGTAGGCTGCTGCTCTTCTCTGAACCTGTTTTCTCATCTGTCCCACAGAGGTGACAATAGTCCTGAAACCCTGGTAAGGATGAGCAACACAAAACGCTCTGCAGGATCCCTGTTCATTGTAAGTGCTCCCTATTGACATTCCTAATGATATTATGATTATTGTGAGAGCTCTGTTCTTTTCTTTCCTTTTCCATGTTTATTGATGGGGGGAATTTCGCATAATGCACCCCAGTCCCACTCATCTCCTAGTTCCTCCATATCCACCACTCACTCTGGTAGTGCCCCCCCCGAAAAGCTAAAAAAGAATAAAAATAAACAAAAAGAAAAAGAAAGAAAAATACTTCTCGCCTCCGCCACCCCCCCCCGTCATTCATCTTAGCGGCACTGGGAGCTGCTCTGTGTCATGCAGTAGACTCTTTCGTCCTAACAACTTTACATGCAAATGGTCATTGTGTAATTGGTCAGGTTCAAGGTCTCTGACTTTGGTACATCATCAATCCTGGACGCCCCCCCCGACTTTCATCTCCAATATCCTGCTGTCACCCTGGGTTGAAGGAGGCAGGAACCTTACCAGTAGGCCACAGCCACATGGCAATACACAGATTAATAGAAATAGGTTAATTTAAGATATAAGAATTAGCCAGAAATATGCCTAAGCTATTGGCCAAGCAGTGTTGTAATTAATACAGTTTCTGTGTGATTATTCAGGGTCTTAGTGGTCGGGAAATGAACAAGCACTCCCCTTTTACAGACGTGTGCCTGGGTGGTAGCTGAGGTGGTCAGTCAAGCTGCCAGGACCACTCCTCTCAGGTGAGGGGTGGAACCGGCTCTCCCAGGCCCATGGTGAGGGGTGGGGACGAGCAAATGTGGAAAGCCAGTTCTCTTATTAGGAGCGGTTCCAGCTTTCCCAAGCAGGGATCTTCAGGGTCCATTATCCCAGGTCTGGGGAGTTTCAGGGAAGGCTCTCCTGTGTGCGGGGGTGGGGGGGTGGAGAGCGGGGGAGAGTCACTCTGGGCCAGTGAGGGGTGGGGCCAGCTCAGCAGAGCCCTCGTACTTCCATACATGTTTTACATGGGCCCCTGCGGTAACATGGGCAACAGACATCTACACATACCCCAACTGTTGCAGGACCACAGACCCAGAAGTGGTCACTGGCAGCAGTGTGGAGCTGGATGTCACCATGGCCCCAGGTGGCAGCGCAGGCCTCTCTGATCTAGATGTGCCCAGCAGCAGTGTGGTCCCTGATCTCCAACCTAGCCCCAAGTGGCAGTTCAGATCTCAGGCAGTCATTTGGCCCAATGGCAAAAGGAGCCAGAGACTTCAACACAGACTCTGGCTGTGGCAGGGCCACCAACTCAGAAATGGCCCCAAACCCAGAAATGGCCCCAAACCCAGAAATGGCCCCAGCCACAGCTCAGGTACGGGTATCAATATGGCCCTGGGTGGCAGTGCTGACCACACTGATTGAGGACACCAAGATGGTCTCAGGTGTCAGCCTGGGCATCTGCACTGCCTTCAGTGGTACCCAGAACCTTGGACATCAATGCAGACCCTGGCTCTAGTGGGGCCACAGATTCAGACATGGCCCTAGGCAGCAATTCAGGCCCTGACAACACCACGGTCATAGGTAGCAGCGCAGACCACTGAGGTTGGCATGATCTGGCAGCAAAATGTCCTTCAGACTCTGAAATGGCTATAAGTGGTGGTCTAAAGGCAGAGGGGTGTTGTTCTTGTGGTCTTTGGTGGCAACTTGGATCATGAACAGCGCTATAGAGCCAGGTTGCCCTAGAACTCTGGACCTACACATGGTTGTGGGTGACATCCCTGGCCTGGATGTCACTATGGCCCCAGGAGGTTGCACAGGCCGCTCAGATCTGCATTGCCCCAGCTGCAAGGTGACCCTCGGAAAACAGTGTTACCCCAGGCGGCTTCCCAGGTCTCTGGCATGTGCCTCGCCTTTGATGGTACCAGGAGCCATGGATATCAACACAGACCATGGCTGCAGCAGGGCCACAGACCCAGACATGGCCCCAGGCTGTAGCTCGGCTTGGGTGCTACCATGGCCTTGGGTTGCTATGCAGAGTTCTCAGATCTACGGGGTTATGGAGGCCACCTGACCTTAGGAAATAAACATGGCCTCAGGTTTCAGTCCAGACCCGGGTTTCTGCACTGTCTTCCATGAAAACAAGAACCCTGGACATCAACCCAGTCCTGGGCTATGGTAGGGCCATGAACCCTAACACGGTCCTCAGCTGCAGCCCGGGCCCAGAAGTCTCCATGGCTCAGGGTCATAGCTCTACTTTTAAACAAAGAATCCTGTACTTGGCTTGAGACACCTTCAGAGCCCCAGACTTCTGTGTCCAAGAACGTCAGGTGGATCCCTTCTTCCTGTTTGCTCCAGCTTAGTCCTCCAGTTCACCTATTCCCAGGCTCTGAAAGCTGTCCTAAGACAAAATTCAATGCCAGGGGTGAAGGGGGAAGAACGGCAACAGGAAGGACTGGGGGAGCCGGTGCTCACGCTTCAGAGGCAGATGACAATGTCCTTAAGGTTAGATTGGAGTTGGATGTGCCACAGCGACAGGAACTTTGCAGTGCTCAGAGTCTGGTTATAAGCTGCTGAGTGTCCCTGGGTTCCCCGTCCCCCTGCAGGAGTGGGGCAGGAACAGAGGCTGCCATTCTGAAGGTTCTGACAGAAAGCACACGGTGGTAGGTTACTGGTTACCACCTAAGCCAAGCCCTTGATCTGCATGTTTGAGGAAACCCTTTGTTCCTTTCAAATCTCTATTCTCTTAGCTGCCTGGTACAATGACTGGAACAGTCAGGTTTTCTTTTTCTTTTTTTTTTTTTTTTCTCTTTGGATTTTAAAAATAACTGGTTTGTGAGTTCAGACAGAATTGGGTTCCAGGCTTGGTTCAGGGCCAGGGACTTCTGCATCTTTTTAACTCCTCCAAAGGCCCAGGAAAAAGGAAGAACCTGAAGACTAATGGGGGGTGGGGAGGAGGTACAGAGGTGCCCTCCAGCTCAGGGTCTAACATAGTGAGAACGGCAGCATAGTGAACAGGCTGTGCACAGCCTATGATCAGGCAAGGGTTTGACAGACACGGGTGGTGGATGATTTCACCATCTACAGTAAAATAGGGAAAATAGTTTCTTGAGTATACTGCAGAGGGCAGCAGTCTGAGATACATTTAGAGTCCTGCCTATCACATGATGTTGGAGGCCAGTGTGTCCATTTTAGAGAAGCACTTTCGGTTAGGATGAGTACCTTGCGTGCAATTGCCCAGCATGTCATTCATGACATGAAAGGGAATATAGCTCAGATTGGCCGGTGTACAGTCTAGGAGGTTAACATGAGTTGCCACACACATAATTTCCAGTTTTGCAATTTCTGGCATGCAAATAAGGTCTATGCAAATCGTGGTCATGCAAATATGGACAGCCCTGGCTGATGTCAAAGGTTTGGGTCACAGGGCACTTGGCTCTATGGTGTGCAACATTTCAAGACTGGCAGTTAGGGATTTCTAGACCATGCTCATGAAGATTCCTTAATTGGGACTAGGTTCCATTTTCTGGTTTCCTATTGCTGGCCCTCCCATTCACAAAAGACACAGGAAGAATGATGGGGTTTTCTATCTCTTTCTGGAGCTCAAGGAACCCCAGGAGTCGTGGCTGCTTCCCTCCTTTGTTGCTTCATGCCTGACATTGTTAATCACTTTTCCGCATGCACTTTGGATTCTCAGATCTCTGAGAATGCTTCTCAACATGGTGCTCCACTTAGCTACTACCAATTGTGTTTGGTCCCATCCCGAGACAAGATCATCTCCAAGAGACCAACAGGAAGTGAGTATGCAATAAGTATTCGTGGAATGAATGGACAACTGTTTTTAGCTCTTGCTCTATGCCAGGACTGTTTTAAGAATGTTTTAACAGTGAACAGCTAAAGTTCTTGACCTTAATATAATGTATATGGGAGATGGGCAGCAAGCAAATAAGGGCAAAAAGCAATCACATGCTAGGTAATGAGCAGTTCTAACAAATGAGCAGACATAAAGCAAAAGAAAGTGTCATCGGCCAGGGCACATTGAGGATAAGAAGTCAGGAAAAGCCCTCTAAGGCAGGAACATGGAAAAGCAGATGTCAACACATTGGAAGGTCTCCTGAGAGCTCTCTAGATATTTAGTCTAACTTGATCTGACCGTAAGACGTCAGTCTTTTCAGAAAGATCCTAGAGGTCTGGGAAAGATTAGTTACTCTTCTACTGTTGTTACAAAGCACCATGACCAAATCAATTTATACAATAAGGCGATTAATTGGGAGTTCAAAGTTCCAGAGGACTGGAGTACATGACCACCATGGTGGGAGTGTGGCACTGGAGTAGAAGCTAAAAGCTCACATCTGAACTAGGCCTCCACATATGGGAGACAATGGCAAAGCTTGGACTATTTGTAGGCACCTGGCAGTAGGGCCAGGATCTATCCCTAGTGCATGAGCTAGCTTATTGGAGCCCATTCCATATGGTGGGATGCCATGCTTAGCCTTATTGTATGTGGAGCCTGGTTCTGCTCCAACTTAATGTGCCAGACTTTGTTGACTTCTCTTGGGAACCCTTACCGTTGAGAGGACTGAGTGGAGAGTGGGCTGGGAGTAGGTAGTGTTGGGGGAAGGGGATGGGAGAACTTTGGATGGAATGTAAAATGAAATTTAAAACTGAATTTAAAAAGACGTATTCACAGCACACAGAGAGACCTTCCTCATCAGTGTTGTTCCTTCAAGGGAAGGAATGCTACACCTGCTACTCACCCAGAAGGCTGGGAGTGAATGCACATTCTGACCCACTGTCCTTTGTGCTATCTGTGGGGCTGGAGACCACATCCACTCCCAGACCCTCATCATAAATGTTATTATTGTTGTTTGCTTGTTTTTTTTTCAATCTATAGAATCCATCTTTATGGAAGGTGTCACATGGGCTTTACAAAGAGTTTAATGTAGTCACATCTGTTCTTTATTTAACTTACTTTATTTCTCATATATAAGATTTATATTTTTTTGTGAACACTGGGTTGAGTTAATTATCACCAAGAAAATTTCATCAAATTGTGCTGTGCTTAAATATGGCTTAAAATAAACCACTTGGGGTCAGATTCTCAAGGTTTGGACCAACACTGGCTACTTACTCATGTTGAATAGAAATGACTTTCTGCCTCCCACGGATCACCACTCTGCTGGATGTAAAGGTTGCAGAGACCCCACAACTTGGAAAAGGTAAGAAAAATTTTCTCTAAGTAGAAGCGAAAGGTAGGAATTCAGTCCTCTCACCCAAGGAGTTTCAAGAGAGAACGAAATAATATGGGTTTGTCTCAGTCCTTGGAGCAAACATTTTATACAATTATTGAGATGTCTTTTAGCAAAATATTCAAAGACTTACACAAGTGACTGTAAAATTCTTGGTTTCCTGAACAAGGAACCGTGGATGTTGCCAACTGGAAAGGCATAGGAGCTAATGTGAAAAGAGCCCACGAAAAGGGGAACAAAATCCCTGTCATGTTATTTTGCCGTCTCGACTCAGTGATGTACTGCCTGGATTCCTTCCAAAAGGACCATAAAGAGGAAGATCCTCTGGACACATCTCAGCAGGGGGTACTGTGCCTACGTTTAATGAGACTGATTTAGATACATGTGCTGCCTCCCCTTTCAAACACCTCAATTTTATAATCATGTACAGCAAATATTCATTCTCATCAATCTGATTCAGAAATTCAGTCCATGTTGCCTCACTTCCAGAGACTACTTACAGAAGATAAGGGACATAGCGGAAATGATTGGACCGAACCTCTCACCATGCCAGCTCTTACGATGCCTATGATTTTCAATCCTCAGGACCCAAATATGTGCCAACAGTACCAATTTACTTTTGAGTTCTCAAAGAATTTCAGAAAATCGGTTGCTGCCAATGGCATGCATGCTCTATTTACTGATACGACATGGGAAAATTTAAACAGGGATATTGTTACTCCTTGGGACAATAAGCAAGTAAGTATGTGAAGCTTCCACCCAAGACAATACTTGATATAGAAAGCAAGATAGTATGATGAATGTGATGAACAGGCAGAAGGAAACCATAGCAATAACGTCCCTATCAATTCTACATGCTCTGAAGAGTGGGACAATATAACGATGCTCTGCTACAGACGAATGGCTTGGCCCAGTGTTTTGACCCAGTACACCTTTGTGCGCTGCAAGCCCAGAGAATTGCTCCTGATCATGGAGAAACTGCGGACTCGCTGGCCACTAAAACAGAAGGTCAGTGAGCCTTGGTCTGACTTTCCTGTTCAAGTTAAGAGGCTGTAGAAGAGGAAGTAACTCATGGGGTAAGCGGCAGATATCCTGATTCAGGCAGCTCAAGTTTGCTAGAGCCACCAGAGGGTGCAGAGCTGCTACAGCACCAGCAAGACACGGCGACTTTTCTAAGTGGGTAAGTTACTCAAGATGCTGGCGGCCGCCTCACGCGGCATCAGTCACTGCAGCAGCTATGCACAAAACTGCTCAAAGGGGGCCTTGCTTTGAATGAGGAAATAAAGGACACTGAAAAAATTAGTGCAAAAAAAAAAAAAAAACCAAACCAAAACTAGTAATCCAGTCCCTTGTCTTTGCCCATGATGTCAAAGAGGAAAACACTGGGCTAAGGAATGTCAATTCAAATTTGACAAGGATGGTAAGCCTTTAAACTCCCAAGGGGGAAATCCCCAGCCCTAGAATCAAGGGTAAAATTGACCCAGACATTCAAAAATGAACCAGACTCTAAAGCAGTATCCAGTCATTCAGATCTAGTGCAACAGGATTAAATCCCTTTGCTTTAAGGACAAGACATTTATCTGAGGATAGACATCAAATGTTGACCATATATATGGAAAACGATTCCATTAAAAGTATTCTAGATACTGGCGCAGGTCATTCAGTTATTGTCAAGAACAGAGCCCCACATTGCCAGTGTCTGGAGGCCCCACCTTTACAAGGCTGCCAATGGGATTCCTTAAAATGTACTGTCTTAAACTGAACTGATGAAGAGTCTTCTTCTGGCACTGTGCAGCCTGACACTGTCCCAGGATGCTCATATAATCTGTGGGGAAGTGACATATTGCAACAAATGCAAGCAGTGCTTACCAATGCTACAACGAATCATCTGATAATTATAATACAAGGAAGTATACCCCCTAATTGGAGTCATTGATCAAGGGCCATCCATACAGCCTTTAAAAATAACAACGGGTCTCTGATGACCCAGTGTGGATTGATCAATGGCCCCTTCATGGGGAAAAGTTAAAACAGGCCAACTTCTAGTGCAGGAACAATTACAGCTGGTTCATAGAACCTTTAGTCAGTCTCTGGAATTCCCCTATTTTTGTAATTCATAAAAAGAGAAGAATAAATTTTCACTGTTACATGATATCAGGGGGTAAATGCTACTGTGAAAACAGTGGAGTTCCTCCAGCAAGGGCCCCTGGCTCCTACTACGATTCTTCAAGGACATTCAGTGTTACACTTGACTTAAAAGATGGCCTTTTCTCTATTCCTTTACATCATAATAAAGAATGGTTTGCATTCTCTCTTCCTACTTTAAACAACCAACAGCCAATGAATGACCTGATATTAGTGGAAAGTTTTATCACAAGGGATTTCCCAAGCCATTGTTCATTCATTAAATGGATGACACTTTGCTCTCCAGCTCACCTAATCAATCCTTAAATGACTGCTTAACTTCCATGGTAAATGCAAAGAGAACAAAATTTAAACCTAGTTCCAGATAAAATGAAAAACAATCACTTTACAATTATTTAGGATGCTATTACGCAACAAGTTCTCCATCATCCTCTGCTTAGAACTTCCCAAACAATTTTCCCTTGGTTACTTACAAAAACATTTGGCCATATCAGTTTGGTACGTCCTTATCGGCCTATCACTACTGAAGATTTGGCTGGGTTTTTTTTTTTTTTTTTTTTTGGTTTTTCGAGACAGGGTTTCTCTGTAGCTTTGCCTGTCCTGGAACTAGCTCTTGTAGATCAGGCTGGCCTCGAACTCACAGAGATCTGCCTGCCTCTGCCTCCTGAGTGCTGGGATTAAAGGCGTGCGCCACCACTGCCCAGCTTGGCTGTGTTCTTTATGTTACTTTCCAGAGATTGTCAGTTGTACTTGATAAGAAACATAAAACTCAAAAGCAGAGGGAATTATTGGTTTATTAAATAATGTTGCTGATAAAAGTGGTCTCTAAGAATTAATCCCTTACTTCCTTATCTATGACTTGTACATCCTCCTCCTCATCACCTACTGGGATTATAGACCAACAAGGTAATGGTATTATAGAAATTTATGCAACTCCTTATTTACAAGAAATTATACACTTGATAATGGTGGGAAGGACATTTCTTAAACAATTTACTGGTAAAGAGCCTACAGAAATCACTGTACCATTAAATAAAATGCAGGTTGATTATTTGTTTCACATTGATAATAATTGGCAGGTAATATTATCATGTTCTTCGGGATCTATAGATAATCATTAACCCAAAGATTCCCTTTTAAGGTTTTTTGAAGATACCCCACAAGTATTACCTACAATTACAACTAATGAATCCTACAGAGATCCCATTTAATGCTATTACAGATGGTTCTTCAAAAGGACAAGGAGTTTATGTTTTAAGTACAGATTCCACATCCTCCACAAAATAAATTGTACCCACCTCAGTTGCCTTCCGTCACAGAAATCAATCAGCTTTTATTAGATGTTTCTCAGGCATTGAATATTGTAACTGACTCTGTGGATTGTGCTCAAATCATTTCTCTATTAGAAACTTCAAGACTTAAACCCAAGCCCACTACTAATGTTATTTCATAATTATTTCTCTCCCTTCAGATATCTATGTGATAATGAACTCAACCTTTTTCATAATTCATATTCCTGCTCATTCTAATTTGCCAGATCCGTTAGCATCTGCTAATGCTCAAGATGATGCGCTGGCTGCCTCCTTGCCCCTAGTACTTTCCTTAAAGGCCACTCAAAGATCTCAAGAACTTCTTCATCAATATGAAAAATCGTCACAAGTACAATTCTCTTTACCCCATGAACAAGCACAACACGTCATTCCTGCCTGATCTTTTTCTTCTTTCACCCCACTGCCCTCTGCTGGTGTAATTAATCCACAAGGATTAAAATCCAGTGCCATTTGGCAAACAGATATCTCAGAATTTTGAAATTTAAAATATGCTCATGTAACAGTTGATACTTTTTCTAACATGATTGTTACTTCTGTTCACAAGGGCGAAACCATCTTGGATGCCATCAATCACCTGCTATACACTGTTTCTTTTCTAGGATTTCCATTACAACTAAAAACTGATAATGGTCCTGCTTACACTGGCAAGTACTTTAAGGAATTTTGCAACATATGGAATATTAATCATGTTAGTGAAATCCCCTGCAACCCACAGGGTCAAGCTATTGTGGAATGACACCATCTAATACTTAAACAGCAAAATTGTAAAAAGGGACTTTATACACCCACCTAAATGCCTGCATACTACGCTACATTTAGCCATGTTTACTTAAATGTTTTGCACTTTAAAGAATATTGCTTCTTTGGCTGCCCCAAACATTTAGCCCTAAAGGAAGCACATCCTAAATTATTTGTTAAATGAAAATGTCTAGAAACTAATCCGTGGAAATGGCTAGTTATTCTAACATCAGGGTGAGGTTATGTTTATGTCTTTTCAAAGATGAGGTCCCAGATGGCTCCAGCTAAGCACACCTGACCAGGAGAGCATTGACTTAGGGACACATTAAGACTTTAACTCATCAAGTCAAGACCTTGGAAAGAATACAGGACACCATACTATTGACCCCCAAATGATGTTGTTATATTTACACATATGTTATATTTACATATATATTACATGTTAATTCTCAGCTTGTCAATATAGACTCCAAACGCCAGTGTGCTCTTATAGAAGACAGTACAATGCTGTTTTTCCATGTTGAGGACTGTTTTTACACTTTTTAAAAAAAATTACCAGTACCAGACATGATTACTAGAATGCAGGCCTGCATGATTAGTGACGCTACTAACATTACAGCAAACATGTTAGCAGAAATCAACCAAGAAATGGACGAGTTGAGAACCACAGTTTTACAAACCAGAGCTTGTTGTGGGCTATTTGTACACTGGGAAGATGTATTGCTGTGATTGATGAAATGAAAAGCTGAATGGCCAATAGCTAGGCAGGAGGTATAGGAAGGGTTTCTGAGGAGCGAAAGGAAGAGCAGGAGAAATCTAGGTGTACGGAAGAAGCCAGAAAACATGGAGAGGAAACAGGTGTGAGATGGAAAAGAGGTAACAGCACATGATAGGATGTAGATTAAGGTAAATGGGTTAATTTAAATTATAAGAGCAAGTTAAGAACAAGGCTAAGCTATAGTTCAAGCTTTCATAATAAGTCTCTGTGTCATTATTTGGGAGCTGGCTGGAGGGACAGAAAAAGACTCATTACAAGAGCTACCACTATAGATTATTTGTTGCTCAAGTGCAATCTTAATCGTCAACAATTTCCTGGCATGTGTTGTTTTAATATGACAGATTTTCAGATTTTTCTCATAGTATCGATGATCAAATTAATGATCTACAAAAAGAGATAAACAAAATCTCTCAAATGACCTCTGAATGGCTATCATGGTTAAGGTGACTTTCTCCTTTCCTTGGCCCTCTGCTAGCTGTTCTTATGATTCTGCTTTGCTTGCTTGTAATAGTTAGAGTAGTCGTGCAGGTAAATGTATAGCACCTTAGCCTCTACTATACCCACAACCTTTTTCCTTGAAAATAAAAAGTGGGAGATGCGGGAAGCACAGAAGTCCTTGTGCTCATAGATAAGCACTAGAAGAACCTGGAATGTTGGCACACAGGGTCATGCCTTCAAGGGAAGTAATGCTACACCTGTTATCCACCCAGAAGGTGGGGGAAAGATGTGCTTTCTAGCCTGGTGTGGAGGGTGACCACATTGGACACTTCCCCAGACCCTTTTCATAGACTTATTTGTCTCAGTCAAACTACAGAACCTATCTTTATGGACAACATCACATGAACTTTACAAAGAGTTTCAATGTAGTGGTGCCCGATCCTTGTTTTACTTACTTTGCTCCTTGAAGAATCTTATGTATGCTTTGTTATGCATGTGGAATAAAGTTAATTGTAAGCAGGAAAGTTTTCACCAAATTGTGCTGTGCTTAAATATGCCTGAAATAAACACTTGGGGTCATACTCTTCAAGGTTGTGTTGAGACAAACTTCCTCTCACAAATCGTCACTCCTTCTGGCTGTGGAGGTCTCAGAGACCTCCTGTAGTAAATAAAAGGTCTAATGCTGCTCTGAAAGTTTAGTTGCAGCAATTTCATACATGCCCACTCCTGAAGTAGCTGAAATAATAAAGATGAATGAGACCCTCTGGTGGCAGGACTATGCCTCGCTCTGGCACCTTAGGTTGCTGCTTTGGGGTTGGGCAAAGTCTCATCAGTCAAACTCTAATAAGCTTGATCAAACACTCAGAAATTACTCTTGACAGTGTGGTGGTTAGAAAGAAAATGACCCCCAAAGGGGAGTGGTACCATTTGGAGGTGTGGCTTTATTGGAATACGGATGGCCTTGTTGGAGGGAGTGTGCCATTGTGGGGGTGGGCTTTGAAGTGTCTTTTGCTCAAGCTACTCCCAGCGTCACACTGTACTTCCTGTTGCCTTCTGTCAAGATGTAGTCAGCACAATGTCTGCCTGTACCACCCAGAAGTTGGTACTAGGGACCAGGGTATTGCTGATAAAGGCCTGACCATGCTTTTGTTTGGAGGAATTTGTACTTTGGTACTTTAAATTATAAAAGCAGTGAAATGCTTTAAGCACTGTTTAATGGGCCATAGTAGGAGGAACCTGGGAGACATAAGTGGTAAAAGTTATTTGAATTGTGGGGGTCTTAACTAAGAGGTTCCCGAGAAGAATATTAATATGCGGCCTAAAGATCATTCTTGTGATATTTTGATGAAGAATGTGGCTGGGTTTTGCCCTTGTCCAAAGAGCCTACCTGAGTCTAAAGTGAAGAATTTTGGATTAATTCCATTGGCAAAGGAAATATCAACACAGCCTAGTATAGACTGCTGTGTGGTTCTTAGTGGTAACTCTAATGAAGATTTATATGAAAAAGAAGCAGGCTGAGCAAATAAAAATACAAAATGTACAGATTTAGAAAAGGGAATGGAATAGTGTTCAGTCCTGTGTTCAAGGAGATAAACAGATTTAGAAATGGAATAAAGGGAATAGTAAACTCAGGGCAAGATCCCACCCAGCTAAATTTCCAACTTGTGAAGAGGACCTAAAGAAAAATGTAGAGCAAGTTGTGGTGCTGCATGACTTTAATCTTAGTGCTGGGATGGCAGAGGTTGGTGGGTCTCTGAATTTGAGGCTAGCCTGGTCTAAAGATCCAGGTTCAGAACAGTCAAGCCTAAGCAGTAAAGAGCAGAAAGCTGGTAAAGATGTAATTGAACAAGGGCACCATGTTCCAGCCTCAACAAGCAGCAGAACATGGCAGCTTCAACCAGGTGGTTCTGGCTTTAGACTTAAGGATAGAAGAAACAGGTTATAGAATTTGCCCTCGTGCCTAAGGAAAACTGCTGAGGTCAGGCATGTGTCAGGGGTATCCCTAAAGGGAGGCCTAGAGATGTCAGTTCAGGAAGCTGGATTGTCTTGGAGACCCCAAGATATTAGAGATGACAGAGCCATGGGATACCTGCTGAGGAGAGCTGCTAACAGGGAGTGGAACCGACCCAAGAGAAAGAAGTGTGTTGTAGTTAACAAAGCTAACAGAGTTGGAGATCTGAAAATCATTTTGACATCAGATATGGAGATGCAGAGTCTGGAGTTTGCCTAGCTAGTTTTTAGTCCTGCTTTGGTACAGTATTTCCTCACTGTGCACCCTTCCCTATATTTTGGAATGGTAATGTTTATCCTGTGTCATTATACGTTGTACGCATGTAATCTGCTTTTTTATTTTAATTTTACAGGGGATTACAGTTAAGAGATTGTTATGAGTCTCAGAAGAGACTTTGGACTTTGAAACAGGTTTGAAATTGTTATAGACTATGATGACCTTTGAAGTTGGACTGAATGCATTTTTGCATTATGATATGACAACCAACCTTTGGGGGCCAGGGAATGGAAGGTGATGGTTTGAAAGAAAATGGCCCCCCAAAAGGAGTAGCACTATTATAAGGTATGGCTTTGTTGGAGTAGGTATGGTTTTGTTGGAGGAAGTGTGTCACAGTGGGGGTGGGCCTCGAGGTCTCCTATGCTCAATCTTGATGTAGGATTCCCCTCTGTATGCTATGAATATGTTTTATTAACATTGGTTGAGAAAGGAGCTGCTTTGACCTGTGGTAGGGCAGAATATAGGTAAGTGGGAAAACTAACCTGAATGCAGGGAGAAAAAAGGCGGATTCAGGCAGACACCATGTAGCTGCCTAAAGAGAAAGATGCCAGAACCTTACCAGTAAGCCACAGCCTCATGGCAATACACAGATTAATAGAAATGGTTTAATTTAAGATTTAAGAGCTAGCTAGGAATATGCCTGAGCCATTGACCAAACAGTGTTGTAATTAATATAGTTTTGTGTGATTATTCAGGTCTGAGTGACCAGGAAATGAATGTACAGTCTCCATTTACACAAGCTACTCTCAGTGTTACAGTCTACTTCCTGTTGCCTTCTGATCAAGATGTAGCCAGAACCATGTCTGCCTGCTCTCCACTGTGATGATAATGGACTGAGCTTCTGAAGTGTAAGTGAGCCACCACAATTGAATGTTTTCCTTTGTAAGAGTTGCCCTGGTCATGGTGTCTCTTCACAGCAATAGAAACCCTAACTAAGACAGGATAGACAGCAAGCATGTGATCTCTAGAGGCCCAAGCCAGACTATATGCCAGCAGAGAGGAGGGGAGGTGGGCCCAAAGTCACACGCCTAGCTGAGGAACTACTTGCGTTTGATTGCTTCTGGAAGAGGGAAAGTCAGTTTTCTTTAATGATATGATACCTGGCATATGACACCCATTGTATCAGCAGTACTGTGGGACAAACCCCACCCCCGGGAGTAGATAGATGGTCAACACAAACGGGACTTGATGGGGGTTGGGAGTGAACATAAAGTTGGATAGGTAGGGATGCTGGGGAGGATCTGGGAGAAGTTGGGAGAAAGGGTATGACTATGATAAAAATACATTGTATGAGATTCTTAAAGAACTAATAAAAACATTAAACAATTGCCAGTTACAAGAATCTCATGAAACAGTAGGCTTCATAAAACTGGAATGAACTGGATGCTCCAGCCAAGTAATGTGTAAAGTACTTTGTAAAGCAAGATCTTATGGGAGGTAATCTTGTGTTTCTGGGAGGCTGGAAAAGGCCTCAGGGAGGAGCTGCTGCTGTCTGAGCAGGGTTTTGGAAGGACACAGGGAGGGGTGAATAAAGAAAAGGAGGCAGCTTGAGAGAGCATGACTTGTTAGCAGGTTGGTTGACTTAGCGTGTAGCTGGACTGATCCTGGGGGAGAGGAGGTTGGTTCAATTTGGAAGAGTGTACGCCAGGTTTTGGCCTGCCCCCTTCCATTCAGCTCTGCCTGCCCAAACCAGAACCAACTAATTTTATTAGGTACCAGCTCTTAAAAAAGAGTCATGGGTTTAGCAGATGTTATCTTCCACCCAGGATGAAGGTACAGCTTTTCCAAGGAATCTAATTTGTGAGGCTGTAGAGAGGGGTGGAATACAAGACACTGATCATTCAATGACACTCACTCTTTACATGCCCTTTCCATGGCTGCACCACCGCACACATTAGCTGTTCCTATTGGCTTTGTCTGGGACTGGAGGCAGAGAGCCCTACTAGCTCGGAACCTGGGGATTAGCCTTGCTTATTGTCACTCAGAGAACAGGAAAGAAAAGCCTACAAGAACAATGAAAAATGTCATAAATAAAAGCTATTCTCTGTTGAACACTTGCACAGAGCCAGGCAAGTATTAGCTGCTTCGGGTGTGTGGTCTTGAGTCTCTGATCCTTTCTGAAGTCGGGCCCCAAACCACAAAGCAGTGGGAAGTGGTGGTGCACACCTTTAATTTTAGCACTCCAGAGGAAAAAGCAGGCAGAGCGCTGTGAGTTTGAGACCAGTGTGGTCTACAAAGTGAGTTCCAGGACAGCCTGGCTGTTACACAGAGAAACCCTGTCTCAAGATAACAACAAAAAATAGAGCAAAGTGAAGCCTTATGTTTTTTCTTTTATTTTTTGTTTTGTTTTTATTTAAATAACATTTTTTTCATTTATTTTACATACGGATCCCCCTCCCTTCTCCTCCTGTTTCCCCCATCTTCCTCACCTCCCATCCTCCCACCCCCCAGTCCTCCCCCATATCCATTTGGAAAGGGGCAGGCCTCCCAGAAGCCTTATGTTTTTCTTGCCATTATTCCCTAAACAGTGTAGTAATTACTTACTGTTATTAGGTCTTTTCATTAATCTGTGTAATTAATCTAGAGATGACTTAAAGCACATGTAGATTACACACACACAAGGCCATTTTACATAAGGGGCTTGCTCACCAAAGGATTTCTATATTAAGAATCCTAGAACCAGCCCCCCGTGGTTACCAAGGGAAGACCGTACTGTTTAATGTCTATTTCTCTTCTCTAGAATTTAAATTTCAAGAGCAAGGATTTTTTTTTTTTTTTTGCCTGTTTTGTTCATTGTGAGCTTTGTAGCATTCAGAGCAGTGCATTCAGACATGGGTTACAATTTCATAAATATTTGTTCAGTGAATGGAAGAATAGCCAATGTGGGTCTCTTTGAACATTTGAGAATCGTGTCATCAAAAGGCTCTCCTAAGAGCTGCAGCCAGGAAGCCGAGAGATGGGATTGGAATGCGGGTCTGCGTGAGGTTAAGGCTTTGCTCTCTCCATCTCTCCTCTGCAACTTACACCTCTTAGAGATTCTTGATTGCTCCTGGCTTAGCTCCAGTTCCTCCCACTGACATGGCAGCTCCCATTCGTCTGGTTTGCTCACAGCGGAATCCTGTGTACCTCCTCGGTGTGAGTTAGAGGAAGCGAGCACAGGTGGACACATGGAAGACTGGGGGTGGGGTGGGGTCTCCATACTTCGGATGCACTGTGATTGGGTGGATGCCTAGCCCCTCTCAAATGCAGATTGCCAGCAAGGAATCACTAAGCCTTTTACACAGAAGCAAGTGGAGCTCCATCAGCTCGGCCAGCTAGTGAGTGGCAGCGTTGGCATTTGAACCCACGTTTCCAGAGCTCACTTGTCATGCAGAAAGGACTCCAGTTAATGCTTCACGGCTCATTCTACCCAAAGGTAACAGCTGTCTGGCCAGAAGGTCCACTGCCAACCAATTAGGACCAACGTGTCTCATTCAAGGTCAGAGCTTTTGGGGACAATGTGAAATTTGCTTTTAATTCACAACTCCCGAGTTGTAGCCATTTATGTAAAAACTTTCATGTCATTTAAGCCCAAACCCCCCTTGGACTTCAATGGAAGCTTTGAATCTATGTGGAAGGTCAGAAGCATTTCTTTGAAAGTGTGTAGGGACCTGGTAGAAACCACATTAGCATATTCATTATCATCAGGGTTCTTTGAATGTAGCTTTTGGCTGTTCTCTGAAAGCGATTGGAGGACTATGGCTCTTTTTTGTTCAAAAATCCCTGGTCTGAAGCGAGGCTGCCGCTGCCTACTGGGTGCTGCAGCATACCTTCCAACAGGCAGTCATGGGTCTGTGTTGCATAAGGCAGTGGTAAGTGTCATCCATGAGGAGTCTCCACAGTGACCCAGCCTTCTTGGTTGTTGGAAGACATACCTCTCCCACTCATTAAGAATGCTCTGTGGCAGAACCCCAAGGCAGTGCTTAGCTGACAAAAGATGGTTTTATCTGGAAGTCAGACCATATCAACAGGAGGGCCCTAGGTGAGGCAGAGAATCAGGACGTTGCTAGTGCTGACAAAGTAGCGGGCCAGTTCTGCTAAGTGCCAAGACCATTCGAGGGGACATTTAGGAGCCCTAATTCCCAGTACTCTTTAACTATTTGGATCCAATTCTTCTTGGTGAGTGTAAGAGACAATTCAACATAAAAATCTTTTAATGTCCTAAGATATCTTCCGTGTACACACAAATATACCCATTAGTGGCAGAGGACCCCAGACAGAAGGTACTATTGGGTCATCCCAGCTGACATCTCGGCAACTCAGAACATGGCAGAAAGTAGTCAGGCTGCATTGGGAAGGTAAAACCAATAGAACCTGATGGCCAAGGGAATGCTGGAAAAGAAATATTGGTGTGGGAGACGAGAGAACAGACAGGGACGGCTTCTAGGTACTGATTTCTGCCAACAGAAACACAGGGTTATTGGTGTTTCCCGAAGAGGGGGTCATGCTTGAGGAGTGATCAGGAGTGAGTTTGGGATGGGCGAGATGTGACTTTTAAGTGGGCAGGTGGACATGTGTCTGTGGCACAGGGGAGAGTAAAGCATGGCACAGAGTCACCCCTAATGGTGAGGGGACACCATGAAAGGTACCATTGGGACTGAGTCAGGGTTTGGTTCCACAAAGGTAGGACCAGACTCTGCCTCCTGGGCCTCTCTGCTCACGTGGTATGGGAGGGAATGACCTAGTACTGTCTTCCTTTTATTTGCCATTTCCAGTTCTAGTTACCCTACAGGCGAAGGGGAGAGCAGAATCAACCCCATTCAAAGATGAAGGCTAGACACCTCTCAGCTGATCTTGGTCTCAGAGGTTATTGTAAAGCTACTGGTAGAGATTTATGGGTGGGAATTTTGACCATGCATCATAGAACATAGTTGAGTCCTTGGAAAATTATTTGGGACCTAGTGTTCAGCTATGCTGATGGCCCTCTCTTTCCCTGTGTTCCTTTCCCGAGGTTCAGGTTGACTTCCCAGGCCTCCATTTAAATGATCCAATCTGTAGAGTCTTTCAGCCTTCGTATTCTTGTATGACTTTTCCTGGGACAACGGTGCTTCAGGAAATGACCAAAGGAAGGGGCAGGCACAGGGCTGAAAGCTAGGAGGCAGCTTCATTGCATGAATACAACAGGCCTAGGCAACATCAATCCCAAAACCGAGCTTCAGTTCGGTTAAACAAAGCATTTTATACCACTCCTGTCCCCTTGCCTGTTTCCTCACCCCCGCATAGCAACCCAGAGTGACATATTTTGTTTGGCTATACTAAGCTTGTTTATAGCGTTTGCTAAATTCCTCCATAAGCAGACATTCTCCACAAGCAGAAGAATTAGCCACAAATCATTTATAGTATGGAGGAGGGGAGAGGTGAGTAACATGGCCACGGTCCAGACAGAGTGGTATAGCTCAAGGGCGCCACCCAGCTTGCTAGATGGTTCTACTGTGATGCACACCATGACCAAAAGGGTTTATTTTAATCTTACAGCTCTTAGGTAACACTAAGTCACAAAGGGAAGTCAGGGCAGGAACCTGGGGCAAGAGCTGATGTAGAGGCCACGGAGGAGTGCTGCTTACTGATTTGTTCCTGTGTTCTTATAGAACCCAGGACAACCAGCCCAGGAGTGGTCCCACCCACAATGGGTTGGGCCCTCCTACGTCAGTCATTAATTAGGAGATGTTCTTCAGGCTTGCCTACAGCCCTATCTTAAGGAGGCGTTTTCTAAATTGAGATTCCCTCCTTGCAGATGACTCTAACTTAAATCAAGTTGAAATCGGACTAGTCAGCACAAGGTCAAAATAGCATCAGCTCACGTCTCCAGTGGCATACAGCTACCTTGAGAAATATAACTATATCAGCATACTTGGACAGGGTTTCTAACGTAGGGCAGAATTCTTTGGGGTGTGTGTGTGTGTGTGTGTGTGTGTGTGTGTGTGTGGACATGGCATTGTTCTAAGGCAAGTTTAACACGTGGTTTGTCAGATTCTGTTTTACATATATCAAACGATATCGTAACTGGCTTAGGGGACTCAATCATTAACACTGAAAAAAGACTAAAGAATGTTAACAGAAGCTTTTAGGAATTATATATATGTATATATATAAGACATAAGTAAATATATATACATTTACTCATCTTTTTAAAAAGTCTTCCAGAGAGAGCAATCATAAACTATTAGGAGACGGAAAACGCAAGCGACATAAATTTTCCCCAGCTATCACTCACTCATCTAGGAGCCAACAGGAGCCTTTGTCACGCTTCCTGTTTGCTGAGGCTGTGGCAGTCAGACCCACAGCAGAGATTAAAACAAATGGAGATTCCTTGAACGTTATTTAGGAAGTACGGTTTAAATTTGTGAGTTTTGTTATTAGAACAAATGGTTGGTTTTTAAAAACAAATGATTTGATGCTGCCAAAAGCAAACAAATGTAGATAATGTTAAGGAGTTGCAATGGATAAGGAAATAAATAATTTCCTTGTTTCTGTGGGCAGTCAAATCCTCATGCTTCCACTGTGCATAGTCTAGGTAGCTTCCAGAGAAGCCAGAGCAATGATGTAGACCTCTCACGGTTCTCTGGTCGCACGGGCTCTTCTGGCATCAGAGCTTGGCCTCTCGGGATGGTCAATGTACATGGTGTTGACAGGGTCAGGAATGCATTCCCAGTTGCAAGCAGCTGGCTTCATTCTATTGTGTTGAAGCCAGGGAGTCATCTCTGCCACATTTATTATAATAGGGAAAGATTTAGAAACAAGCAAGCATTTCCAGCAGGGGTCTCACTGGGTTTTCACGCACAATGCAAGGGATTCTGTGCGGTGTTCTGAGGAGTTAGAGCTTGGCTTTACGTTCTTACGGGCTGGGTGGGCTTTGTAGTTGTGCTGCCAGAAAATGTATTTAAAGTGCTGCAGCTGAAAAGCATGGTACAACTTTGGAGAACAATGTAAGTATCAAAGGACGCAGGTGTTGCCCTTTTACTCCAGGGATTAACTTTGCTAAGAGGAGGAAAATGGAGGGCTAGGGTAAAGGGTACAGCCAATGAGCCAGTGTGCAGGTCCCAGCAGTCTGGTGGCAGACTGGGTAAAACATTCCCGGGTCCGTAGCACTATTCACCTTGTGGGATAAATACAGGGTACCTACCATCTGCCCCTCCCTTGTTTGAGATGTTCACAGTGTGGGGCCTGCCTCCAAAGTCCCCCATTAGGCAAATGAATCCATTCCCCTGTTGTGTGAGACTTGAGAAGTAGCTCACTTCTGTTGGTAAGGAGGGCTTTGGTGGCCCTGCCTGAACAGTCGGGAACAGGAGCAACAGGTCCTGGCAAGCCTTGTTTTCCCATGTGTTCTTATTCTGTAATGTGCAATACCCAACATGCAGTTATTGCAGGGGCGTCTGTGTCCCATCCAAGGAAGGACTACTATTCTATCCGGGGGATGTCCTGACATGCAAGCATCATGTATTTTAAATTTAATCCATTTTATCAAAGCATTTAATTCCTTATATCTAATTCTTATCAGCATACTTAGTAGAAGTAAAACCAAAGCGAACTCTATCAGCATTATGCCCTTTACATAATAAGGCATTGTTAGATTTACCCTAAGTCCTGGCCCATTGTCTGACCCAGTAATAACAGGAATTACAAACCTAAGGACCCTTTGTTCTAGAAGTTGGACTACTGCATACATACTTTCTGTATGAGTAGAAAAGACTTTTTATCTAGCCAGAGAGAGTACAAAGACAACCAAGTATTTGTAACTCCTGATTTGGGGAAGTTCTATGAAGTCAACAATTTTTTTTAATTGGGCTTTCTAAAATTCTGTATTTACCTCCCAAACTACACAGAGAAACCCTGTCTCTAGAAGCCAAAATAAATAAATAAATAAAGTCTGTATGTGGAGAGGGCCCTAAGTCACTGTCAGGGGTTATTCCAGCCACAGGGTCACATTGTTCATGAGTTCACTGGGAGTTCCGGCAAGCCAGGGAACATAAAAGTGTCAGCCTGCCGTGGCTTCTGGAACTGCTGGGCTGACTCAGTTCCCTAATGGAGCTGTTTAACACATGCAGGGCAATGGCCTCAGGAATGGCTCTCTTTTCATCTTTAAATGTTCAGTAGTCCCCATTTTCAGTCTTAACCTGTCATTTCTTGTTGTAATTGGGGTCCCATTTATTTAATAGGCTGTAAATTAATGCGGCTTGTCACAAATGCCAGTTCTTTCCCCCCACTCCACCCCCATTTTTGGGGAAGTTGCTAGTTCTGTTTCTCCATCTGCTCTGTGGTTGCTCCAGGCAGCAGCAATGCTTCCCTTTGCATATAGCAGGAGACAGATAATTTTACCCACATAGTCAGCAGTAGCGGGGAGGAAGGGGAAGGTCATTGTCTGTCTGAAGATATAGCCCACTGCTATCTACATACATTTTAGTTTTTATAACCCCCTTTTCAATGAAGCTGCATATACCTCACATACATGTTTAGCACTGATGTAGACCCCATATAATTTCTATATTTTATCATATATAAACTGAGGACACTAGTGACTTCCTTTCTTGTAAGATGTATTTTGACTAGAATTTAATCTCTGTAGACCCAATGGTTTCTCTGATTAAAAGAATGGTGTGGGGGCCCACAGAAGTGGGTCTATTTTACCTTGACCAAAGGTCAGAGAATTCAAGCCTATTCCTGCTCCTTCAAGGATATGACAGGAAGTTTGACCCAGGGAGTAACTGCCTACAGGATGTTTGGTCTAAAGTGTAGTCATTGCATGTCCTGCCTAAACAACAGAATGCTTAACTCAGGATATAGTTGCTTGATGTTTCAGGTATTGAAGCCCTGTTTGTTCTTTGTATCATGTTAAAGCAGTCTTTTGCCTTCTCCCCCTCCGCCAGCCTTTTGTATTGGGGTATATAAGCATATGGCAAATAAATGTGGGCAAATTCAGTATTCACTGATTGCCTTATGGGTCCTATTCTGTCTCTGTTCCTTTTCTTTCATATCTTTGTTCTTCCTGCCTAAAATTTCTAATCTACACACCCCTACCCTGGAACGTGCAAACCCCATTGAGGCTAGACCCTGACAGGGTGGGCAACTTATCAACAGGGTCTCATTGTCCCCAGGGTCTTGGATCATGAACCTCAGGGTCAAACTATTGGATGCTCTCTTTGACCCTCATCCCTTTTTGTGTAGGCGTTCAAGAGCAGCTTTGTTGGTCTTATGCTGTAAACTCTGTATAGCATTTAGATGAAGTCTGAACAAAACAACGTGAAGAGTTTTCAATATATAAGTCTTGGCTTTGGTAAGGCTCAGTTTCCCAAGTGGCTAAAGTTCAACAAAGTTACCAAAAACTTAAGTGATCATCTACATTAAACACATTTTTGATGGTTTATTTTTCAAGGCAGGGTTTCTCTATGTTAACCTGGCTGTCCTGGAATTCACTCTGTAGACCAGGCCGGCCTTAAACTCACAGAGATCCACCTGACTTTGCTTCCAAAGTCTTGGGATTAAAGGTGTGCACTAGCACACCTGGTTCTTAAAAAATTAACAATTTTTTAAGTTAGTTTTTGTTACCATGAATAGATTATTATCACCTTTGGAATTTTAATAAACTTTAATTGCTAAACATGCTATCCTGAAGTTTTATCTTAGCTAGGGTTATTATTGCAGTGATGAAACACCATGACCAAAGCAGCTTGGGGAGGAAAGGGTTTATTTGACTTATGTTTCCACATTACTGTTCACCCTTGAAGGGAGTTAGGACAGGAACTCAAGAGGGGCAGGAACCTGGGGGCAGGGACTATGGAAGGGTGGTGCTTATTAGTTTTCTCTTCATGGCTTGCCCAGTCTGATTTCTAATAGAACCAGGATCACAAGCCCAGGAATGGCCCCACACACAATGGGCTGGGCCCTTCCACATCAATCACTAATTAAGAAAATTCCATACAGGCTTGTCTACAGCCCAATCTTATGGAGGTGTTTTCTCAACTGAGGTTCCTTCCTCTTCAATAGCCTTAACTTGTGTGGAGTTGACTTAAAACTAACCATCCCAATGGATCCTTTGTCAGCTCAACACACAAACAAATCACTGTTAAGCCACAACATTTTCTTTCTTGTTAATTTCCAAGATCACACATGAATATCCACATTACAATATAAATATGGCAAATTTTAAAAGTCCCACAGTCTTTAAAAATTCAAACACTTAAAAATTCAGTCTTTTTAAAATATTCAGTCTCTTTTAAAATCCAAAGTCTTTGTAAAATTCCAAATCTCTTTAAAAGTTCAAAGCCTCTCAACTGTGGATTCCTTTAAAATTACATTCCATAATAAAACCAAATTTAAGCAGTAACTATCTACAAGTACAGCCATGCAGGAGGTACTAGAAGGAAAACTTCAACCTGAAGAGGTTAACCACGCCCAAGAAAACAAAAGAAATAAATAATATCAGACCAACAAATCAGAGGAAGTGGGAGAAAATTCACACCACCACAACAAAATAACAGAACCAACAAACATTGCTTATTGATATTGCTCAACATCAATAGTCTCAATTCCCTAATAAAAAGACATAGACTAACTGGATGGATTTGAAAACTTTTGCCTGCATCCAAGAAACACACAGACATACATCAGGGTAAAAGGATGGAAAACTATATTCAAAACTAACAGGCCTGAGAGATGCAAGCTTGTATGGCCATTTTAATATCTGACAAAAAAAACTTCCAAAAAAACCCCTTATCAGAAGATATAGGAAAGGATACTACATACTCATTAAAGAGAAAATCTACCAAGATGGCATTCTTAATATCTATGCACCAAACACAAGAACAATCAAACTCTTACAAGAAGCATTATTAGTGGGAGATGAATGTAATTGAGATGCAGGTTGTGAAAGACATGAAGAATAAATACAAAACAGTTGTCACTCAGAGAGAAAGAAAGAAAGAAAGAAAGATTACTACTTTAGACTACTAAGGCTTAAATCACATATTGACCACACGCACTGATAGTGGGAGACTTCAATACCCCACTCTTGGCAATAGACAGGTCATCCAGACTAAAAAAATAACAGAAACATGCTGGAACTAAATGATGTCATAAATCAAATAGACCTAACACATATTTTCAGATCTATTCACCAAAATATAAAAGAATATATGTCCCCAGCAGCCCATGGAACATTCTCCAAAATTGACCACATACTTGACCACAGAGCAATTCTCAACAAATACAAGATAATTGAAATAACACTTTGCATCCTATCTGATCACCACAGATTAAAGCTGGATTTCAACAAAAACAGAAACAACAGAAAGCCTGCAAACTTGTGGAAACTGAACAAATCACTACTGAATGAAAAATGGGTCAAGGCAGAAATTAGGAAAGAAATGAAAAACTTTCTAGAATTGAATGAAAATGAAAAATCAATGTACCCAAACTAATGGTACACAATGAAAGCAAGTCTAAGATTCAAGTTCATATAGCACTAAATGCTTACATCTAAAAAATGGAGAGGTCTCATAATAGTAACTTAACAGCACACCTGAAATCTCTACAATAAAATGAAGTAATAACACCTCAAAATCTAGATGGCAAGAAATAATCAAACCCAGAGTTGCAATCAATAAGATAGAAACAAACAAACAAAAACCCACAAAGAATAAATGAAACAAAGAGTTGGTTCTTTGAAAAAAATCAATAATATTGACAAACCCTTAGCCAATTTAACTAAAAGGTGGAGAGAGAAGATCCAAATTAACAAAATTAGAGACAAAAAAAGGAAGCATGAAAACAGACATGGAGAAAATCCAGAGCCATAATGAAATAATTTAAAAACTTGTACTCCACAAAATTGGAAAATCTAAAAGAAATGAATAATTTTCTTGATATACAACACCTACCAAAGTTAAATCAAGATTTAAAAAAAAAAACAGTTTAAACAGACCTATAGTCCCTAGTAAAATAGAAGCAGTAATTAAGTCTTCCAAAAAAAAAAAAAAAAAAAAAAAAAAAAAAAAAAAAAAAAAAAAAAAAAAAAAAAAAAAAAAAAAAAAAAAAAAAAAAAAAAAAAAGACCAAGGCCAGATCTCTACCAGGCTTTCAAAAAAAGAGTTATCCCAAATATTTCCCAAAGTATTCCACAAAATAGAAACAGAAAGAAAATTGCCCAATTCATTCTATAAGGCTGCAGGTGTTTAAGTATTTACCCTGGTTCTTGAACCACATAAATATACCGTAAGGAAAGAGAATTACAGACTAATTTCCCTTATGAACAGAAATGCAAAAATTCTCAATAAAATACTTGCAAGCTGAATCCAAGAACACATCAAAAAGATTATCCACCGTGATCAAGTAGGCTTTACCCCAGAACTGTGTGGTTCAATACACATAAAACAATAAATAAAACCCACTACATAAACAAACAAAAAGACAAATCTGCATGGTCTTCTCATTCAATACAGAAAAGGCCTTTAACAAAATCCAACACCCCTTCATGATAAAGTCCTGGAGAGATTAGGAATGCAAGAGACATACCTAAACATAGGAAAGGCAGTTTACAGCAAACCTATAGCCAACACCAACTTAAATGGAGAGAAACTCAAAGTATTTTCACTGAAATCAGGAACAAGACATGATTGCCCACTCTCTCCATACCTATTAAATGCAGTGCTTGAAGTCTTATCTAGAGCAATAAGACAACTGAAGGAGATCAAGGGGATACAAATAGGAAAACGAAGAGGTCAAAGCATTGTTACTTACAGATTATGTGATAATGTACAGTGACCCTAAAAACTTCTCCGGGTAACTCCTACAGCTGATAACCACTTTCAGAGAAGTAGCAATACACACAATTAAAACAAAAATCAGAAGCTGTCCTATGCAAAAATGACAAATGGACTGAGAAAAAATCAGGAAACTAGCACATTTCACAAAAACCTCAAAACTATGAAATATTTTTGGGTAACTATAACCAAGCAAGTGAAAAGCTTGAATGATAAAAAAATTTTAAACTATTGAAGAAAAGCTGGGAAATGGTCACACATGCCTTTAATCCCACTGCTCAGGAGGCAGAGGCAGGAGAATGTGAGTTCATGATCAGCCTGATCTACAGAGCAAGTTCCAGGATAGCCAGAGTTTCAGGGAAACCCTGTCTCAAAAATCCAATATATGTATATATATATATATATATATAGAGAGAGAGAGAGAGTATATGTGTGTGTATAATGTATATTATATATATTTGATATATATATATTTGAAGATATCAGAAGATGAAAAGACTTCCCACACGTATGGCATTGGTAAGAGTAATATAGTGAAAACAGCACATCCTACCAAAAGCAATCTACGATTCAATGCAACCCCATCAAAATTCCAACACAACTGTTTGCTAAACTTGAAAGGACAAATTTCAGCTCTACCTGGAAACACACACACACACACACACATACACACACACACCTCACACAAAACCAGGCTGTTTTCAGTACTGTAGCTATGTAGTATAGTTTGAAGTCAGGGATTGTGATGCCTCCAGAAGTTCATTGTTGCCCAGGATTGTTTTGGCTATCTTGGGTTTTTTGCTTTTCCAAATGAAGTTGAGTACCGTTCTTTCAAGATCTTTGAAGAATTTTGTTGAAAACTTTAGAACAAAAAGAAGCAGACTCACCTAAGAGAACTAGATGGCAGGAAATAATCAAACTGAAGCTGAAAGCAACAAAATAGAAACAAAGAAAACAATACATCGAATTAATATGACAATTTTCTTCAAGAAAATCAACAAAATAGACGACACTTTATCCAAACTAGCCAAAAGGCAGAGAGAGAATATCCAAATATACAAAATCAGAAATGAAAAGGGGGACATAACAACAGACACTGAGGAAATCCAGAGAATCACCAGGTCTTACTTCAAAAACCTGTATTCCACAAAACTGGAAAACTTAAAGGAAATGGACAATTTTCTGGATAAGTATCATATACTAAAATTAAATCAAGACCAGATAAGCAAATTATCTGTAACCTATAACCCCTAAGGAAATAGAAACAGTCAACAAAAGTCTCCCAACCAAAAATAATAAAAAGGTCCAGGACCAGGTGGTTTCAGTGCAGAATTCTACCAAATTTTCAAAGAAGAACTAATACCATTTTTTAATGGATTATTTGTCCTTTTGATGACCAATTTCTTGAATTCTTTGCATATTTTGGAGATCAGACCTCTGTCTGATATGGGGTTGGTGAAGATCTTTTCCCATTCTGTAGGCTGTCATTTTGTCTTGTTGACTATGTCCTTTGCTTTACAGAAGCTTTTCAGTTTCTAGAGGTCCCATAAATTGTTTATTTCAGTGTCTGTGCTACTGGGGTTGTATTTAGGAAGTGGTCTCCTGTGTCAATGCGTTCAAGTGTATCTCCCACTTTCTCTTCTATGAGGTTCAGTGTGGCTGGCTTTATGTTAAGGTCTTTGATCCATTTGGACTTGAGTTTTGTGCATGGTGATAGATATGGATCTATTTTCATTCTTCTACATGTTGATATCCACTTATGCCAGCACCATTTGTTAAATATGCTTTCTTTTTTTCCATTTCATATTTTTTTGCTTCTTTGTCAAAAGTCAGGTGTAATACAATAAAAAAATGGAGTACAGACCTAAACAGAGAACTCTCAACAGAGGAATCTAAAATGGCTGAAAGACACTTAAGGAAATGTTCAACATCCTTAGTCATTAGAGAAATGCAAATCAAAACAACTCTGAGATTCCATCTTACACCTGTAAGAATGTCCAAGATCAAAAACACTGATGACAACTTATTTTGGAGAGGTTTGGGGTAAAGATAACACTCCTGCATTGCTGGTGGGAGTGCAACCTGGTATAGCCCCTTTGGATGTCAGTGTGGCAATTTCTCAGAAAATTAGGAAACAACCTTCCTCAAGACCAAGCAATACCACTTTTGGGTATATATCCAAAGGATGCTCAATTGTGCCACAAGGACATGTGCTCAACTGTGTTCATTGTTTGTCATAGTCAGAACCTGGAAACAACCTAAATGCCCCTCGACTGAAGAAAAGATAAGGAAAATGTGGTACATTTACACAATGAAGTACTACACAGGAGGAAAAATAATGACATCTTAAGATTTGCAGGCAAATGGATGGATCTAGAAAACATCATACTGAGTGAGGTAACCCAGACCCAGAAGACAATTATCACATGTCCTCACTCATAAGTGAATTTTAAACATAAAACAAAGAAAACCAGCCTACAAACCACAATCCCAGAGAGCCTAGACAACAATGAGGACCCTAAGAGAGACACATATGGATCTAATCTACATGGAAAGTAGAAAAAGACAAGATCTCCTGAGTAAATTGGGAGCATGGGGACCATGGGAGATGGTTGAAGGGGAGGGGAGAGGCAGGGAGGGGAGCAGAGAACATGTATAGCTCAATAATATCAATTAAACAAAGATACTCACAGAATTGCGCATAAAGTGCTCATAAGGTTCTTGCTCAAAAATCCACTTAAATTTTTATGATGTACTAGACACATAGCTTGTATATGTTCATTTTATATTATTTGTAGCTTTGTGGAATTAAAACTGCACCAAAAAGTAAAAAGAAGAAGAAGAACTAATACCACTACTCCTTAAATTGTTCCACACAATAGAAACAGAAGAAACATTGCCAAACTCTTTTTATGAGGCTACAGTTATCCTGATACCCAAACCACAGAAAGACACAAGTAAGAAAGAGAATTACAGACCAATATCCCTCATGAACATTGATATAAAAATACTCTATAAAATACTGGCAAACCAAATCCAAGAACATATCAGAAAAACCATCCACCATGATCAAGTCGGCTTCATTCCAGAGATGCAGGGATAGTTCAACACACCAAAATTTATCAATATAATCTACTATATAAACAAACTGGAAGAAAAAACCCACATGATCATCTCATTAGATGCTAAAAAAACCTTTGCCAAATCTCAATACCCCTTTATGATAAAGGTCTTGGGAAGAGCAGGGATACAAGGAACATACCTAATAATAAAGGCAATATACAGCAAATCATAGCTAACATCAAACTAAATTTTAAAAAAATGGGGTTCAGACCTAAACAGAGAAATCTCAATAGAAGAATCTCAAATGGTCAGAAAACACTTTAAGAAATCCTCAATATTCTTAACCATCAGAGAAATGGAAATCAAAACAACTCTGAGATACCATATTACACCTATCAGAATGGCCAAGATCAAAAACACGAATGACAACTTATAGTGGAGAGGTTGTGGGGTAAAGGGAACACTCCCCCATTTTTGAGGGGAGTGCAAACTTGTACAGCCACATTGGAAATCAGTATGGCAATTTCTCAGAAAATTAAGAATCAATCTACCTCAAGACCCAGAAATACCACTCTTGGGCATAAACCTAAAAGATACATAATCATATCACAAAGACATTTGCTCAACTATATTCATAGCAGTATTATTCATAATAGTCAGAACCTGGAAAGAACCTAGATGCCACTCAACTGAGGAACAGATAAGGAAAAGTGGTACATTTACACAATGGAGTACTACTCAGAAGTAAAAAATAAAGATATGTTGAAATTTGTAGGCAAATGGATGAAACTAGGAAAAAAAACATACTGAGTGAGGTAACTCATATCCAGAAAGATAAATATAATATGTACTCACTCATAAATGGCTTTTAGACATAAAGCAAAGAATAACCAGCCTACAGTCCACAACCCCAGAGAACCTAGACAACAAAGAAAATTCTAAGAAAGACATGCATGGATCCACCTTGGAAGGAGAAAAAAACATGATTTCCCGAGTAAACTGAGAACACGGGTGGCTAGAAGAAGGGTGGGAGGGGAATGTGGAGGGTGGGAGGGGAGTGGGGAGGGTGTACCGTTCAACTAAAAACAATAAATAAAATAAAATTAAAAAAGAAACAAAACTGCATGGTATTGGCACAATAATAGAGATGTTGGTCAATGGATTCAAACTGAAGACCCAGAAATGAGTTGACACATTTATGAACAACTGACTTTTGACAAAGAAGTCAAAAATACACAATGGAAAAAGACAGTATCTTCAACAATGCTGGTGGTCAAACTGGACAGATGGATGCAGAAGAATGCAAATAGATTATACTTACTGCCCTTATAAAATTCAACTTCAGATGGATCAAAAACCTCAACTCAGGGCCAGATCCACTGAACCTGATAGAAGAGGAAGTGGGGAATAGCCTTGACCTGAAGGCACAGAAGATGGCTTTCTGAATGCTAATAGCTCAGGTACAAAGAACAGCAATTAATAAATGGACCTCATGAAATTTGAAAAGCTTCTGCATGGCAAAGTACACCATCATCTGGACAAAGGGTCAGGCTATAGAATGGGAAAAGATTTTTACCAGCACATCCAGTAGAAGGTTAATATCAAAAATACATAAACAACTAAATAAAAACTGGGTGTCAAAGAAACAACCCAATTTTAAGATGGGAACAACAAAACAAAACAGCAGCCTACGGAATGGGAAAAGATTATCTCAATTGAGAAAACATCTCCATAAAATCAGTTGTAGGCAAGCCTGTAGGATTTTTTCTCAATTAGTGATCAGTAAGGAAGGGCCCAGGCCCTTGTGGATGGGGCCATCCCTGCTGGTAGTCCTGGATTCTATGAGAAAGCAGGCTGAGCAAGTCATGAGGAGCAAGCCAGAAAGCAGCATTCTTCCACGGCCTCTGCTTCGGTTCCTGCCTGCAGGTTCCTATTTGAGTTCCTGTTCTGACTTCCTCCCATGATAGTGAACAGTGTTAAGTGTAAGCCTAATAAACCCTTTCCTTCTCAACTTGGTTTTTGGTCGTGGTGTTTTATCAAAGCAATAGAATCCCTAACTAAGGCAGACTCCCACACACAGGGAGAACACCCCAGGATGTACAAAGGCCTCATATGAAAATCCAACAAACAACCCCAAGCCTAGATCAGAAGAAACTTTACTGACTTATTCAGAAAGACATACGAGGAATTGGTCACCCAGTGTCTTGAGCACCCTTTTGGGTAAACGTGCAGAATAACCTGAAACCCAATTTGAGAAGATGGTCTTGGGGGAAAAGCTGAGAAAGTCAGCCCTAAGAGCAGCACAGAAGACTGACCTAAAATATATGTCCTCTAGCCAGCACTGACAGTCAAATTTTCAGGAGCATACACACATACACACACACACACACACACACACACACACACATCAAAATTTCCCAAAATGAGCAAATGTTTTGAGATAAGCTGCTATCTGGTACTCCAGCCAGATGTATGTATAATTACAAACTTTCAACTTGTAAGCATTTGGAAAATAATAGGGAGATGGAATTAGAGAGAGCTTGGTTTTAAGCTTTCCTCAATGGGGAACATTCATATTCCTAAATTGGTGTTTCTGCATGCAAAACTGTAGGTCCTAGATGTTCAAACAAAAGACAGTTAATGAGTAGCCCACTTTAATTGAAATTTAGAAGCTTCTAAGACAGAGGTTCCCAACCTGTGGGTTGTGACCCTTGGTGTCTAAGGACCTTTTCATGGGAGTTGCCTTAGACAACCAGAAAACACAGATATTTACATTACAATTCATAACAATAGCAACATTACAGTTATGAAGTAGCAACAAAAATAATTTTATGGTTGGGGTCACCACAACTTGAGAAACTGTATTAAAGGGTCACAACATCAGGAAGGTTGAGAACCACTACTCCCAAAGAAGAAACAATAAAACTGTTAATTTGCAGAATATGAATAGAGAACATTTGGAAAATATAACAGGGCCCCAGACCTTAGTAGACCCCCATCCCTTAGCACAACTGACTGCATGATGCAAGTACCTTTCAGGCCATAAAATTCAGCCTGTAGATAGCACCACCTGCCAAAACTAAAACAAAGGCCTAATCCATCAAAGTCCATAGTTCTGAAAAAGTCTCTAAGTGTAGTTCCACTTCTGGCTAACTGTTCTTGTTAACTGAAGTATGTCAACCCAGAACCTTGTTTTTGTGCTTAAAAGCTCAACCCAAAAAAGGTTTGGAGCTACACTTGGATCCCAAACACCCAATATAGTAGCCAACTGGCTAATAAAGACTTTCTATTAGCTTAAAGCCATTTCAGAGGAGTTTTCTCTGGTGGATATCCCACAACAAAAGCAGTATCAGATTTAAACTAGATATTTGAGGAACAGGAGATCAGAAAGATAAATGCTGAAGTACTCAACACATCTCGACCCTCCGCTGCCATCCATCCCTCTGTCCCCTTGCCTCCTCCAACAGAACTTTGCTTCCTCCTTCACTACCACGCTTGCCTCCTCTCTCTCTAGCAACTCCCAAAGAGACTTGGGCCATTCTCAAGACGAACCAAATTCTATAGGAAAAGGAGAATGGTATTGCAGCTCCTTTAAATCTAAAACTAAGAGGGAGAGAGGACTCAGACACTGTCTTTACTCCCTGGAGAGAAATGAGCTGAAACCTTTGATTATGGGCTTCTCTGACCTGTATCAGGAAGGACTAGGAATTTGTAAAAAATTTTATATTACTCTAATAGCACATGATCCAAGGTTTTCTTGCCTATATCAATTAATCCAGTTATTGCTTTCAGGAAGTAAGACAGAAGAATGGCTTTGCTTGGCAGAGTGGAACCTGCCACCCTTAAGGACTTTTGTAAATAGATGTAGATGCCAAAAATGCTAGTACTGAGTTAAGAAATCATCTTTCTGGTCTGACACCAAAATTACTCCCAGAAAATCCTGACTGTGTCAAAATAATACAACAATGTAAAATAAGACCAGGGGAAATTGTGCCTGACTTCTATGTCAGGTTGGCAAAAACATTAGAATTCTCAGGAATTCTTCCTAAGAACTTTGAGGATCATAGAAATGATGTCTAGTTCCTGGGTCTGGTTGTGGTGTGCTTTGGGGCGGGGGAGGGGTTGTGCCTGTGTTATATAGTATATTCCCTGAAATTGTAGCATTCCCTACAAATGAGTATTTCCTCTAGGAGGGAAATGGAGACTCCCTAGCCATAAACAGGAAAGAAACAAAGGTCATGCCTGAGCATAAGATTCTTGAAGGCCCCTCCCCAACAGTGGAAAGAGCAGTAACAGTTCCTGGGTAAGAGACGTTTAGACTGTAGAATGGCTTGCAAGCTGCCCAGCAGATCTGGGGTTGCAGTGTTTGGGAAGCCATCACCCATGTTGAGTGGACTTCCTATTGATGCTGCTACTTTTGAATTATCTTGTAAGGAACCCTCATCCATACTCATGTTAGTAATTCCAATAAACATTCATTAGTTCACCAAAGTGGACACTAGTACAATTGTGACTTCGGCCTATCATGAGCTCTCATTCAGGAGAAAGTTGATTTTTCTTATTTTTTGACAAATTGTCAAAAGTTTTATATACAGAGTCACCAAATCTGTCCCTCTCACAGTGGGTGAATCAAGATAATCAAATGCATTTGTCTCTTTAAGTTTGTAAAATAGTTCAAATCAACAGACAGACAGACAGACAGACAGACAGACAGACAGAGAGATAAATAAAGAGAACTATGGGTGGATGGATGGATAGATAGATAGACAGATAGATAGATATGAATGAATGGATAGATGGATAGATAGATGATACACACACACACACACACACACACACACATTCTGTCTACCAACAGAAAGTTCAAGAATCCAGTAATTATTCAGTCCATGAGACTGGATGTCTCAGCTGGTCTTTGCTATGTGCTGGAATTCTGAAGAAGTAGGTTTCAATGCCAATGAAGGAATGGACTTGCCCGCAAGAGCAAGCAGGCAAAGAGAGCTTCCTCCTTCCGTATCCTTTATATAGTCTGCCAGCAGAAGGTATGGCCAAGATTAAAGGTGGATCTTCCCACATCAAAAGATCTGGATTAAAAGTGAGTCTCTCCACTTCAAATTATTTAATTAAGAAAAACCCCTCACAAGTGTATCCAGCTACTTGGGTTTTAGTTAATTCCAGATGTAGTCAAGTTGACAACCATGAATAGCTACCAGAAATCCACCCCTTGTCAAATTGTCACACAACCTATCTCCTTATGTCATGCTTAATTTCTAAATGAAAACAATAACCAGATCATAGTTATATATAACATGGTATAATTATCCCATTCACAATAGCAAAAGGATTATATGTTTATCTAGGTCATTATTATGTCTAATATAACTATCTCATACAACCACTAATGCATTATAAATTTTAGAATAGGGGGAAATATCTCCTGAAGGACATTTTTTAGTATCTCAAACTTAAATATAACACTCACTAATAATTTATGTTATATGATAAAGAAATTGAAAGAAAAATATCTGTACAAATACATTCTTAACAAAATATGACAGAAACACTCATGTCAATTATAATTCTCGATTGTGCAACTGATCATGTGGCCTCAGCTTGTATTTATACCATGCTCTACTTCCAATTCTGCACTTCATCCCCCCTTAGCAAGCACCTAAGCAGATTGTGGCTCTTTTC
The DNA here is from genome assembly GCA_004026605.1 of Ondatra zibethicus. Classification (NCBI taxonomy): domain Eukaryota; kingdom Metazoa; phylum Chordata; class Mammalia; order Rodentia; family Cricetidae; genus Ondatra; species Ondatra zibethicus. Next base: position 299,068 of record PVIU01000522.1, read on the forward strand.
CTGGAGAACTACTCGGACCTTCATTCCTAAAGGATCTGTGTCCTTTGTCATTCTGCCTGGATTAGGTTATCTGACTCAGCTCCATGGAAGTTGAATCTTTGCTTCTGGGACCTCTTGCAGAGAGCCAGTACCCCAGAATAGGCTCTTTCTTTTTTCAGGCTTCTCCACCTCCCTCCCCCTCACTCACCATCCCTCTGCCTGGAGGACGCACGGGATGCTTTCTTTCCATTTTATTTCCCCACTAGGTTGGGTCTTCCCACTTCCTCCTTTCTCCCTCTGATCAACAGGACATGAGGTTACAGTCCAGGAAACCTATACCAGAGGAGATATACCACTATACCACTTCTTCCTCCTGGGAGCTCCTGGGTCTCTGGAGTTCTCTTTCTTGGAGTGCCCTGCTTAGTTGAGTGGTGGTAGTTAGAAGGAATGGAGAGACTTCCATGAAAGTTTCCCTCTCAGACTGATGATTCCACTCAGTCCCCTCCCACATCAGCTGAGTGGATACACTGGGGGAGGGGAGGTGGGGTGTGGCAAGAGAGGGAAAGAAGGCAGGCCTGCTTCATCATCACTTCTGAGGACACACCTGACACCAAGGGTGTCATTATTGTAATATTTCTTCTACACACCCAGGACATGCAGCGTCTTTCATGTCAAATTATTTTTCGTAGGGGAAAAGATAAATATCAGCTAAGGTTGGAGTTGTATCTCGGTAACGGCGTAATTACTTAATATGCATAAAATCATTAGATCAATTTCTATACTACAAACAAACCAAATCAAAGTCCTCAAAACAGCAGGCCAGACCTATATGTTCAAGTGAATAACTGAGATGTCAGACACAACAGAGTAAGGGATAGAGAGAAACCCAGGGGAGAGATTGTCCCTTTCAGGTAGGAGAAACAGGCTGCTGTGTCTTGGGTTCATTTTTTTTTTCTGTAGCTTGGTAAGTATTATATGATTCTGAGCAACAGGAAATGCCCAAGCAACATTTATGAACCCAAAATGGAGACCAAGGGTTGGGTTTTAAAGTTTGTGTTCTATCTTCATCATATCTTGTTGTACTTACAAGCTTCACTGAACCTGCCTTTCTGGGACTCAGCATCCATTCTATATTTCCAGAAGTTGTCCCCGGACAGTAATAGAGTAGACTCTGAAAGACAGTGATGGTCCCTCCAGGACAGGGGAATCTAGGGCTCGGTACATCAGACACCAGCTCTGTGGCTAGAAGCTGGTGGTGAGCTCGGTACATCCCTAGTCTGGTTTCGGGGTTCCACAAAATCATCACCCAGACAACATGGTAAACTTTCTTTGGCTGTGGGTTTGAGGGATGGACAGAGACCTTAGCCACAATGACCACTTCCTTCACTGTGGCTCAAACTTCTGCCCAGACTCTGTTAGTGCGGGCAGATTTATAGGACAACCTAGGTTGGGAAGAGACCGGCCAGAGGCTCCTGGGCTCTTGCAGAGTTTCACCCAGGCATTCTTACCATGGCTACTATATTTTGGAAGGCTCTGGGCCTGGGACCTCTTCTGCCAACACTTCTGCTGGCATTTGCAGGTGAGTCTTGGCCATGGAGACCCTCAGAGCATGCAGACCAGCACTCAGGGGTGGCAAAAATTATGTTCTAGGCAGGAGCTGAGTCCCAGGGAACTTTCCTGGTCTGCTTGAACCTTTTCTGTACTGTAGACCTTTTAGGGACAGGGAGATAGTGGGATCTCAGGGATCAGAGGGAGAACATGTGACACAGAGGTGGGGGCTAGAAGGCCTGGTGGCAAGGAAAGGGTCTGGGTTCTATGATGTCAACTTTGGACTTCATGGCTGCCAGTTTCAGAACTATGAAACACATATACTGTATATAAATATGTATATTTATATTGCATATAAATATAAATTTATATTGAATTATATTCTATATTATATTGCATATAAATATATAGAAAGAGAGAGGGGAAAGGGAGGAGGTAGGGCAGGAGAAGGGAGAGAAAAAGATGGGGAGAGAGCTAGAAAGGCAAAGAGTGGGGAAAGGAGGAAGGGATGGGGAGGGAGAGGGACAGAGAAAGAACCTAGTGTAAAGCCAAGTAATAAATCCTGAATCCAACGTCAGGCAAACCTGCTAAACCTTCCTTAGTCACTGACAGACTATGTGACTTTGAGCAAGTTCTTAAACCTCTCTGAGTCTCCTCTCCCCTGGGAAGTAGAGGCAACAGCCCTATCCTCCCACAGTGGGGTTGTGGGTGAAATGAGCCCCTCCCTATACCTGGAAGTGTTTCATAACCCAGCAGGTGCGATGTGGAAGGTGTAGGCTGTTCTCTACCATCTGTCTGTCTTTGTAATTCCAGGGCTACTTGTCTTCCTCTTACAACTTGACTTTGAAAAAAGGGCTCTTGTCACTGGGATCCTAGAACATGACTCACCGTCTGAGCAGAGTGGGGGTATAAGTGCATATAGCATCACAATTAAACCACAGCTCTGAATCTCCAAAAACTGTCCCCAGGAGAGGGACAACCTTTATTGCTCCAGGCGACAGATCCTGGAGCAGTGAGTGCTTTGCCCCATGCAAAGTCCAACTGCATGGGGCTGAAAGAAGCATCCTTGGCGGGAATGTGCTCCTGTTTTTACGTCGTTTCCATTTTCTAACCATGAGAATAGAGCAAAACTGAACCTGGTTGAGCAAGGATTCGCGGGGTAGGGTGTTGAATCCTTTTGGGCATATGCACAAGAGCAGCATAGCTGGGTCATGTGGCAGAGTTATTTTTAGCTTCTTGAGAATTCCCCACAGGGTTTTTTCTCCACCGATTTTCAGGGGGACTGCAACAGTTTGCAGTCTCATCCATAGTGACAGAGGGTTTGCCTAACTCATATGCTCACTGCCTTTGTTGCCAGTTCTTGACCTCAGCCACTCTGGTCAGGGTAGAGGTAGTTGTCGCTTCACTTGCCTTCTTTCTATAGCTGCATGGTGCTACTTACTCCTCTCTTCTGTCTGAGGCTTGCTTCCAGTATTCTTGGGGGCTGTTTTAAAGGACATAAATTCGTTTAGCTTGTTTGTGTGATGGACAGGCTTTCTTTCCATGGCAGGTAGTTTTGCTGGGTACAGATGCCAGTCTAGATTGGCATTTGTGGTCTTTTAGAAGTTGAAGAGCATTACCCCAGCCTTTTTAATTTTCGACTGAGAAATCGGCTGTTATATAATGGGGTTTCCCTCATATGTGAGTTGGGAAATTTTCTCTTTTTGCTTTTTGTACCCTCTCTTTGCCAAGTATATTTAATGTTTTAACTCTAACACACATGGGGAGTTTTGTTTCTGGTCTTGTCTATTTGCTGTACTGTGTGTTTCTTGTGTCTCTGTGTTTGCACCTTTCCTTAGTTTTCTCCTATGATCTTGTTGAAGATGTGGTCTTTGCCGTTGACTTCACTTTCCATTATTTCTATATTAGAAGATTTGATCTTTTTCTTGTCATTCAATAGTTTCTGAATGTTCCTTTTCTGCCCTTTAAATTTTTATAATTATTATTTTCCTGAGTGTTCTAATTCCTTGACTTTACCTCCAAGACATGATAATTTTTTATTGATTTTTATTGAGCTCTACATTTTTCTCTGCTCCCCTCCCTACCTCTCCCCTCCCCTTCAACCCTCTCCCAAGGTCCCCATGCTCCCAATTTACTCAGGAGATCTTGTCTTTTTCTACTTCCCATGTAGATTAGATCTATGATGTCTCTTTTAGGGTCGTCATTGTTGTCTAGGTTCTCTGGGATTGTGATTTGTGAGCTGTTTTTCTTTGCCATATGTTTAAAAACCACTTATGAGTGAGTACATGGGATAATTGTCTTTCTGTGTCTGGGTTGCCTCACTCAAAATGATGTTTTCTAGCTCCATCCATTTGCCTGCAAAATTCAAGCTGTCGTTATTTTTTCTGCTGTGTAGTACTCCATTGTGTAAATGTACCACATTTTCCTTATTCATTCTTCAGTCGAGGAGCATTTAGGTTGTTTCTAGGTTCTGGCTATGACAAACAAAGCTGCTATGAACATAGTTGAGCACATGTCCTTGAGGCATGATTGAGCATCCTTTGGATATATACCCAAAAGTGGTATTACTGGGTCTTGAGGAAGGTTGTTTCCTAATTTTCTGAGAAATTGCCACACTGACATCCAAAGGGGTTGACATCCCACCAGCAATGCAGAAGTGTTACCTTTATCCCACAACCTCTCCAGCATAAGTTGTCATCAGTGTTTTGATCTTGGCCATTCTTACAGGTGTAAGATGGAATCTCAGAGTTGTTTTGATTTGCATTTCTCTGATGACTAAGGATGTTGAGCATTTCCTTAAGTGTCTTTCAGCCATTTTAGATTCCTCTGTTGAGAGTTCTCTGTTTAGGTCTCTACTCCATTTTTTTTAATTGGATTATTTGTTCTTTTGATAACAAATTTCTTAAGTCCTTTGTATATTTTGGAGATCAGATCTCTGTCTGATGTGGGGTTGGTGAAGATCTTTTCCCATTCTGTAGGCTGCTGTTTGTCTTGTTGACCGTGTCCTTTGCTTTACAGAAGCTTTTCAGTTTCAGGAGGTCCCATTTATTAATTGTTTCTCTCAGTGTCTGTGCTACTGGCGTTGTATTTAGGAAGTGGTCTCCTGTGCCAATGTGTTCAAGTGTACTTCTCAGTTTCTCTTCTATAAGGTTCAGTGTGGCTGGCTTTATGTTGAGGTCTTTGATCCATTTGGACTTGATTTATGTGTATGTTGATAGATATGGATCTATTTTCATTTTTCTACATGTTGATATTCAGTTATACCAGCACCATTTGTTAAATATGCTTTCTTTTATCCATTTGATTTTTTTTTTGCTTCTTTATCAAAACTCAGGTGTTCCAAGGTGTGTGACTTAATATCTGGGTCTTCAATTTGGTTCCATTGGTCCTCCTGTCTGTTTTTATGCCAATACCAAGCTGTTTGCAGTACTGTAGGTCTGTAGTAGAGTTTGAAGTCAGGGATTGTGATGCCTCCAGAAGTTCTTTCATTGTTCAGGATTGTTTGGTTATCCTGGGTTTTTTGCTTTTCCATATGAAGTTGAGTACTGTTCTTTCAAGGTCTGTGAAGAATTTTTCTAGGATTTTGATGGGCATTGAATTGAATCTGTTGAATGCTTTTGGTAAGATTGCCATTTTACTATGTTAATTCTACCTACCCAAGAGCGTGGGAGATTTTTCCACTTTCTGGTGTCTTCTTCAATTTCTTTCCTTCAGAGATTCAAAGTTCCTGTCATACAAGTCTTCCACTTGTTTGGTTAGAATTACTCCGAGATATTTTATGCTATTTGTGGCTATTGTGAAGGGTGTTGATTCTCTGATTTCTTCCCCAGCCCTTTTATCTTCTGCGTACAGGAGGGCTGCTGATTTTTTTTTTTTTTGAGTTAATCTTGTATCCTGCTACATTACTGAAAGTGTTTACGAGTTGCAGAAGTTCCTTGGAAGAATTTTTGGGGTCGCTTATGTAAACTATCATATCATCAGCAAATAGTGAGAGTTTGACTTCTTCTTTTCCAATTTGTATCCCCTCGATCTCCTTTTGGTGTCTTATTGCTCTAGCTAGGACCTCAAGAACTATATTGAGTAGATATGGAGAGAGTGGAAAACTTTGTCTTGTTTTTTATTTCAGTGGGTTCGCTGGGAGTTTCTCTTTATTTAGTTTGATATTGGCTGTTGGCTTGCTGTATATTGTCTTTATTATGTTTAGGTATATTCTTTGTATTCCTGCTCTCTCCAAGACCTTTATCATGTATTTTGTCGAAAGCTTTTTCATCATCTAATGAGATGATATGTGGTTTTTATTTTTCAGTTTGTTTATATGGTGGATTACATTGACAGATTTTCGTATGTTGAACCATCCCTGCATCTCTGGGAGGAAGCCAACTTGATAATGGTGGATGATGGTTCTGGTGTGTTCTTGGATTCGATTTGCCAGTATTTTATTTAGTATTTTTGCATCAATGTTCATGAGTGAGATTGGTCTTTGTGTGGTTTGGGTATCAGGAAAATTGTAGCCTCATAAAAAGAGTTTGGCAATGTTCTGTCTGTTTCTATTGTGTGGAACAATTTGAAGAGTATTGGTATTAGTTCTTCTTTGAAAAGCTTGTAGAATTCTGAACTGAAATCATCTGGTCCTGGGATTTTTTTGGTTGGGAGACTTTTGATGACTATTTCTATTTCTTCAGCAGTTATAGGTCTGTTTAATTTGCTTATCTGGTCTTGATTTAATTTTGGTAAGTTATATTTATCCAGAAAGTTGTCCATTTACTTTAAGTTTTCCAATTTTGTGGAGTACAGGTTTTTGAAATATGACCTGATGATTCTCTGTATTTTCTCCATGTCTGTTGTTATGTCTCCCTTTTCATTTCTGATTTTGTTAATTGGATATTATCTCTCTGCCTTTTGGTTAGTTTGGATAAAGGTTTGTCTATTTTGTTGATTTTCTCAAAGAACCAGCTCTTTGTCTCATTGATTCTTTGTATTGTTCTCTTTGTTTCTATTTTGCTGATTTCAGCTCTCAATTTGATTGTTTCCCCCGCTGTCTAGTTCTTTTAGGTGAGTTTGCTTCTTTTTGTTCTAGAGTTTTCAAATGTTCTGTTAATCCACTTAATTCACTAGTGTGGAATTTTCCTGGCTTCTTTATGAAGGCATTTAGTGCTATGAACTTTCCTCTTAACACTGCTTTCATTGTGTCCCATAAATTTGGATATGTTGTGTGGTCATTTTCATTGAATTTTAGGAAGTCTTTAATTTCTCCCTTTATTTCTTCCTTGACCCATTGATGATTCAGGTGATCATTGTTTAATTTCCATGTGTTTGTGGGCTTTCTGGAATTATTATTGCTGTTGAATTCTAGTTTTAAGCCATGGTGATCTGATAAGATACATGGGGTTATTCCATTTTTTTTTTGTATTTGTTGAGGTTTGTTTTGTTACCGAGTATGTGGTCAGTTTTTGAGAAGGTTCCATAAGGTGCTGAGAAGAGGGTATATTCTTTTATGTTTGGGTGGAATATTCTATAGATGCCTGTTAATCCCTTTTGATTCATAACATCTGTTAGTTCCCTTATTTCTCTGTTCATTTTTTGTCTGATTGACCTGTCCAGTGGTGAGAAGGGAGTGTTGAAGTCTCCCACTATTAGTGTGTGGGGTTTAATGTATGATTTAAGCTTTAGAAGTGTTTCTTTTACATATGAGGGTGCCCTTGTATTTGGGGCATAGATGTTCAGTATTGAGATTTCCTCTTGGTGGATTTTTCCTGTGACTAATATGAAATGTCCTTCTTTGTCTCTTTTGATTGATTTTAGTTTGAAGTCTATTTTGTTAGATATTAGTGTTAGGAATTTTTCCTAACGTGAGCTCTCTGCCGATGCAAAAATCCTGATCAAGCCAAATAATAACAAGCCAAATTAAAAAAATATTCAGGTTTAATGGGATTCCTGCGCTCTTGGGTGACCCTGAGGGGGAACCAGGAGGCTTCTAAGGTTAAACCACCACGACCACCGGGGGAAGGAAAAAAGAGACCATGATGAAACTTTCCAGGGAAGCAGTTTAAATAGACTGAGGGTCAGATTTTGGCGGGCTTGTCTTGACCCTCCTCCAGGGAGGGGTCAAGACTTGGCGGGCACAGGGACGGGGCCTCCCAAGATGGAGGCCAGAAACTGGGGCTTACAATTAGGATAGCTACACCAGCTTGTTTCTTAGGTCCATTTGATTGGAAATTTTTCCCCAACCCTTTACTTTGAGGCAATGTCTGTCTTTGAGGTTGAGGTATGTTTTTTTGTATGCAGAAGAAGGATGGATTCTGTTTTCATATCCCATCTGTTAGCCTGTGTCTTTTCATAGGTGAGCTGAGTCCATTTATATTAAGGGATATTAATGACCAGTGATTGCTATCTCCTGTTAATTTAGTTTTAATTGTTGGTGATGTTTATTTGTGCGTTTTTCCCCTTCTTTGGGATTTGCTGCTATGAGACCATCAATTTTCTGTGTTTTTGTTGATGTAGCCAATTTCCTTGGGTTGGAGTTTCCCTCTAGTATTTTGTGTAGAGCTGGGTTTGTGGCTAGGTATTGGTTAAATCTTGATTTGTCATGGAATATCTTGTTTTGTCCTTCTATGGTGATTGACATGACAATTTTTTTTATCTTCCACTCAATCCATTCTGTTTGTAAGGCTTTCCCCTGAGTTTTCTAATTGCGTTATTGTTTACTCAATTCTATCTTTATTACACCTTAAGCTCTCTTCAATATTTCTCTCTTATTGGATTTTGTATTTTGTTCCTCATTTCATTCAGGTAGAGACGATTTCTTGTGCATTTATTTTTCTCTTTAAGTTCATTTAGCTGTGTTTTTGTGTCTTCCTTATATTTCATGATTTATTTGATATATTTTATGATTGCTCTTTTAAGTTCTGTGCTCTTGGGTTCAACTATATAGTTCAACATAGAGAACACTTATGTGGGGCTGGTGGGGTTGGGGAGCGAGACCTACTTTCTTGTCCTTTCATGTCTTTTGTGTTTTTGTGCTGTATTCTGAGCATGTGGACTTCTTTCTTTGGTTGTGCGTCTGTTGTGAGATTCTAGGTGGCATTGGATTGAGTCAGTGCAGAATTGAATGAGTGGAGGCAGGCCGGGAACATCTGGTATACAATCATCTTATGAAGAATTAGGTATGGAAGCCAGGCAGTGGTGGCGCACACCATTAATCCCAGCGTTCAGGAGGCAGAGCAGGCAGATCTCTGTGAGTTCAAGGACAGCCTAGTCTATGAGAGCAGTAATTAGGCCTGGGAATGTGGAGATGGTCCAGAGTTATTGAGGGTCAGGGGAATACAGTAGGCAATGGCTGTATGTGAGATAAGTGTCCAGAGACATGCCTGCAAGTGTAGACATAATACAGGGGCAGAGGGGATCACAGATGCCCTAGACAAGAAGGGTATGTGAGGTGTGTGCCTGGGGCTGGTGGGGTGTGTGTGTGTGTGTGTGTGTGTGTGTGTGTGTGTGTGCGCGTGCATGGTGCAGGGGTTGGTGTTGGTCAGACAAACCCCGCAGAAAAAGACTGCACAAGCCACAGAATTAGGCCCGCCCATGTGGAAAGCGCCACAGCTGCAGCTGTGGTGGGACCTGTTTTCTGAAGCCTCCTAAAGTCTTGCTGCCCGAGGCAGCCGGAGAGTGGTACAGCTGGGTCATAGCTCGATTTCTTTGGCATATGTCCAAGCATGTGCATTCTCTCTCTTCAGGCCCTAAATAGCATCCCTGAGTCCTCTCCCATAGATGGATTTATTCATTCCTCTGTTATTGTGGTTTTTCTTTTGTTTTATTATCTTTTTGAGACAGGGTTTCTCTGTGTAGCTCTGGCTGTCCTGGAACTCGCTCTGTAGACCAGGCTGGCCTTGAACTCACAGAGATCTGCCTCTCTCTGCCTCCCGGGTGCTGGGATTAGAGCCATGGACCACTACTACCCACAGTTTTGTTTGTTTCAGCTCAAGATGTCCTTTGTCACCACCCTGTAGAATGACTCCTCATTTTCTCTCTCTGCACATGCTGAGCTTCCTGAGGACACTCATTCCCCCACAGCAGTCATATTTTATTGGCTGTTTGCTCGTTATGGTCCATTTGCATTCCCTCAAAGTCAGATATCACGAGTACTATATTCTCCCTTGAGCATGGGTGCAGGGAAATGCATTTTGACTTGAGTGAGCCTTTGCTCTAAAGCTCTTGAAGAGTGACCTCAGGAAAAGGGAAATTTTCATTACTCATGAGCTGGGCCTTGTTAGTGCTCAGGTACTATTGTAGATTGGTTTCTCCAACAATGAGAAGATAGTCACAACTGCTTTTTGGGTTTTGTTTGTTTGTTTGTTGCTTTTTTCAG
>PVIU01000523.1:0-52315 GCA_004026605.1 Ondatra zibethicus
CTTGTTCCTGATTTTAGTGGAATGGCTTTGAGCTTCTCTCCATTTAATTTGATGTTTGCTGTCGGCTTGCTATATATTGCTTTTATTATACTTAGATATGATCCTTGTATCCCTAATCTCTCCAAGACCTTTATCATAAAGGGGTGTTGAATTTTGTCAAATGCTTTTTCAGCATCTAATGAAATGATCATATTTTTTTCTTTCAGTTTACTTATATGATAGATTACATTGATAGATATTCGTATGTTGAACCAGCCCTGCATCTCTGGTATGAAGCCTACTTGATCATAATGGATAATTTTTTGATGTGTTCTTGGATTCGGTTTGCCAGTATTTTATTGAGAATTTTTGCATTGATGTTCATGAGTGAGATTGGTCTTTAATTCTCTTTCTTTGTTGTATCTTTGTGTGGTTTTGGTATCAGGGTAACTGTAGCTTCATAAAAAGAGTTTGGCAATGACCCTTTGTTTCTATTATGTGAAACATATTAAGGAGTATAGGTTATAGCTCTTCTTGGAAGTTCTGGTAGAATTCTGCATTAAAACCATCTGGTCCTGGGCTCTTTTTGTTTGGGAGTTTTTTTGATGACAGCTTCTATTTCCTTGCGACTTATCGGTCTATTTAAAATTATTCACCTGGTCTTGATTTAATTTCAGTATATGGTATTTATCTAGAAAACTGTCCATTTCTTTTACATTTTCCAATTTTGTGGCATACAGGCTTTTGTAGTAAGACCTAATGATTCTCTGGATTTCCTCAGTGTCTGTTGTTATGTCCCCTTTTTCATTTCTGATCTTGATAATTTGAGTGTTCTCTCTCTGCCTTTGGATTAGTTTGGACAGGGGTTTGTTGATCTTGTTGATTTTCTCAAGGAACCAGCTCTTTGTTTCATTGATTCTTTGGATTGTTTTCTGTGTCTCTATTTTGTTGATTTCAGCCCTCTGTTTGATTATTTCCAGTCTTCTACTCCTCCTGAGTGAGTCTGCTTCTTTTTTTTCTAGAGTTTTCAGGTGTGCTGTTAAGTCACTAATGTGTGCTTTCTCTGTTTTCTTTATGTAGGCACTAAGCACTATGAACTTTCTTCTTAGCACTGCTTTCATAGTGTCCCACAGGCTTGGGTATGTTGTGTCTTTATTTTCGTTGAATTCAAGGCAGATTTTAATTTCTTTCTTTATTTCTTCCTTCCTGTTGACTGTTCAGTTTCCATGAGTTTGTAGACTTTTGGGGGATGGAATTGTTGTTAAATTCTAACTTTACTCCAATAAGACACAGGTGATCCAATAAGACACAGGTGGTTACTCCAATTTTTTTGTATCTGTGGATGTTTGCTTTGTTACCAAGTATGTGATCAATTTTCGAGAAGGTTCCATGAGATGCTGAGAAGAAGGTATATTCTTTTCTGTTTGGGTGGAATGTTCTATAGATGTCTATTAAGTCCATTTGATTCATTACATCTATTCATTCTCTTATATCTGTGTTAAGTTTCTGTCTGGTTGACCTGTCTGTTGGTGAGGGAGGAGTGTTGAAATCTCCTACTATTAGTGTGTGGGGTTTGATGTGTGCTTTGAGTTCTAGTAATGTTTCCTTTACATATGTGGATGCTTTTATATTACGGGCATATATATTCAGGATTGAAACTTCATCCTGATGGATTATTCCTGTTAAGAGTATAAAATGTCCATCTCCATCTCTTCTGATTGATTTTAGTTTGAAGTCGATTTTGTTAGATATTAGTATAGCCACACCCACTTGTTTCTTAGGGCCGTTTGATTGAAAAACCTTTTCCCAACCCTTTACTCTGAGATAATGTCTGTCTTTCTGGTTGAGGTGTGTTTCTTGTAAACAACAGAATGTTGGATCCTGTTTTCGTATCCATTATCTTAACCTGTACCCTTTTATAGGTGAATTGAGTCCATTGATATTAAGTGATATTAATGACCAGTGGTTGTTAACTCTGGTTATTTTTTTGTGTGTGTGTCTTGTAGAGTTTGTGTGTTTCCCTTCTATGAATTGTGCCGGTGGAGGGTTGTTAGATGTCTGTGTTATTATGGGTGTTATTTGCTTCCTTTAGTTTTGGTTTTCCTTCTAGTACTTTCTGTAAGGCTGGGCTTGTGGCTACGTATTGCTTAAATTTGTTTTTATCCTGAAATATCTTGTTTTCTCCATCGATGGTGAATGAAAGCTTCACTGGGTATAGTAGTCTGGGCTTGCATCCATGGTCTCTTCGTGTCTGCAGCACATCTATCCAAGACCTTCTGGCTTTCATGGTTTCCAGTGACAAGTCAGGTGTAATTTTGATAGGTTTACCTTTATATGTTACTTGACCTTTTTCCTTTGCAGCTCTTAGTATTCTTTCTTTATTCTGTATGTTTTGTGTTTTGATTATTATATGGTGAGGGGATTTTATTTGATCCAGTCTATTTGGTGTTCTGTATGCTTCTTGTACCTTCATAGGCATATCCATCTTTAGGTTGGGAAAGTTTTCCTCTATAATTTTGTTGAATATATTTTCTGGGCCTTTGAGCTGTGCTTCTTCTCTTTCTTCTACCCCTATTATTCTTAGGTTTGGTCTTTTTATGATGTCCCATATTTCCTGGATATTTTGTGATGAGAATTTGTTGGACTTGTTGTTTTCTTTGATCAGTGAGTTTATTTTCTCTATCGTATCTTCAGCGTCAGAGATTCTTTCTTCTATCTCTTGTATTCTGTTGGTTATACTTGTCTCTGTAGTTCCTGCTCGTTTACCCAGATTTTCCATTTCCTGCCTTCCCTCAGTTTGTGTTTTCTTCATTGCCTCCATTTCAGTTTTCAGGTCTTGAACTGTTTCCATTGCCTGTTTGATTGTTTTTTTCTTGGATTTCTAGGGTATCTTTGAGGGATTTACTCATTTCTCCTAAGTTTTTGGTAGCCTTCTCCTCCATTTCTTTAAAGGAGTTTTTCACATCCTCTTTAATCACTTTCATAATGTTATGGTTAAAGTCAATTTCTTCTACTTATTCTGGATTAGGTTGTTCAGGTCTTCCTGTTGCATATTCGCTGGATCCTGGTGTTATCATGTCGCTTTTCAGGTTGGTGGAGCAGTTCTTGCATTGGCGCCTGCCCATCTCTTCCTTTGATTGCAGTCAGGGGAGTCTGGGTGGCTTGGTCCGAATTTTGTTGTGGCTGTGTACTTGGGGATTTTTCTTGTTCTGCCCTCTCTTGGGGCCCCTCAGCACTGGAGTTTGCTCTCAGATCCCCTCCTCCCTGATGTAGGCTGTGGTGGTGGATCTAAGACCCCCCTCTGGATGGATCTGCTGGTACTGAATCAGGGCCACTTGTTGGCCCAGGACCTCAGACAAAAGGGCGGTGGGCTTGGTATATGCTGGCTCCATAGAACATAGAAACCCCTGCAGCCTCGCACTCACCACTTTGTCCCCAGAGCCTCAGCCCTGAAGCAGGCTGAGTTGCGAGATCCTGGGGCCCCGCAGATGGAGAGGGATGCTTAGGGGCAAGCTGGGGTGGGATAAGTAAGAAAGCCAGTAGCCAGGGACAAGCCTCGCTGAGTGGCCAGAAAGGTTAGGGGATTGGAGTGTACCTGTGCTCCCTTTCTGGGGCGTCTGGGCAGCCGGGCGGGAGGCATGCTTACCCCTCTGCTGGATCTGCTGGAATTGAATCAGGGCCACCTGTTGGCCAAGGACCTCACAGACAAAAGGTAGGTGGGCTTGGTGTATGCCAGTTCCAAGGAACAAAGAAACCCCTACAGCCTCACACTCAGCACTTTGTCCCCAGAGCCTCAGCCCTGAAGCAGGCCAAGTTGGGAGATCCTGGGACCCCACAGATGGAAAGGGGTGCCTGGGAGCAAGCCCTCTGCTGGATCTGCTGGAACTGCTGGAACTGCTGTAGTTTTGAATGTTAACATAAGTGAGGATTGGGAAGAGGGAACTTCACCTGAGACAATGCCCCCATCGGATTCCACATTGTATTCTTTACTGTCTTTCTAGATCCTTATAGATTTTCTTACTGTGCCTAGAGACCTACAATTATCTCTTTCTCCCAAGGACTCACAATATAAAAGTAGTGCATGCCTTGATAGTTTACTACCAATGACCATTTAGCTCATGTTCAATCTACTGGTAAATTTATCTATACCTGGAAATACAGTCTGCCTGTTCTAGTCATCATTCTCTTTCACCATTTCTTGCACTATTTCATAGATTGATGTCAATGAGAGTTTTCTAATGAAATTCCCTCTTTTTCTTATCCTCATCCAGAAAAGGCACATGTTCCATACATAGCTGATTCATCTGTCTATATTTTTCCTCTTTCATAGGCTCAATAACGTATCAGATTCCACAACATAGATACAGACTCTAGGGAATAAGATATGGACACCACTGAGTGGTTAAGACCCTACATGCCCAAGCTTCCTCCATTGATACTGAGAAACAAAAGAATACTTGGTATTTCTTTTGAATGTATGCGGCAGAACACTTCTCTTGGCTCAGTGGGTTATGTGGTGCATTCTGGATACACTGAGGTCTAAATGCTTAGTAATTAAAATCTTAAGCTTGAGGTGGGGATTGCAAGGTTTGGAATGAGCTGTCCTATTCCTTAGGTGTATGATGACAGGGATGTTGCTCAGCCTCTGTAAGACTCTAGCTCTTTCATCTGTAAAACTGAAATAATATTAGAGTTCTTGGGAAGATTCATTTTTAAAGAAGAGAAAAATCAAATCACAGCACCTCACCCATGAAAGATTCCAAAAGGACAAATTATTCATATTTTAAAATTAATCATTCATACATTTATTAAGACTGTTCTACAGGCTAAGCATCATGCTGTCCATGTATTTGGAATGGGGCTGAATATATCAACCCACAATGTGAGAAAACCAAAGCCGATTTGGAGGAAGAAACACAAAATCAGATTACATGGCTATATTACCATGCATCTTACAGTTCAGGTGTATAAAAATTATATTTCAAACAGAAGATTAAATTAACATCCTAGAAGAGCAAAGGGCTTTGCCTTTAAATTTCCTTTTCAAATGAAAATGCCTCAGCCTCCTCATCTGTAAAATTAGAGTTGGAATCTGGACTAACAGGAAAGTTTCTTTCAATAATGGAGTTAAATAACTTGTTCTCTCTGCAGAGAGATGCAGTTATAAGTATTTAAGACCTAGCAGAGGCTGGCCCAATCATTGGACACATTATTGGCAGCCTTTCTGTTAGGGTGAGGCAAGTGTGAGTAGCCATTCCTTATCTCTAACACAGGCCCACTATATTGAGTTCTCACATGGAGGAGGGCATTCTGAAATGATTGCTAACAAATTGGGCACTGTGCTGGGGTTTTAGATAATAGGCATCACATTCAAAAACAACTCGACTTCAAGAAGCCTATAGGCTGCAATGTGTGAAGAAAAGTGCAACAGATTGCATGAAAGAGGGGATGGTGAGTTTGGAGTTGGCAAAACATACAGTCATGAAATATCTCCAGGATTTCTTAGAACACAAATGAAAAATCCAGCAAAGAACAAAATTCTTGAGCATGGTCATTAGAGGAAGTGTGTTGTAAGGAGACCACTTGTTTCATTCCTGGCTGCTCAGCCCCAAAATAATCACACAGAAACTATATTATTTGCAATACTGTTTGGCCAATAGCTTAAGCATATTCCTGGCTAATTCTTACATCTTAATTTAACCCATCTCCATTAATCTGTGCATCACCACAAGGTCGTGGCCTACCAGCAAAGTTTCAGCATGTCTGTCTCCAGTAGAGGCTCCATGGCTTCTTCTTGACTCTGCCTCCTTTCTCCCAGCATTCAGTTTAGTTCCTCCTCCGTCCCCTCCCCCGCCTAGCTCTGTTCCCCTGTAGCTCTGCTATAGACCCAAAGGAGTCCTTTATTAACCAATGGTATTCACAGCATACAGAGGGGAATCCCACATCAGAAGTGCTGATTTTGAGTTTACATTTGAGTAAGTAACCCACCCATGTATCAAGCTCTGTAAGAGTTTAACATATCACCTCCCCAAGAACACTATGTCACCCTGTGATGTTTCCATAGATACTGATAGAAGCTATCAGACTCCTTGGCCTGAAGCAAAGAAAGGGTGGTTCATTTCCCCACAGCAATGAACCTAATAAAGTATCACCATTATGTCAGTATGTTGCACCCCAGTTATAGAAGGGAAGCACATTTAGGGCATGTAACAACTGCATACATAGTGGCTAAAGAGGACAGCTCCCGAAGAAGCCCTGGTCTCTTATGGAGTGGCTTAAAGAAATACTGCCCAACTTCGGCCCGGAAGTTGGCATTAGCAGTGCTACCTGCTATACTATAGCAGTGCTATAGTTTTGAAAATAAAGTCCAGGAAGCAAGCTGTCAGTATCTCCAATAAAAACAAATGCTGATTTATATATGACATACCTAATGGCCTTTGCTTCCTTGTAATACATAAAATATGCAAACACATAGATGTTAATATTACTCTATATAAAAATGGAACTATTAATTGTATATCATAACTAATATGGTTATGATCAGGAAGGGCTGTCTCTACTATATGAAACAATACAGTTTCCATATCTCCCAAAACCCAAGATTGACTGAAAGCAACCTTGTATATGGAGTATTTTAGCAAATATATTACTCTGTAGTGTTCACATGTGCAATTATTATAGTTGAACTATACAATTAAAACTATTTGTTTGGCAAGTTATAGTATTCTGCTTTGTATATTGCATTATTTTTTGAATCAAATGGATATTATAAGATACTAATGTACAGTTCATAAGTATGAGAAAATTTTATATGGGATAAATGTTTAACAGAGTTCTGCTGCAGAAACTCTTGAGATACTATGCAAAATGATCCCGACACCTGTATGGCTAATGTACTGGAATCTACTTCACACAAACTCGGATCTGCAGTGATGGGTGAATAACTTCATTCTGAGACCACAGCATCAAAACATTCTTCCTTAAGTATTTCATAGAAGGAGTTGGAAAAGATGACCCAGGGAATTAGAAATTTTTATTTCATAATATTTAGGGTAAATATGTTGAGTATTTTTTTAATTTTTAGAGTATGTATGCTACACTATTAAGATACAATTATTTAAAAAAACCCTGGAATTTGAATCACTTCCATTTCTAAGAAAGTTAGATAATTGGATATTTTGTCTCTTAAAAGTTGTTTCTTATTATGAAATTGATTTATTATAATATTTATTTATTTTTGAAGTGACAGAAACTGACCCAGGCTCTCACATGCACTTAGGACCTGCTCTACTACTGAGCTGTGTTCCTAGCCCAGGGATTTTTTTCTTTTTATTAAATAGTGATGACTTTTCTGGCTTTTACCCTGAAGAACAGTTATCTGAAATATTGCTTCCTGCAGCTATATCATCAGTTATGTCTCCTCTCTTCTGCCTTTTATTATCTGTGTCACTTATGGATATTTAGTGTCAGCTGTGTTGAGGGGTGGGTTTGCTTTCTGATGTGCCAGCTGCACACCAGAAGTCAGTTCTGGTCATCTGAGGCAGAGAGTGCTTCCTGGTAACTTTGAGTGACACCTACTCCCTACAGCTCAAAGTACATCTGGGCACTAGAGACTTCCTGTGTACAAAAAAAAAAAGAGATAATGGGATCAGGTGCTCGACTCCAAGGAAGTGAGCAGGAAGAGGCACTGTACTGGGGGTCAGGAGGATGGATTTCTGACTTTGTTTTGTATTCTCCACAATGGCACTTACCTTGAGCAGGTGAGTTATTACCTGACCGACTTCAACCCTGCCCCTTTTAAGGTTAAGGATGGAGGAATGTACTTATTCCCATCCTATTGGGTAAGGCAATGTATGGAGTATAGAGATGAAACTCTATTATGAAGATCATTTTTGTAGGTATCATACTCGCCTTGTTTTCTAACAGAGCTTCTTTCATTGAAGGGGAGGGCATGGGAATGCTGCAGGGTTTTCCCAGACGTTACATATGAAATTCTTCCTGCTAGGTAGGATGCACTGAGGCACTGATACGATTCTGTAAGTCAGCTCCTAACTGTGTGTAGCTACAGCCACATCCATCATATTTAAGATTGAGAACATCATTAAAATAAACTTTAATCATTTATGGATTTAATAATAATTTTAATATATCTACTTACGTTAAGGCAAAGTACTAAATAAAATAAGCTTTAAGGAAATGGGATTTGGGGACAGAGGCAATTTAATCATCCATTTATCAAGAATTACAAGGAATCATTTTTTTTACATTTTACATACCATTCCCCCCCTTCTTCTCCCATCCTCCATCTCCCCACATCCCCCCATCTACTCCTCAGAGGTGGTAAGGCCTCCTTTGGGGAGTCAACAAAGTCTGGTATACCAAGGTAAGGTAGGACCAGGCCCCTTCCCCCTGCATCAAGACTGAGCAAGATATTTTACTGGTGTGGGAGGTCCCTTTGTCTATGTGTTGTTTTTATTGGTTAATGAGTAAATAAACTGGCTTTGTCTATAGCAAGGTAGAACTTAATTAGGCAGGGAAAACTAAGCTGAATGCTGGGAGAAAGGAGGTGGAGTCAGAGAGAAGCCATGGAGCCGCTGAAACTTTACTGGTAGGCCACGACCTCGTGGTGATGCACAGATTAATGGAGATGGGTTAAATTAAGATGTAAAAGTTAGCCAATAAGAAACTAGAGCTAATGGGCCAAGCAGTCATTTAAATAATATAGTTTCTGTGTGATTATTTAGCTCCTACAATATTTTGTCATAGGTAATAGGCTCTGAAAAGCCAGTTCATGCACCCAGAATAAATTCTGGTCCCACTCCCAGGGGTCCCACAAACAGATCAAGCCACAAAATTTTGACCCACATTCAGAGGGCCTAGTTTGGTCCTATGCAAGTCACCCACCTGACATTCCAGAGTCCCTGAGCTCCCATTATCTCGGGTCAGCTGTCTCTATGGTTTTCCCCATCAGCAGTAAAAAACAAAGACATGATGAAATTTGTATGCAAATGAATGGATCTAGAAAAAAATCATCCTGAGTGAGGTAGCCCAGACCCAGAAAGACAAACATGTATGTACTCACTCATAAATAGATATTAGACACAAAGCAAAGCATAACCAGGCTATAATCTGCAACCCCAGAGAAGCTAGGTAAAAAGGAGGACCCTACAAGGGTTAGGTATGGAGAGCCCCCCAAAGGGGAAATAGTTAAGATCTCCTAGGTAAACTGGATGGGGGGATAGAAGAGGGAGGATGAGGATGGGAACATGAAGGGTTGAAATGGATGAGTTGTGGGAAGGACTTAGAGAGAGAGCAATGGAAGAGATATCTTGATAGAAGGAGCAATTATGGGGCCAGGATTAAACATGGTGCCAGGGAAAATCCCAGTAATCCACAAGGATGACCCCAGCTAAGACTCCTAGCAATAGTGGGGAGGGAGCCCAAACCAGCCTTCTCCTATTATTGGATTAGTGGTTGCCCTAATTGTCATCATAGAACTTACATCCAATAACTGATGGAAGCAGATGCAGTGATCCACAGCCAAGCACTGGACTGAGCTCCTGGAGCTTAGTTGGAGAGAGGGAGGAGGGGTCATATGAGCAAGGGGCGGGGGACAAAGAACCATTCTTTACAAAAATAAATTAGTCCTCTGATTTTTGATAAGTCTATTGCTCTCTGGGATTCTTCTAATGGATCTTCTTCTAATTCTGTGCACGTAGTCTGGGGCCTGGAAACGAGAAAATTTCAGGTTATTCTTACTAGTAGGGGAAATTAAGAAGAATGATAATAATCTAACCCTCGCGAGATGAGCAAGCTGCGGAATGAAGAACCTGAAGCTGGCCTTGCTGGTGAGAGTCGGAAACCTGAGCCTCAAGCCTCCAAACTCTAACAGCACATGGGATTCCCGAGCTTTCCCCTGGCAGGAAAGGCAAATGCGCCTAGAAAGTCTACTTTTTTTTTTTTTAACTTAAAGCTATGTTCTCTCACACTAATTTACTCACCGGTCTAATTTCTTACCAGCTAAATTCGGCGGCTATTCAAGCTCTTTGGATTAGAAGGAAGCCCCAGGAACCACAGCGCTCCCAAGAGAACTTATTCCAACGAAAGTCCTTTGGGTGGATGGGGGCATGGGATGGAGACAGTGGCTGCCGCATCAAAGCTTTTAATGACTTCAGTGACTTGCTAACCCTAATTGCTTTTTAGCTAAAA
This sequence comes from Ondatra zibethicus, assembly GCA_004026605.1. Classification (NCBI taxonomy): domain Eukaryota; kingdom Metazoa; phylum Chordata; class Mammalia; order Rodentia; family Cricetidae; genus Ondatra; species Ondatra zibethicus. The sequence continues at coordinate 10,189 of PVIU01000523.1, forward strand.
CTGCGGATTCCCATTTGCTGGTTGATTCTTATATGTTATGTAAGCCACATGGCTTCTCCTCTTGACCCCATAGGAATCTCCTGTGGAGATAATTCCCTTAAAGATCCTCCAAGTTCTGTAACCTTTTATAGAGAGAAAGATAATTAATTTTTTACTCAGTTTCCAACAAGTTCGAGACAGAGTAAAAGCTTAAAAGATATGTTGACTAAATTCCACACATCAGTCCGCTGACTCTCAGCATTCTGAAGCACAGCGTGTTAATTCTGCCCGGCTTCTCTTTTATCCTTTGGAGAGGAGAGGTGTACAGTACATTTTAGACCCATTTATAGGTCAGTGCATTTTGCTCTTCTTTATATGTCAGATATAAGAGTTCTCGAAGTAGCTTGGCATTCTCTTGTAATCGATTTTGAAGATCATATACTTCTTAAGCTCAGCTCTCCACAGCAGCTTCATTACACGTATGTCCTGATAAGCCTCCATTACTTACATGTTAGGAGCTGAAGGGTCCATACTTAGGAGACAGATAGAGTTCTCAGTTTTGTTTTCAACAAGAATATAGTTGAGCATTTGCAGGAGAAAGGTAGGAGATTGGAAGTAATTTTTATTTGATCATTTGTGTTATTTAGTGTTAAAGACAAATATATTTGGGAGTTCTGATGTTTCGATAAAGGACTGTCAAAGCTAGGAGCGCAGAGATCCTTTAGAATTTAGACAGGGAGTTGCATTGGAATGCATTGCACTGAAGAGTAAGGCAAAGGGAACTGACAGGGGTTGGGAGAGAATTGACACATAGGTGTGTGTTCATAGTTAATTTTGGATATTGGAAGGTGAGGAGTCTGAAGGGAACAATGTTCTGGAAGGAACGTTTGCCAAAAAGACAGTGTGGCTTATTTATCATTGTGCTTTAATGATGTAGGTGGTCCCGTCCACTTGTTCAACGAGATATTATCATTTTAAACTCCATGATTACTATGATTGATCACACCTTCCTGCTTCCACTTGCTCCCTCCCTTTCTCTGGCTCTGCCCTGCCCCAGGCCATATATGTGTTTGTCTTTGTGGATGTTTCTTTGTGAGCAAGTGGAGTAGACCATTCTCTTGGCAGTGTAGGGGAACCTCCTGTGTTCCTATTACAGAGTGTCGAATGTCAGCATTTTCAATGCTTATACCCAGCATTAAGTCACTAGCAACTCCAAACCAGTGCTTGGTCAGTTTGTGCAGGTGAAAGCTTGAAATTTAGATTTAGCCTCGGGCAGTTTGCTCTATCTGGTCTTGTTACCTCTCCCCACCAGCTAAACAAGAGAGCAGAACCATGTGTCAGCCTTGTGAAAAGGGGTGGAGGATGCAGACTTCTCTCAGACAAAGCCAGCTCCTCTTGAATGCCTCCTAGAATATAACTTGAGGCTCATGTTAGAGAGAAGTACTTCTTTAAAGAGTAGCAATTAGGAAGTAGTTTTTTTTCTTGTATTAGAACACTTCATTTTAATCAATTTCTTCAAGTTCTGTGCTTACAAGATAGAACAAAAATCTAATTTTCATATAAAACCCTCAAACATTTAAAGACATTTACACCATACTTTCTGTGTGACCTTGTCCTATCAAAGAACTCTATGCTTCAACTGTTTTCATCTGGCTAATATTTTTATATTACTTAATAATAAAGGATACCTTATAAACTCTAAGTATTTCTTAATGAAATAGGATTTAATTTGTATGTAGATACTATTTAAAAATATACCATTGAATTTTGACCTGGATAATTAGCACACTGAATTGATTTGTTTTCTATTTCTACTTCCTCCAATACTCCATTGTAAATCAGCCTGAAAGAACAGAGTCCCTCTGGTTGAGGATGTGCAGTGGAGGTTTTAATGGACTTCTTAGATGTAGGAAAAAAATAAAAAGGAAGATATTGGGGCATGGAGCCCAAAGATCACTGTCTACTGCTGTGCAAAGGAACTCCCACCTGGACATACAGGTAATGTAACTTTACTGGTGTTTCCTCTGCATGAATTAACTGGAGGGCCTTCAAAGTTCAAATTCTGCATCATTTTTTTTCCTTGTGCTATATTCTGATAAATTTTCAGGAGGCCCCAAGGCAAGGATGATCCTCATTGGATCCATTTTGAGCAGCGCCATCCAATGGAAAACTTGTATGTGTGTCATATGTAACAGCCACTTACATATTTTTTTTTCTTTTTGGTTTTTCGAGACAGGGTTTCTCTGCGCATCTCAGGCTGTCCTGAAACTCAACTCTGTAGACCAGGCTGGCGTCAAACTCACAGATTCACCTGACTCTGCCTCCCTAAGTGCTGGGATTAAAAGCATGCACCACCACCGCCCGGTTTCACACATGTAATTTTAAGCTTGCTAGTAGCAACATTTTTAAAAAGGAAATATCAAACAAGTGCACTGGTGTGTGCCTTTAGACATGTTATTTAGGACTGTGAAGCTGGAGGATTAAGTTTGAGGCCAGTGTGGACTACATAGCAGATTCTAAAGTCCTTCCTCTCCTACACATATGCAGGGATTACAGGTGTGTACCACCGTTTTCAGTTATATGCACAGCTGGGGAGTAGATCCCAAGGTTCCATGCCTTCTAGGTAAGCATTCAACCAACTGAGCTACATCTCCAGGCCAAAAATTTCTTCTTTTATAGGAAATTGAGTTCATTATGTTTGTGATACTACATTTTAGAGACCAAAAGTCTAAGGTTAGAAAAGTAGTGAGTGTATATTGACTCCAATGTGTGTGTGTTTGTGTGTGTGTGTGTGTGTGTGTGTGTGTGTGTGTTTATGTGCATGTGCATTCAATATACAGAGAAATAGAAACTGGACTCACAGATAATGCCACCCACATAGTGTTCTGCCAATATCCTCATCGCATCACACTAATACAAATGACTTCTGAGTTGGTGGAATTTCTCCTGGGACAGCTCCTTTTCCTCCTTTATTTACAATTTCAAGTATGAGCTTGTCATCAGAAGACTCTTCTAGATTGCTTGTTCCTATGTAAATGAACTTTTGGTGATGCCTGAAGTGTCATTTGTACCTCTTCACCCCTCTGTGATTTATTAGTGAGGTGGTACCTGAATGCAGCAAAGTGTTTAGGGGGTAAGTCATGGTAGCTGTTTAAACATGCCCATCCTCTCCAGAAAGCTCCTCTGACCCATCCTGTCCATTCCATTCTGCATCTGTTCCCAGCACACACAGGAAGCAGACAACCATCTGTATTCTGTTCCTTCAGCTTGATCTATTGTTGTAAGGAAGGACACTTGTTTGTTTTCCATCCACCCAGACTCCCAAAATAATCACACAGAAACTATATCATTTAAATCACTGCTTAGCCCATTAGCTCTAACTTCTTATTGGCTGACTTTTACATCTTAATTTAACCCATTTCTATTAATCTGTGTATCACCACGTGGCTTTTGCTAACCAGGCAAAGTTCTGGCATCTGTCTCCAGCAGGGCTACAAGGCTTCTCCCTGACTCTGCTTTCTTTCTCCCAAAATTCCATTTAGTTTTCCCCACTTAGCTCTACTCTGCCCTATCAGGCCAAGCCAGTTTCTTTATTCATTAACCAATAAAAGCAACACATAAACAGAAGGACCTCACACATCAGTTTATCATATCCTCATTTTATACAAATGGAATCACATTCTGTGTTGTCTTTTTCTCATTTGTCCGAGGCTGAGCAATTGAATATCAAGCAGTTGTTTATCTGTCAGCTGCTTGATGGATGCCAGGGTTAGGTGGGGATTCCCTTTTTTCTCCCCTTTTAAAAGCGTTATTTATAAAATACAAACCACTATGAACATTCTGCAATGTGGATTCTTGTGGATAAAAATGCTTTTAATTTCTCCTGGGTGAATAAAAGAGAATGAAATTACTGAGTACTTGTGTGGATGTAGTTTATAAACTCTCCAGGTAGAATGGACCGTTTTATACTCAAGACAGCTCTATAGAAATATGCCATACTTGTTGTAAAAACAGACCAACATTGGGTTTTTTTGGCCTTTCTGCTTTGTGCTCTTTTGTTGGATGAGTAGTGACACTTCATAGAGTTTTTATTTGCATTTCCCATGATTAATGATGTTAACAAGCTTTTGAATATGCTTTGTTTATATCCTCTTTTGTGACATTGAACCCCTATCTTATTGAGAAAAGGTTATGATACACTTTCTACCAAGAATAATAATGCTGTTACCATGTCTTCTAGAACTTGAGTTGGTTTATGATTCTCTTCAAAGAGCACTTCTCTTCCTCCATCTCTATTTTCATGCTTCCACTGAGGTCACACAAATTTAGAAGTGTTGAGTTCCATGAATTTGAATACGTCTATGGCATTACTGAGAAAAATGCATATATGCAAAACTGCTGTATCTTGAAGGGTGTACAGGTGTGGTATGGTTTCGGGTGGTCTTTGTAATATCAAATTAGTTGGTGTCAAGCACAGAGCAAATAACTGAGTATAAGACTGTTAGCTGAGCTTCCCTGCCTGGCAAGTTTGATGACATCTGCACTGTCCCACTTCCCTTCCTAGTCAGCTTACAGTTCCATTCAGTACAGTGCTGTGACTGTGCCATTTCCAATGCTAGTTCCAAGCATTTATTCCTATGCTGTAATGAGCACAACTTTAGTATTTTTTCATTTTCCCATTCTGTCATTCAATATTATGCCCTCCATCTGTTCCATCTCACAAATGCATATTGGTATTTTCCTTGAATTTCTTTTCACTTTCAGCTGGAGCTCTGCGCTGCAGCAATCCGTTGAGGGCTAACTGCTCTGCTAATATACAGCCTCTACCAAGTGGGTATATGTTGATGGATGGCCAGCCGAGGATGCGCATGGAGCTATTTCCAAGTCAGGTTAACTAGAACACACTTAATCATTCTCATTCTCCCAGAAGAACAGCTGAGAAACTCTTTTGATGATAAATTTCATGGCTGGAAAACCTAAGTAATGAGAGGATCTGCTGTTTTGGATCAAAAAGGGTACACTTATGAGGCAGTTTTGATTTTAGTATGGAGCCAGTGTGGCGGAGATGTGATTTGCTAAGCAGCGCTCATTGAGGACCCTGAGCTCAGATGCTGCAGTTGCAGCCAAGGCGTGTTCCCAATTAACACAGCTACACGGTGCCCAGATTAAACAAGTGGAGGACTCTCTTCTCGTCTATTGAATTCTAGGTGTGGAGTCCTCAACTTTCTACCCCAGCCCCTTCAGCAGTTTTCTGGTCAGCAGCCTGGGAGCTCGGCTGACTGAAGCATTAGTCTTCCACACTGCCCTTTGATGGTGGTGGGGTTGGCACTGGCTTCATAAGCACTGTGAGATGTTCTGAGAAGCCACGTGGAGCAGAGGCTCCCTCTGAGATCCTGCCACTAGCAATTTATTCCTTTTTGTTAAGAAAAATTGTCTTCAAAGGCAAATGTCTTTAGTAAAAAGGAAACATATTATGGCAAATATCTCATGACATTGTCTGTCAAGGATAATTTCTGGAAACTCAATGAGACTGCGTTCTGCTTAATATTTTTCTAAATGGTTCTTAGAATCATAAAAGCAGTATGTTAGTCAGTTCTATATAAAGAATACATACTGCAAAAAGGTAAAAGTTTAAAAATAATTTCTTTCAAGTCTACCAAGCAATCTTAGGGATATTTATTGTAAAAGAATTGACTTAGATGCAAACTGATCTAATTTTAAGTGTAACAATACATACATACAGAGAGAGACAGAAAGAAAGACAGAAAGAGAGACAGAGAGACAGAGAAAGGCACACACTAGAGTTGATTCTTCATAACTGTGGCCCCCTCCATGTGTATTCAGTTAATAATAGAACAGAGGGCAGCAATGGTGTCTTAGTGAACATACACAGAATATTTGTTTGTCACTCCTAAAAAAGCCAATATAGTTGCTATTCACTTGAAATTCGCACTGTATTAAGTGTCATGAGTCATCTCAAGATGATCTAGGGTGTAATGGAGCACTTCCTAGGATTTATATAAAAGAATCCCATATTCCATACACAACTTGATCCTCCCTGGATTTTGATATATGATGGAGGTTTCTGGAACCAATCTTCTGAGGATACCAAGGGATATTTTATATTTCTCTACCACTTTCCTTGGCCTTTTGGTTTTTTCTATGATTCATAAACCTATTTCTTACCATAACAATATATTAATGTCCATGGTATAGATTATATGTATTAATTTAATCATCGCCATCTAGAAGAGCATTTGAAACTAATGTTCTTGTTACAAGTAGTTCATAGAATATCCAACCCTCCTCAAAAATTGAAGAAAATGTCTTTCTCTAATTTTTTAAAATTTCAATAGTTTACTGTTATTCCTTGGAGTAGAATTGTTTATTTAAAACAGTAACCAAACATACTTGTTCCTTAATTTTTTTGCCTGTTTTACATAGTCTCATAAAAACATTACCAACTTGCTGAGAGAATATTATTGTTTATCATTTGTATCAAAGATCACTAATGATAATTTAGATATATAACAGACATTTATTTATTGAGCACTTACTGTATGCAGGAACATGTTTTAGACATTTGCAATAGAACAGTAAAGCCATCAAACTCCTTTACCTGTTGCTTACATTCCGGTAATAGAGGTAGCCAGTGGCTAGTGAGGAGAGGATTTGGATGTAGTTATAATGAGGTTACACAGAAGACCATATGGTGTGACAGTTTTGGGCTTAATTTTTGTATTAACCATGTAAATCTGTACAGGATCTAAACTTCCTAGAAATGGACACACAAACACAAACACACACTCTAACATGCACATAGACAAACATATACATACGTGCACATGCATATAAATATACACAGGGACACACAAGCAAAAATATATGCACATATTTTTCCAAATGTATACACACATGCACATGCATGTACACACAGGCACACAAACACATATAAGCACATGTAAATGTATACACATGCATGTGCACCCATATATGCATACATGCACATAAACTCATAGGCACATACACCTGTATATGCACAGATAACATACACATATGGAAACACAAAAGAACACATGTGCACACATGCATAGGTCCCTACACAGGAGAACACAGGATGTGGCACAATTCTTAGCTTGGTTATGATTCTAGTAAAATTTCATAGGAGTTAAAATTTTCTGGAAACACTTGCTCTTTTAAGAAAGTCATTTGAGAGAAAAACTGCATGATCATTTCATACATGCTGAAAAAGCCTTTGACAAAATCCAACAGCATTTCATGATTAAAGTCTTGGAGATAATGGGAAATAAGAGAAATACCTAAACATAATAAAGAAAATTTAAAATAAGCCTACAGCCCAAATCAAATTAAAGAGAGAGAAATACAAAAGAAATTCCCCTAAAATCAGGGACAAGACAAGGCTGTTCACTCTCTATAACTATTAAATATAGTATTTGAAGTTCTAAGTAGAGCAATAAGACAACTTCAAGAGATAAAGGGGATACAAATTGGAAAGGAAGAAGGCAAAAGCTTTGTTATTCATAGGTGATATGATACTACACACAAACAAGCCCAAAATCTCTACCAGGAAACAGCTGAAAACACCTTCAGTAATATGTTTGGATACAATATAAACTGAAACAACAACAGTAAACCAGTAGTCCCCCTATATACAAATGACAAAGGGATTGAGAAAGAAAATAGGGAAACAACACCCTTCACATTAGCCACAAACAATTGAAAATATCTTGGGATAACCCTAACCAAGCAAGTGAAAGATTTGTGTAACAAAATCTTAAAAGAAATAAATTGAAGATATCAAAGGATGGAAATCTCTCCCATGGTCACTGATCAGTAAAATTACCACAATAAAAATGGCAAGCTATAAAAAGCAATCTATAGATTCATTGCATCCCCATCAAAATTCTAACACAATTCTTTACAGACATAGAAAGGATAATAATACACAAGTACATATGAAAAACAAACCAAACTAGGACAGCCAAAACAATCATGAACAATAAAAGAACTTCCAGAGGTATCACCATCCCCAATTTCAAACTGTACTATAGAGATATAATAATAAAAACCTCATGGTATTGGCATTAAAGCAAACATGTTGATCAATGGAATGGAATAAAAAACCTAGACATAAATCCATACACCTATGGACACCCGACTTTGAAGAAGCTAGAAATATACAAAGGAAAAAGAAAACTTCTCAACAAATGATGCTGGTGTGACTGTATTCATGCATGTAGAAGAATGAAAATAGGTCCATATTTATCACCCTGCACAAAATTTACTTCAAAGTCACCAAAGACCTCAAAATAAAACCAGACACACTGAACATGATAGAAGAGAAAGTAGGCAATAGCCTTGAACCCATTGACACAAGAGACAATTTTCTAAGCAGAACACAGATAGCAAGGCACTAGATTGACAATTAATAAATGAAACATGCCAAAGAATCAATATAAAATTATGTTAATTTAAAAGATAAATAAGTGGAACCTCATGAAACTGAAAAGCTTCTGTAAGGCAAAGAATAACATCAACAGAACAAAATAGCCTACAAAATGGGAAAAGATTTTCAATAATTCCATCTCCAATAGAGAACTAAGTCCAAAATACATAAAAAACTCAAGAAACTAGACATTTACCAATTAAACAATACAATTAAAATGGGTATAGATCTAAACAGAGTTCAGAATCTCAATAGAGGAATGTCAAATGACTGAGAAACACTTGAAGAAATGTACAACTTCCTTATCTATCAGGGAAATGAAAATCAAAACTACTCTGAGATTCCACCTTATACCTATCAGAATGGCTAAGATCAATAACACAAGTGACCGCTCATGCTGGTGAAAATGTGGAACAAGGGAACACTCTTCCATTGCTGGTGGAAGTGAAAACTTTTACAACCAATATGAAAATCAATATGGAAGTTCCTTTGAAAACTGGGAATCTGTCTACCTCAAGACCCAGCCAAACCCTCTTTGGGTATATAGCCAAAGAGCACTTCATCCAACCGCAAGGACACTTGCTCAGCTAGGTTCATAGTGGCTCTATTTGTAATAACTGGATCTAGAAACAATCTACATGACACTCAGCTGAAAAATGAATAAACAAAGTGTGGTATATTTATACAATGCAGTAGTATTGCTCTGCTGTTAGAAAAAAAATGGTATCTTGAAATTTGTAGGCAAATGGATAAAACAAGAAAAAAAATCATCCTGAGCAAGGTAACCCAGACTTAGAAAAACAAGCATGATATACTTACTTATAAGTGGATATTAGCCTTTTAGTCAAGGATAATACACTACAGTGCACAGATTCAGAGAAGTTAGATAAAGAAGAGATATCTGGGGGTGGGGAGGACACATGGTTCTCCCAGGGAAGGGGAAATATAATAGATTTTGTGAGTGGACTGTGGGAAGTAGGGATGGGAACAGGAGGGATTAGATGGGGAAGGGAGTGGCAGAGGGCGAGAGTATGGGGAGAGATCACTAGAATAGGGTGGCATTTAGTGGACAATGTGGAAACCTGGTACAGTGGAAACTTCTAGGAACCTGTAAGGGTGACCCTAGCAAGGACTCCAAGTAATGGAAGATATGGAGCTTGACTCAGCCATCTTCTGTAATCACATTAGGCTCCCAGTGGTGGGATTTGGACATCAACCCAGCCACAAAACTGTAGTATGAGGGCCTGGTTGGTTTCTGTCCTCCCACCAGGTCCCCAGCCATTTAGGTCCCAAGGAAAATCATGCAGAGAGTCTACATTAGGTTATAAACAGACTGGCCCATTAGCTCAGGCTTCTTATTAGCTCTGGTAGCTTATATTAACCCATTATCCCTATCTATGTTAGCCACATGGCTCAGTACCTTCCTCAGCAGGGCAGGTCACATCCTGCTTCTTCAGTGGTCCAGACAGGAATGCCAAGAAAGCTTCCTACTTCCCAGAATTCTCCTATTCTCCTTGCTACGCCTCTACTTCCTGTCTGGTTGTCCCACCTATACATCCTGGTTAATGGCCAATCAGCCTTTATTTAAAACATGATTGACAGAAAATTCTCCCGCACCACAAAACTAATAACCAAAAGCCTGTTCTACCTGCAAGATGTGCTGGGGCAATCATGGCTCAGAGCTTGTGGGAATGGCCAACCAATGACTGGTCTAATGAGACTCAAGACATGAGAGGGAGCCCATGCCTGATACTGCCTGGATGGCCAGGATCTCAAAGCTGGATGGCTCAGACACCTAGCATAGAACCAAACATGACTGACAAAAATAAATAAAGAAATAAAATAAAATGAATAATTAAAAGACAATGAAATGATTCCTAGTGATATTCTAATACACTCACAGTTCAGTGCCTAGCCCAATTGTCATCAGAGTCTTCCTCCAGCAGCTGATAGGAATAGATACGGAGACTAACAGCCAAACATTAGCAGGAGCCCGGGGAACCCTGCAAAAGATGGGAAGGAAAGACTGTAGGAGCCAGTAGGGTTGAGGACACCACAAGAACACGGCCTTCACAATTGACTAAGCAAGGCTCATAGGGGCTCACAGACTGAAGCAGCAGCCACATTGCCTGCTTGGATCTGTGCTAGGCACTCTGCATACATGCTGTGGTTGTGTAGCTTAGGGATTTTGTTGTACACCTAACAGTGGGGGTGGAGCTGTCTCTGACTCTTTTGCATTCTCGTCGTACCCTTTCCTCCTACTTTTCCGACCTTGAGATGAGGGTTTATGGTTAGTCTTATTATATCTTGTTATGCTACATTCAGTTGATATCACTGGGAGACCTGCTCTTTTCTGAAGGGAAGTGGAGGCGTAGTGGCTCCCACTGGGGGGAGGCTGAGAGGAGGGAAGGGTCAGAAGGTTGAGGTCAGGATGTGTTGCATAAGAGAAAATAAAAAAAGGGGAAAAAGAATGCCATTGGAATTTTGGCAAGCATTATATTGAATCTGTAGATTGCTTTTGGTTATCTTTACAATATTTATTCTGCCACCCCATGAACATGAGAGGCTTTCTCCATTTTCTAGTCTTTTCCAATTTCTTTCTTCAGACTTTATAGTTTTCATTATAGGGTTTTTACTTCCCTGGCTAGCTTTATTTCTAGATACTTTGAATGAGATTCCTTCCTTGATTTCTGTCTCAGCATGTTCATTATTGGTATGTAGAAAGATACTAATTTTTGCAAGTAGATTCTGTTTCTTCATACTTGGCTGAAGGTGATGATTAGACCTAAGAGGTTTCTGGTGGAATCTTTAGATTCTTTAGGGTTCTTCATATCATATCATCTGAAAATAGGGATGATTATTTGACTTCTGTCATTCCTGTTTGTGTATGTTTTGTTTCTTACTCTTGTTTATTTCTCTGACTAAGGATTACAGCAGTGTATTTAATGAGTGCGGAGAGAGTTGGACATTGTCTAATCCCCGACATTGACATTAGAGAAAAGACTTACAGTCTTTCCTGATTTCATTCTCTGAAGAATTGCAGGCTGTAGGCACTGGAGAGATGCCTCAGTAAGGAAAGCATAGAGTGCCCTTGCAGAGGACCCGAGTTCTATTCCTAGCACCTGTGTTAGGTAGCTCACAACCACCTACCTGCTTATCTAGCTCCAGGGTCTCCATGCCCTTGACTCTGTGATCACCTGTATGCACATACGCACAAACCCACATGCACATGCTCACACATGGTGTGATAAAAATAATTGCAAAATGTAACAATTTGAAAACTAAATGTGAGGGACGCGTCTTGGTTTACACTGCAGTGCTATAATGCAATACTCTAGCACTGTGGTGCTAATAATGGTTAATTCCTCCAGTCAGGTTACAAACTCATCAGGATGGAGCATCATGCAGTCTCCTCCTCTGGGACTTGGCACCAGTGTTTAAAAAGGAGCTGCTCAGGAAGATGCCTGCTGTACCTTCAGCAGCAGCACCGGGGTATGTGTGTGTGTGTGGCTCAATACCAGGGTAGACAGGGGGTGTGGGTGTGGGTGCGGCTCAACACCAAGATAGACAGGGGCATGGTGGCTCAACACCAGGATAACCAGGGTGCGGGAGTGGTCCAGCATCAAGATAGAAAGGGACAGGGCGGCCCAGCATGGGGATAGAAAGAGACAGGGCGGTCACTGCTTTCTATTTCAGGTCCAGTGCTGCTGGCATGTCATATGGCACAGTGGCCTGTGGTAAAGAGATGTTTTATCCCTCCAAAATAGTTTATGTTGTGAAGAATGTGCTTCCTTTGAGAGGAATTTCTCAATCTGTGTATTTCTAAGAGACTGCAAGGATAAGTGTCTTAACATAGGTGTGTCCACACTTCTATTTATGGTTTTCCACTTCAACACTATTAGCAAATATGTGTAACATTTTGACCCTTAACGCCACCATTAACCTCACTCCTAGTAACTGCTCGTTAGTATTAATATCTTGCTTTTAAGAGTGTCACTGATGAGTTCTTCCATCTACTGTGCTCTCATTGGTGGGCAATACTTCTCTTAGCCAGTCACCTTTATTTTTTCCTATAATTCCCTTTTCTGTTCTTGAAAATTTTTTTCATTTTTATTTTACTACCTTTAAAATAACTCACAAGAACTTAAGACAATGGCATGCCTTCTAACTTCAAATAAGAGCTTCAATCTGACCTGACCCTGTAGATTTTTTAGGATCCATATGTAAAGAGGGGCCACAGGGAATACGGATGAGTCTTAGCTGATTTAGCAAAAGCCCCTCTTTGGATACAAGTTTCCAAAAGGGATATATTACTTTGTCTAAACTGAGGTGTGGCTTGACAAGAAGAGGAGGAACAGGTCTCATCTGCTATGATAATATGAAGTATTTCAGGTTGAAGCTGTATTAGCACAGACAGGACACTGTTGGCTGATATTTCCAGTCATCTGCATAATCCTTCCTCCATCTTTTTCTCTTGGTCCTTTTCTTTCTCCTTCATTCCCCCTCTCTCTCTCCCTTCCTCCCTCTGTCCCTCCCTCCTGTCCTTCATTCTCTGATAGATTTTCTTGTGTCTCACACTGGCCTTGAACCCCTTATGTAGCTGAAGATGACCTTGAAGCACTGATCCTCCTCTCTCAGCTCCCTGGTGCTGGGATTTCAAGTGTGCATCATTGTGCCCAGTTTATAGCATGCTGGTGATGGAATACAGGACTGAATGATAAATGAGCATTCTACCAGCTTCCTACTCTTTCAAGTATATATCAAATCTTTGCTGCTAAATGCTGTTCTTTCTAACTCACTTTCTGGTTTAGAATTGGAAATCTTTAATCAAATTAAATTTATTAATTATAAATGCTGACTGCGAGCTGGTTAGAACTAGTTTGTTCTAGGGTTTACAGGCTGAGCAGGACACAAAGAATATCTGTTCTTATGTATGAGGTGACAAGTACCCTAACTCAATTTGTGTGCTATTTTTTGTTTGTTTGTTTGGTTGGTTTTTGGTTTGGTTGGTTTTGGTTTTGGAAACAGGGTTTTTCTGTGTAGCCTTGGCTGTCCTGCAACTCACTATATATACCAGGTTGGGCTTGAACTCACAGAGACCCGCCTGCCTCTGTCTCTCGAGTGCTGGGATTAAAGAAGTGTGCCACCACTGCCCGGCCTTGTGTACCATCTTCTAAGTGTCATCATGGTAAAATATTTGTTTCAAAATACTCATTTTTATAAGTCTTATTTTTTTCTTGGTCATAAGCACATGGCTAGTTGAGAACCTTGTAATAATGAGCCTCTAGTGAAAACAGTGTTAGCAATAGAGTTTTTTAAACTTAATTGGGGGAAAATGAAGTGCTTCATGGAGGAAAAGGTTACTATCTAGAAGATGAGATATGTTCAAAACGGACATGGAGTTTATGAGGCACTGGGAAATGGCAGGGTTATAATTTTGATTTTTAATGTATGTTTTATGAAAGGCAGAACGAATGAAAGCCCTGAACTCTGGATGGAATTCTAGGTTGAGTCCACCACTGTTGAACTTGGGTGAGTCAGAGGACATCCCTAGGCGATGTGTGTGTGTGTGTGTGTGTGTGTGTGTGTGTGTGTGGTGTTCTGCTTGTTGTGGAGATAATACATTGCATAAGACAACACAGAGAGCTCTTCCTTTCTAGATCCTGGAGGCAGTAGACTTGCGAAGGGACAAGGTGTTCTAAGGAAGAAACAGCTTTAATTAATATGTGCTTGATTCTGTCTGTCTGTCTATTTATCTGTCTGTCTATCTATCAGCTTGCTATTTATTTATTTGCTTGCTTGATTATTTATTTATTTCCTTTTGTATGTGCATGCTTGCATGTGTGTGCACATGTGCGTGCACACATGTGGAAATTAGAGGGCCTGACTGAGCATTGCCACTGAGGTGCCTTCCACTTTCTTTTTCTTTCGAGACAGAGTCTCTTAGAGGCCTAGAACCTCCCCATGAAGGCTAGCCTAGCTGAACACTGAACTCCAGGGATTCCCCTGTGTCTGCCTCTCATCTCACCATCCCTGGTAGTGGAAGCACATACAACCGCATCTGGTTTACACGTAGGTTCTGAGGACCAGTTTCGGGTCCCCGCTTGTCCAAGGCGGGCACCTTATGGACTGAGTTCTCTCAGCAGTCCTACCTTTGGACATTAAGGTTCCATAGTCTGTGCAAGGGTCAGTCTACAAATGGATCAGTGCTTAAGAGTACTGGCTGTTCTTTCAGAGGACCTCGGTTCAATTCCCAGCACCCACATGGCAGCTTACAACTATCTGTAACTTCAGTTCTAGGGGACCCAATACTCTTACATAGACATACATGTAGACAAAATACCAATGCACATAAAATAAATAAGTTATTTTTTTTAATTTTTAAAATTTTTTCTTTACACTCTGCACCCCATGTGTCCATCCCCACTTCACCATCCCTCTGCACCCCATGTTCAGAGGGATGAAGAGACAGAAATTTCTTTTTATAAAAAGAAGTAAGTCACAGTGTCTCAAAAATACAGCAGTTAGTAACAAGTCTTTTAATAAGATGTATTTTAGATATAAAATAAGAAAGTAACTCTGGATGGAAAGTACCTCATATAATTGGTTGATGGTGACATACACTAAGTCAGTGATGGCTCTTGTCTACTGCCTGGCAGGGTATGGTTCTAGAGAGACACATCAGAAAGTAGGGCTGACTGTGCTTTAGATTCTCTTGGACTGATTAGGGGTGAGCTGGCCCTTGCTCTCAGATGAGATGCTCCTCATTGACTGTGTCCTCTATAAGGATGTCCTGGAAGCACCCTGACTTCTATGTCCTTCTCTGCTCTAATATCTTGAGCTGTTGATATCTGACTCTCATCTGAAAGGCCAGGACTCCTCTAGTAATCAGGTTCTCCCCATCACAAAAGTAACCACGATAAACATGAACTCTATTGCTCAATATTTATTACAACTTGAACTTAAAAGTATAAATGATAAAAAATGATTACAGCAGCATTTATTTTCATTTTGCAGAAAGTAGTATTTTGGGAAGTTCAATCCATCAACCCTTATAAAGATGAATACTAATACTTTCAAATTTAATGTTAATATGCATTTAAGAACTTTTAACTATAACCATGCTGTTTTAATATTAAACTACCTAAATATATTTTAAATGAAATACTTATTAATGTTTCTCTATTTTTGATGTTTCTCTATGAAATTAAGATTTCAAGAATGACAGGTATATTTTAAGAAATGTAAACAGTCATTTTTCATGGTCGCATATATGAAAAATTAAAGACTACAACTTCTCAAGAAAGTGTTTATAACATTACTGCTATACAAACAAGTGTTTTCAAATTCATGGAATTCTATCCATCACTTTACTACCCTTCTTCCACATGTTCCTCAGGACTTTGCCTAAAATATCTTGATTAACGCTCTCTGCACTCTGGTGAAAGGGTCAGCAGTAAGGTTCTCTACCCACACCAAGCTCTCACAGAAACCGGAGCAATGAAAATGACCCTTCCAGCTTGCAGGCAGGGAGACATGGAGGCATCCCAGCACTGCTGATCTTCTGCAGGGAGAATCCTCGCATGGAGGGGAAACTGAAGCCACGCTGATTTTGTTCCCGTCATGTCTCAGTCATATGCAGATTATAGAATCTTGGATGGAACGTTCACCATTTAATTTTCTCTTTGAAATTAGAGTTATTACCCAGAGCAGTTAACTCACGGATTCATTTGACTTATTAACTTATATTCTTCACATGGGCTGCATAGCATACAAACTGTTCAATGTGTTTCAATTCATATGGTTCTTGAGGTGATGTAGGCACCCGAGCAGATAAAATAGTAAAATGAGATCTTTTGATTTTCTTCTTAAAACACAAATCTACCTTACATAAACCAGCTAGGCTAAGAATAGTTGTTTTGCCATAAGGCAGAGAAGAGATGAAGGAGAGGAAGCTAACCAAGGCTCCTTGGGGGGGGGGCGATAATTGAGGAGAGAAGCACTGTGTAGGCAAAATTGGTTATTTTATCGAGGTTTATTGGTATAAGATCTACCTGGTTCACACAGATAGCAACAACCTTCCCGTTTTATAGGACTTTAATTAAAGTATTTTGCCAATTGGACTTTTTAAATTATAGTCTATACATTATTCAGAGAGTTCACTTTCCAGCCTGCTAATCATAAGACTTTTCAAGGTGTACAAATCTTCACTGTTCTGTCTGATACCTTGTTCCCAGATGTGTCCCAGTGTTGAGTTTACTGAATTCCACTGGAGGAATTCTGGCCTGGCAGCAGCAGACTATACAGAGCAAGATGTGTAAGGAAAGAGTCAGCAGAAGTTTTGCACTTATAATGCTTAGACAAATTATGGATGGTTTTGGTAAAAAATAAAACAATCCTTGTTTCTTTATTCAAAAGAATGAACTATTTTGCATTTTTAAATTGTTATGCACAGCCTCACTCCTGTCCCTTTCCGTGGCTCTCAGAGCCCTCCTTTGAAGTCGAATTAACTTGTTCAGTCTAAAACGATTTGCAAATTTTAAGTAGCATGTGCTAACAAGGACATAGAGCAGGGCAAGGCCTTCATTTCCCTTCTGGTAAAAGCAGGAGGGTGTGTGATGTCCTTTAGAGATACACAGCTCTTCCCAGAGAATATAAAATACTCATCGCACATGCGTCCTGTTCTCCCTTCGAAGGAGCTGTCAGAGCTGAAGTTTGTGGTTGGGTTCTCACGGGAATGTGGTATTTAGAGGCTAGTTCTCATTGTTCTCAGGAAGCCACACTCTGAGTCACACGTCTGAAATGAAGGGCTGTCTTGCCTGATTCTCCAGCTCTGGCTCCCAGGCATCCTGTGATGAGCCCTAAAATCCAGCCACCACTTTGCTTCCTGTTCTCAACAAGAACACATTCCTGTCTCTCAGCACCACTGTCCTCTTCCGTTTCTTCCTTGGGGTTCCTCATCTCAACAATGACTTTGTACTCTCCTGAACACTCTTGCTTCCTCCCAGTTCCTGCTTATTGGCTTTAGAGACATGTTATCATTGTCTTTGATCTTTCTCAGCTGATGAGGAGAAATACTTTGTAATATTTTATACCCCGTAAAAGGTGAGTTTTGGACCCAACCTTTCCCCACCTTCCAAGTATCTCATTGTTAAAGAGACAGAGAAGACAACAGTAGATGGTGTATGCCCATCCTTAGGACGTGTCTAAAATTAGCATTCAAAATTAAAACAACCACATAAACTCCTTTCATTTACCCTTAAGCTTTTATTCTTTTTATTTTTATTTTTTAAAAACAATCTTATTTTGCATACCAATCCCAGTTCTATCTCCCTCCTGTCCTGGGACTCCCTACCTTCTCCCCACCCTATGCCCCATTCATTCTTCAAAAACAGTGAGGCCTCCCCTGGGGCATCAACAGTGTCTGTTCCATCACTTGAGGCAGGACCAAGGCCCTCCTTCCTGTATCTAGGCTGAGCAAGGTATCCCTCCATAGGAAATGGGCTTCAAAGAGCCAGTTCATGCACTAAGAATAATTCTGCTTCCACTGATAGTGGTCCCTCAAACTGCCCATGTCACACAACTGTCACCCACATTCAGAGGGCCTAGTTTGGTCTTCTGCTGGTTCCCCAGCTGTCACTCCGGGGTCAGTGAGCTCCTAATAGCTTGCGTCAACTGTTTCTGTGTGTATCTCCATCATAGCCTTGGCCTCTTTGCTTTTAAAACTAATCACAGGAACCTGTTGTTGTCAGCACAGAAAGGCCTACACAGCTCCTCCTCCCTATAACAGCACTTTCTGATGTTTTGCCTCTACTTTTAACAGTTTTTACTAATTAAATGTGTTCTTTGACAATTTCATTCATGCCTATGGTGCCTTCTTACACTGCCAGCCTCTCTTATCTCAGTTCCACCCCTTTCAAGCCCCTCCTCTCTAGAACCATTTCTGTTTCATGTTCGTTCATGTGCTTTTGTTTTTTAAATCCACTAAGTTGAACCAGGGACGTGTGTGTCCCCAGAGCTTAGAAATCCTTCAGAACTCTGTGAGCTCTAAAAGTGTATGGGCAGCTGAAGACAATGACTTCCCTCAATCCAGGACCTTCTAACTCAGCACAGAGGAGGATCCTTTGGGTTCATTCTGCATCCACAGCAGTCCTTGCCTTGGGCCAGCCTCTTGGGGGCTCTGTGCAGGTGACCGCAGCTGCTGCGAGTTCGAGGTGGCAAAGGGCTGCTGTTAATGTTTTTAAACTTACTTTTTCTATAGGTTTTATTGTAATGAAACTTTTTTTGAAATGCAACAATGTTCACTTTTCCTCCTAATTATTACTATAATGGCAGATCTCTTTCCATCCCAATTTTTATTATAAACACAAAGTCATAGCAAGATGTAATGTTATCATACAGATTCTAAGAGCATCGGACCTGAGTTTCTGACATTCCCTTATGATGTTGGAGAACCAACCTGTAACTCCCCATAACTTAAAGAGGCAACTGGGGAAGACTGACTCTCATTTAGCTCCTGTCATGGATTCCATAGACATGAATTCCATCTTGCACTGTGCTGAAGACCAGGTGGACTCTTAGACTGAAACCCTCTCAGGAGCCATGCTTTCTGGACACTGCCTTTGAGCTCCCTGCAGACTCCATTCTTTCACCTGTCTTCCCACCCCTCCTACTTCCTCTCTTTGTCTTGTCACTTTTCCATCCCCCTAAATCTCCTCAGGGCCTTTTCTCTCAACAGTAATAGTATTAATTTTGTAAAGAGTAAAACTGTTAGGTCATTTCTTTTCTCGAATTCTCCCTTCATCCTACCTTTACCTCTCAGCCAAGTGTCCACAAAACAGACAGAAAGAACTTCTTAAAATGACCTCAGAAGTGAGACCAGTGTGTCATGCTCCTATACTTCTTTAAAACATAATTACTGGCCACCGATTGCTCTGTAAATCTGTATTCAGACTTCATTTTTATTCTGAATATTGCTTGTCCATTTTTTTTATCTACAGTGAAGTTACTCTGCAGCAGTTAAAGCCCTATCCATGGATGGGCATTTTCTAATTGATCAAATTAAATGAATTAAATTTGGAAACTTTTTGACATGTGTCCAAATTTCACATAATTACTTCTAATTGCAGGAATTATTTTTTAGATATCAAATCTGCTGTATATACACACATTTTCCTGCCAAATTGTATTGCGTAGTATTTTGCCAAGAGTGTCACAATATGGCTAAAATTAAGCTTCATTAGGTATAACAGGATGAGATGCAATTTAATTCTTAAAGCTGACTGTAAGTGCTGGAAGATAGATTTGCTGTTCTTCTGCCTTCCAAACTAAGGAATAACACATTATTTTGCAAATCTCAGTGGCAAAAGGTAACTGAAATAATTCATGCATCTTCTCAAAGGAAAAGAACTTCATGCTTAAAACTGTGCTGTTATTTGTCTTTGCCCTTCATCCGTTTGACTCCCTCAGGCTGTAGAAGAGGCCCTTTTATTTCAGCAGAAGGTGGATTGAGTTTCTGCCAAGTCAGTGTACTCCCTAAATGGATATGTCAGAGGCAATATTGTTTCTCAAAAATCATTTAGAAAGCAGCATTTTTGCATAAGTAGGCTCTTTCATTAGTTTTGAATTAAATTTGAGCAATTGCTGTTTCTGTTATGGCTGCTGCTTGGAGAGACCAGGCAATGAGGGCTTCCCACGTCCTTGAGTCAAAATTTCCTTTGGGGCTTATGGTACCTGTGTCAGGCTTGGAAGATAGGAATGGGTGTGGCATGTCTATCTAAGCTCGTTGAGGAGGTTGATGAGATTCACAAATGCAAATGTTTTGCATAAAATCAACTAAAGATTGAGGTTTTAATCTATATGAGGATGATGTAGAAGGAAGGCAAACTGATGTAACTTTCAGGGTGTCCCAAGAAATGTCTTTAATTTTCATTTCTAGCCTGGAAAATGATTAATTCCCCAGATGCTTCTCTTTGTCCTGAAGATGATGTGCACTTCATTATGCCCTGAAAGAATTACATTGACTGCTTTGTGAATTTTGAAAGAAGGTCTTGTTTTTTTCATCTAATAATAGGTATATTAAAAAAGAAATATCCATTAGCTGTGCTGATAATGTTTTCCCCTTAGGCAAATGATTCATTGTTTATAAACTAAGGGGGCTACAGAGATATTAATTACAATTAGCAAAATAATATCATCCAGTTTCATTTTAATTTCTGTTAGAAAGATTAAAAACATAAACAGATTAAATCTTGCAGAATGTCGGTGTGTGAATGGGATTTTCTCATAAATTTTTGCATCATACTGTTTTGTTAATTCAAATTAGTTTGGGTTCTAGCTGGATTTAAGTTCAATGAGCAAATTGTAAAAGTATTCATTATTCCATATATTATAACTAGTAGTATAATTATCAGTGTGGTAGTCACATGGCCAAACACAACAGGAAGTTTTCTCCTTATCAATTTATAGTACATTTTCTTTATATAAGTGTCCTTATCTGAAATCACCTTTCCTTAAGGAAAGTGATGATCTTTATTCCTTTCTAGAACTGAGAACAGTGCACATTTTATAAAATAGAGTGGATCATGTACCAGCATATTTTTCCTTTTGTTAATTAGCATTCTGTTCATTGAGTTATTCATCATTTAAGTAAACTTGGCAATCATTAATATCAGACTTCAGCATTTCTTGTAGGGCAGGTCAATTTAATCATTTCTTACTGCAATTGAAAAATTCCAGGTTAGGTACGAGAATATTCAAATTATTAATTACTATCAAATATGAGCAATCACCTAAAATACAGTAATATATTCCTCAGTATTGGGAACGACTCTGGTGCATAGAGATCAGGCTGTATCCTGTTTAAAAGTTTGGGGTATTTTAATACCTGGGGATCTTAGCGCTCTCTGAGAGAACAAAAATTGTTATCTACAGAGCACAAGCAACCTATGAGGCCTGACTGATGACATCTCCAGTCCAGCAGGTGGTCAGTGCATGGATGGCAGAAGGTGACTGTATTGAAAGCCAGCTGGGAAACAATACAGAAATAAAGGTTTTGCTGGCCAGGGCTTCCTTGTGTTTGAGATGATACAGTCATTCCAGAGGAAAGAGCATACTGACCAGGAAAGCGGTGATTCTTTCTTCAATCACTCGAGCTGGAGTCTGACCCAAGAAAAATGAAGGCTCATTAATGTACGGACTACACATCACCCAGTTCCAGCATGGAATGTCCACCCCACTCACTGCCTACGATACTCAGAATATCCCTTATTCATGAGAAAGGAGTAAAATATAACTGGTCTTCTGGGACAGAGTAAATCTGGGATTCACTATCTCCTTTGCAGTCGACCACATCTGGGCATACCTCATACCTTAGAATTCTGAGGGAGTAATATAAAGAAAATTTGAGTTTAAAGGGTTAAATTGGACCTGGAACATTCATGGATTCCTTGGACCTGTCGTATCTCTGGCTACTTCTCATAGACTGTGATTCATAGAAAGGCTATCCTGATACAAAGGGCCGCATCTGTCTTGACTGGTGCCTTCCTTTCTATAGAAAGAAGACAAAAGACAGATAGAGGGGAGTTTACTTCCTAGCCTAAGGCTCGGGTCTTGCTATCCTCTGGATTGGATAATGAAATTGTTTAAATCTCATGAGTCCTTGAAATTTAGTTTATCCATCAAATTGATTAATTAAACACAGTTAGCCCTAAAGCTGACACCCAGGGCTCACAGTCAATAGGTGTAGACACAGCCTATGTTTGCCCTTCTCCAGTGTTCCGAAGCTGCTAAGTGCTTTGTGATGTATTCATGATTTATTTCTGGAGCAAATGGCTCTTGGGGTGGGACTTGGGGTCGTGAAAGAACTAGGTTGACCCAGACACATCGATTCAGTGCCTAAGCGAAGCATCTTAGACATGTCACCATGGCTGGAGGGATTTATTGATATGGATTAAGATCGACTGTCCATCAAAGCAGCAGGTGCTGAAGAAAAATGACTGCTTTGACAAATGGTTTTACATTATCCCTGGGTCTCTAATATGTTACTCTGGAGTCCCCAAGGAAATTATTCCCTGTTCTTTTTCCAGGTAGTAACTATCTCTACTTTCAAATTTTACATTCCTTGCATCACCTAACAATCTACTTGTTGGGGGGAGGCTGCTTGTTTGCTCCTGGCTGCCCAGACCACAAAATAATCACACAGAAAGTATATTATTTGAAATACTGTTTGGCCAATATCTAAAGCATATTTCTGGCTTACTCTTATATCTTAAATTAACCAATTTCCATGATTTTATATTTTACCATGAGGTTTGTGGCCTACCGGCAAGGTTCTACCTGGCAGCTTGCATCTGTCTCAGGTGGTGGCTCCATGGCTTTTTCCTGACTCTGCCTACTCTCTCTATATATATATCTCTTCCAGCCTGGCTATATTCTGATTCACCTCAGAGCTGGGCTGTTTGGGGGCCTTCTCAGCACTGGCATCTGGTACTTTACCTGGCTGGTGTTGAAAGGAGTGAGGCATAGTGATAGGAAGAGGGCAAAACCACATCCCTGACATCCTGCTGGGGCTCCTGGACACCTTTAGAGTTTGGGTCCAACCCCAATGGAATATGATTCTATGAGGAAAAGGTCTTAGCCTCTTTTGCTACTCACTGTCAGTCTTCCATCAAGAACATAGTGTTAACACAAGGTGTGATGTGGTTCACTGTGTACTGATTATCAGCTTTTGGGAGTCAATATACAAATGTACAGATACACAGATGTACAGATATATAGATATACTAAACTCACTCATATACAGCCTGTTCCACAAAGCAGATTTGTCCCTTACTAGCAGATGGCAAATGACGAATAAATTCTAACTTTTCCTGACCCAGTTTTCCAAGGTACAGAAAGCACAAAGTTGTGAGCTCAGCTCTTCATGCTTCTCCTGAAAGTGGCCCCTCTGGGTTTTATAGATTGGGGTGCATGGTATGGTATTCAAGCAAGGTTTGTGGTGGCGTCACTGGTCTACAGTCCAGGCTTTTTGGGCCAGCTCTTCTCTTCCATCTTGATGCTGAGTTTCTAACACACTCAGTAGCTCTCCTTCAGAATGATAGGCAAGCAGTGGCGGGAGAGCATGGTCAGCCCAGGGCTCCTCACACAGTCCCCATACATAATGTTCACTAAGGAAGTTCAAGTAAAAACCTCACCCAATGAAGCAGTTCACAAAATAAATTCAGAAGCCGAGCTTCCTGGTTCTAGATTTTATCTCCACCATTCCCTAGCTAGGCCTGTGGGCAAGTGAGCAGAGATGTTTGTTATTTTTAATTATGTTTGTGTGTGTTTCCGTGGCATATGTACATGTGAATGCAATGCCCATAGAGGCCAGAAGAAGGTGTCAGATTGCCTGGAGCTAAAGATATGGAAGGTTATGAGCCATTTGTTGACTGAGTTTTCTGTCCTGCCTGGTTCCCGCAATCGTTAAGTCCCAAAGAAATCACACAGAGGTCTACATTAGTTATAAACTGATTGGCCCATTAGCTCAGACTTCTTATTAACTCTTATAACTTATATTAGCCCATTATTCTTATCTGTGTTAGCCACGTGGCTCGGTACCTTTTTTGGTGGGGGAATCACGTCTTGCTTCTTCTGTGGCTGGGCCAGGCCTGCAGAGGAATGGGCTTCCTTCTTCCCAGAATTTTCCTGTTCTCCTTGACCCCCCTCTACTTCCTGTCTGGTTGTCCCACCTATATTTCCTGCCTAGCTACTGACCAATCAGCATTTATTTAAAATATAATTGATAGGTTACAGACAATTGTCCCACAACACAAGTGGCTTCTGGAAACAGAATTCTGCCCTTTGATTCCTGAGCCATCTCTCCAGCCTGTGAGCTAACATTTCTGTTGTGTAGTTCTTTTATTTTAAAACTAGAGGTTTTAAGAACACATACCTCAAAGAGAAGCTACCCAGACCAAATGTGTCAGTATCTGCTTGATGTTATAACCCCTGCTTGGCATGCATTATTCATGTTTAGTAAATGATTATACTTATCAGTTGCCACACCCACTTCCTTCTCATCTGTTGCAGGAGTTCCTTTCTGTGCTTGTCGGAATAAATGCTAACGCACATAGGATGGGCCAAGCATACTTCCCCATTAAGAAATGTAGCATTGCTATTTATTCATGGGATATTCAGATGCCTTTCCTTCCATTGTTTGTTAATCTGTGGCCTGACTTAATCTTGTTGGTGGAGAATTTCTTGAACACAGACACTACGCACAAGTGTCTGGTTTAAATGGTGACTTGGTGATTTAGAATGGCTGACTTACTTGTTCAGTGGGTGTGTGTCTGAATAGCCACCTTACTCTGAATCCAGACATCTTATAGATTCATCTCTAATTTTGGTTCACATCCCACTGACAACTCTAGGAGGATCTTCATTTATCACTTCCCCTCACTAATATCCCTGGACAGATTCACTGACTCCCACAATATCTTCTCTCTCTTCCTTTCCCTGCCCCCATTCCACAACATACATATTTTCACATTCACGCTGGCTATCTAACTTTGCCCTTGACTTTCATTTTAAGTCAAATCAAATCAATTTGATAAACGTTAAAATAATTAATTACAAATGAAATATTGGTGTTGTTTTCACAATCCCTTCATTCACTTTTCCAAGCGATTAATACTGTGGCTTTGCTCAGCAGAACTCCCACCCCAACTCACAAGCCTGTGTCTTTTTACACGACAGTATTTGTTTTCTCTTCTGCTGTTGGTTTGGTTCTCATTCAAAGCGTCTCTGCTCAGAGGTGTGACGGATTGCAACCTTCACTACATCTGATTCTTCCATACCCAGAGAGCAAAGAAGCGAGAGAGGTGGCGTGACTAACCACCCAACCTTTCCCACCTCTTCCCACCTTTGAAGCGTTTTCAATCTGTTTGACTGGATGGAGGTGACATACAGGAAATATTTACAAAATACTACAAGCCAGTCAGGAGATAAAACTTCCTGAGCCGAAGCTACTGCTCACATAATTTGGAATGTCTCAAAACTTTCTCAATTCAAGGCAACTCTGTGTAAGAAAAATAAAGAGCTTTTGGACATTTTGAGAATTGGTGCATATTCGTAGTACTGAAAACACATTGTATTATAGCTTTTCCTATGCTACATCACATTTGCCCTTCTCAAGTTCTGCTGCTAACTTTTCTCTTTTTATCTCCCTAAATACCACCTCCTGGCTTTCATATCTTATTATTTTTAATGTGGCTTCACATGGTTCACAGCTCAGTAGACTGATGACAGCTTTGCTTTCCTGGTGGTGCGCCCAGAACCTTCCACCACAACGAAAGCTGCCCAGCAGGAGTGAAACTTTCAGGCTGATACCAGCTTGACTTAGCCCTATCCTATGACTCAAGGGGATGTGGTGTCTTCATCGATATGGTCTTCCCACCAAGTTCTGGGGGGTGAAACAGGAGCAATGGCAACAGTCTTTAATATTTGGGATGATTCACAGGATCCTTTTACTCTGTAAATATGCATATATTTTCAAACATCTCTGCAGTAGTAGGTCCCCATATGGCATTTTCAAGCTTCTTTATTATGTTTTCCTTTCCTATACTCCCTCCTCTGCCCTTCCCTCCCCTGCCACCTCCTTTATCCCTTCTTGTTCCACTTTTCCCTTTTTGCCCTTCTTAGAATCTGCATTCTGTTCCCCTTTCCTTGAATTCCCCCTTTAACCACTCTTCTGTTGATGGACACATGGGTCGGTTCTACAGTTCATCTATAGTGAATATTGCTGCAGTAGATGTGGGCATGTGTCTTCAATGGGTTATTTTCAGGGACTCTTGTTTCCATTGTTAAATATATGCAAAGACCGGGAACTTGTGGCTTTCTCCATCACTTGTGTTCTTGTGGTTCTGAGAATTATTAGTCAGAGGGACAGTGAGCATCACTGAAAGACAGATAATGACTTCACCCTGAGGGGACCCAGCTCAGGCCTCGGTCTGCACACCTAGAAGCTCTTCCTCTAGGTAACCCAGCTAGGAAACTGCTTTCTCAAGCCAGAACTGCAGCTGGGGTCCAATTTTTCTTCCTATTCAAAGAAACCATTTTTCTTCTGTCTTTGCCAGCTCCACCCCTCTGGGGAGTCACAGCAGTAGATTGGTTATGCTAAACACTGCACCTTAGGGGTTCGATTTTGATGTTTTGCACAGTGACCCAGTCATTTATATTGTTGCGATAGACTCTTCTTGAGACTTCACCAAGTCATTTAATTCTGTTTTAAATCATACCTCTGGATAATTTGTATCTGTGATATTTCCACTGCTCTCTTGAATTCCCTGAGAGTGCTTTGCAATGCAGGAATCTCAAGTGCTTGCCCCTTTTCTGTCTTTTGCTTTACTCACCCCAAAGGCTAATAATGTAGAACTAAACATTCATATTAGAAAATGTTTGTCTTGATTGCATTATACTCTTTAGAATCATCAAACTGGTAAGGATATGATTTTAGGAAAGTCCAAAGAACATGACATTTATGTTTTTATCCTTTAGTCTCTAGACCTGTGGATAGCACATTATGTTTGGGACCTGCCCCTTCAGCCTCCCAGCTCTGCAATGTCCCTTGCTCGACGGCCTGCATAGTATCTTCCTGGTCTTCCTGGGGTCCGTGTGTTCATGAAAACTGCCATGATCCTCAGGGGAAGAAAGGTGAGTGCGTGCTTCATTCACTCCCAATGTCCACATCTATTCTGCAGCAGACTAAGCCAGCTTAACACAGCATTTGTTTGCGTTTAGATAACTGGCGCAGGCTTGGCAGCATTTAGTTTTTAGGGAGGCAGCTAAGGACATTCCTGTGGAGCGCAGACTCTAACCTTGATTGACTTTCATATTAAACTTGTAGCTGAGTAAGAGACTGTTACTCAATTGGAAATAATGTTGGTCCTACTGACGCAGCCTGGTCGGCAGAGTGCTAGCCTAGCGTGCACAATGCCCTGGATTCAGCTTGCAGTACCACATCAAACCAGGCTGGCTGGTGTATACCTTAACTGAGGCAGTAAAAGCAGGAGGATTAAAATTTCAAGGTCGTTCTTGGCTACATACTTAATTTGAAGCTAACCTGGTCCACGTGAGATCCTGTCTCAAATAAAATTAAAAAAAAATTCTAACTTACTTTTTCATTTAAGTGATGGTTACACTGAAGTTCTTAGACATGATTCATGTAATCACATGAGAAATCCACTGATTTGTTATTGCTTTATTTTCAGATTTCTAAATTTAGCATTTGTTATTATATTTTATATTTTGATAAAGGATACTATATGCATGTGTTCATATTGGTTAGTGTTTAGTGTCCTCAGGCTTAAAGTAGCATCTTCAAGTTTTTTGACTTAGTTAGTCAGTGTAATCCTGTTTTCTTCATTTTGTATTTAAAATGTCCATCCCTACCCCCAAAAGTCCAGAGGCGTCTTGCCATCTATCACTGACCTTTAAGTTTCCATGAGTGTCTTTCTCCTTGCATGTTGTGCTAAGTGGAAATATTCCTTTTATTAATATGAAGAAAAATAAAATCCCATGGCTTCCCAGATGGTAGGTTGTGTTTGATAGGCTATAATTTTACTTTACATGCAGAGAAACAACACATGGCCAACTGTTGCCTGCAGCGACCCCTGTGTCTCCTGTCTGTGCAAGGCAATGCCATACCAACTAGAATCTCACATGATTGTCATCTATGGCTTGCTCCAGGCACACACATACCCATATTCATGGCCTAGGCTTGCAGGGACTTCATTTTGCTCTGACTTTCATTGTAAGGGAGAAGGGGGAAAATGGTATTGAATCTGGGACATGGAGATGCTAACTTTGATTATAGAAATCAGTGCCTGGCAGGCTGAACTAATCCCCTGTATAACATGAATATTCTCACAAGTTCATGTGTCGGAACACTGCCATCACAGCTAGGAGTGGTGTTTCTAGGTGTCGTAGAACCTAGGAGATGAGAGAAAATACCTAGGAGAGATGAGTAACTGGGAGGTATATTTGAGGGCTCTAGATCTGCCACACTTCTGATTCTACTTCCTGCTTCCTGTCTTCTAAGATGTCAACTAACCAGTCCTTGAGGTTCAGCTACCATGGATGGAGCTTTTCAGCCACCACATTTTCCCTGCTGTGTTGTGCTGTTTTCTCTGAAACTGTGAGGCCAAGTAAACAGTTCCTCCCTTTGGCAAGTTTCTTTTGTCAGACATTTGTTTGTAACAATGTGAAACAAGATAGGACATCATGTAACCTCAATATCCTCCATGTTTCTTCAGTTTATGGACACAGAAAAGTTCCCATTAGAACCAGTAGCCCAAATTGTGTTCCATATATAGTTAGAAATCGTCATTCTCTTGCAGCTATCCATGAGACTCCTTATGGTAGCCTGCATGTTCTTAGAACCTTGAACTGGTCCTCTTGTCTTTCATCTGTGACATGCCAGCTTTTAAGGTTACTCCCCAGGAAACCAAAACACATCAAGCTTTACCAAGGCTGCAACTGCTCTGGTCAGGGATTTGTATACAGATGAAATTTGACTACATGGAGTACCATTCTTCTTTGCTTTCAAAGATGTCGAGTTCTCAACACACCAAATGGACCTCATCTTATTTGGGACACTTATGGATGTAGGTAACATCTATAGGTATATGTAACCCAGTTCATACTGCTTTTCAACCAAAGAAGAGACTTAATAACTCATACGCCTGAAAACAGAATGGCCACCAGGATGGCATCTATGAACAATGTCCAGGTTCTCGGCTTTCTCTTTTCAGTCTTTCTACTTTTCAACTCTCCAACTTGCTTTCTTCGCATTCCATCATTCTCTACAGTGGGTTGAGTTTGATCTTCATGATCTAAGCTCAGTAGGGAACCTTCTTTAAGACGATCAGTAATGTAGTAGAGAACATCTTCTCCAGTGGTTCCAGGAAGAGCTCTAGGGAGGAACATCATGCCTGCTGGGGTTGTAAACTCATTTCTGAATACTCCCTGACCAAAGGATGGGGCTTGACTGTTTAGGTCATAAGCTTATGTTCCCAGAATACAGAGTGGTTTGTGTGTTCTCAACTTTCACAGGCTGAGGGTACAGAAGAGGAAGAGCGATACGGGAACGATGGCCCCTTCAAGGATACTCTGAGAAGGCAAAAGTGATTCTGGGGCCGTACTTTGTAGGTGATTACTCTACAGATAATAAGTTTCCAGTCCTCTTGTTCTGGTCCATTGACTTCGTTATATCAATTTGGAGTATATGGGTTTTTTTTTTTTTGCATTGTATTTACTTTCACTTGAGCCAAAATTTTCACAAAACACTGTGAAGAACTGATGTTTTCAATTTTATCCCAGTTTTCCCTCTCCACATAACTGAGACACATCCTTGAAATTCCCTGGAGAAACCTATAGTTCTTTCTCCTTGTGGACTCCCTCGACACACTGCTGTGTAAATCTTCCTTCTCACTGGCCTTTCTTATGAACTCCACACAAATGTTCACATATGCACCCGCATAAACATGTGCAGCACAGCACTAAACATCAACAAAGACGACAATAGCTAATCCAAGACTGACACCAGTGTCTCCTTTCTCCCCAATACAGTGTCTTTCCAGACACATAGATCCTTTAGTTGATTTTCTTCATAAGTTCAAAGACATTTGGACCAAGGTACAAATCTAGTGCTGAGAAGAGATTCCATGTTCTAGCTGTGCACTGACATAGCTAGGTGAACCATGACCCCTGAGAATGAACCCTTGGGCTCTGTAGATCGGCACGGATGCTGGCACCAGGCTTAGTGTAACTGCAGTATCATCAGATGAACCAGGCCCTGAAGTTACAGGAGTGGGTAGAGATGAAAGGTGGCAGATATCTACGGAGTGTACATTTTGCCCCAAGCAAAATGGCTTTTTTTTTTCAGAGGCTTAGTCTTGGGTTATGAAAGACTAGGTAGGGGCAGTAAGAGCTATGACCTGAGGGTGGAGGAATCCTGCAGCCTTTGGGGGCATGTTGGAGTCGCAGTTTGTCCCTTTGTTTTTATAGAATTCAGACCGAAACCAGGTGACTTCAGTGCACAATTGGAAGATGGCTTCTCTTCTCAGTACTAAGTAACCGCAGGTGGAGGAAATGGACAGCTTTTATAATTGTTATTCAAGGCTGGAAGTGTGCTCTTTTCAAAATAATTCCCTAAAGCAGAGAGAAATCAGCCCTTTAGGTCTTGCTGGAACCTGCAGGACCACCTGCCTCTAATTCCTCTTGGGAAAAAACGCTGAATGGAGATCTCCTTCTTGGGAAATGACTCTGTGCCTGCAGGCAGACCACTGTGTGATGCTGATGGGACAGGTTCTCTTGTTATTTTCTACCAACTGTGAGGACAACATCTGTGCTCTTCTCGGTCTCTATTTCTGATCCTGTAGGACTAAGCCAAAGTCCCTGATTGGCACAGAGTAAATATGACTTAGAATTCCACAGAGGCTGAACACACAGGGCATGTACTAAACATTGAAAAAACCCTAAGACAGCAGTGGGATCTGCAGAGTCCTATTTGAATTCCCTCCTCAAGAAATTCAATCAACTCACTAGCAGAAATCCAAAATATGGGAAAATTCCTGGATACTTTATAGCCTCACCCATCCATACACAGATACATATTTATATAGATAAACTCTTTAATAGTTACACATCTATGTATATATTTTACGGAAAGACAAGGAGAAGATTTGGGGGGGAATCAAGCAAACAGTGAGGAAAGAGATGTGGAAAGATGGAGACCTTTGCCCAACACATACACACCCCCTTCTGATCCAGGGCTTCTTATCTTTATTCTGTTCTTTTTATTCACATAAAAAACATAGAAAGGACTGCGGGCTGTAGATGGTAGGAAATGTTTTATTAGCTAATAGAATAAATTGTTATAGAAATTATCTTTCTATGGCTGTTGTCCTCCATCAGGCACCCCTCAATCAGGCGTCATCTAAGGCTCACGCTGTCAGCTACTCAGAATGCACTAGGAAATCAGTCAACATTCACAGGCTCTGCACCTTCCATCACGGCAGTGACAGGCGACAAGGGGAGCAGCGCTTGGCAGGTCGGTGCTTGTCAAGTGAGGCTGGGCCACCTTCCAGAGGAATTTAAATAGGATCAGGTTTTATCGCTTATTGCTTTATCTCTGAGATACTCCCATAGTGTTATAATTACAGAAATACAAAAGAGAATCAGTCTGAAGAAAATGCTGATGGATAAGTCCCGCACATAGGTGTGATGCAGTTTAAAAAATTCTTCATGATACATAGGTTTACTTGTTCCTTGCAGGCAAGTTCGAAGAAGGCAGCCTGCTAAAGGTAAGGCGGGGGGGAGACTGCTATATGTGGCATCCCTAATAGCTACCAGCCTACATATGGAACTTCAGAGATTCCTCCCTGCTCCAGTACAGTTCCCCAACCATAGCACAGATCCTCCAAAGTCCCTACAGGAAAAGGTATTTTTAAATTGAGACTCTAGGACTATTCTTAAAGACATCCTTTCCATCCTGAAAAATTAACATAGACAGCAAACTGAGGTCAGAAATCACTGACATAGTTGAAATCTAATTTTACAGTGGAAATATTTCCCTTTTCCATTGTCGCTTGCTGGGCTGGCTCTAATTTTACATCTACAAGAATTCCATAAAATCATTCTGCTTTACTACAAATAATATCCATGTTAGCAGGTATTTTTTTCCTCTTCTATTTTTGTGTGGCTGTGTTGGGGCTGGCAGTAAGCTGCACCTACTTCTTATGCAAAGTATTGAAGGTTTTCGTGATTGCTTCACCCTATCAATGCTGCTTGTTTTCTGTGTTATAGCAGGTGGGGAAATAATCATGGCTGATATCTAAAGAACTGGAATCAAAGACTCAGTCTAAGGGAAAGGGGGGTACTTGATTCAGTAAAATGTTTATCATGTAAGGACGGTGACCTGAAACTATGTAACAGATTCCAGTGCCCAGGAACCATGTAAAGGCAGTCAAGTGTACTGTCCTACATTTGCCATCCCCTGCCGCGCTGTAGAGACACACTGATTCCTGGGGCTTGCTAGCCAGCCAGCTTAACCTTTAAGAGCCCTAGGCCAATGAGATACCCTGTTTCAAAAAAACAAGGTACATTTAAAATGACAGCCAAGGTTGTACTCTGGCCTACAAACAATCATGTACATGCATGCATACACACACACACACACACACACACACACACACACACACACACACACACACACACACACACACCTACACCTTCAGTTTTATCAGGTTCTTTGGGTCAGCATCCTTATCAACCATCCAGGCGTGCCAGAGACAAGCAGTAAATACAATGTTCAGCATGCAGTGAGCTTCTGCTATCTGTGTGCCATCTGCTGGGTCTGTCTTCTAGCTTAGCTCCATGAGTTAGCACGGAGACTGTGTTATTCATGAACAGATGAACAGCTCCATGGAAGCTCACATGGACAATCTTATTCCAGGACACAGGAGAGATACAGTCTTCAGACTTCGATATACCCATGAGCCTCCTTAAGTTCTTCTCTACCTTTTCCTAAAAAAGATTTGCTCTTCGCCATCTTCTCTTCTTACCTTACTCTCCCCAACCCACTACTCATTCTTTTCTGTTTTCCTGTAGAAGAATGAGACACTAAACCTTGTATCTTGGGTTCAGAGCTTATGGCAATACTACTACTACTGCTGCTACTACTACTATTAATAATAACAATAATAACAGCAGCAACAGCAAAACCCTGAGAATAACGGTTCTATCAAAGGTGCATGGTGAATCGCTGGCCATGAAAGGATGATTGTAGCTGTCTCCTCACAGGGCTCCAAATCCTGCTGTCTAGTCTGTCTAGCTTCAGTATGAGGGACTGATCCATGATGGCTTTAAACTTTACTTTATGAAGCAGGACCAAAACATATTGCAAGCAGGAGATAAGTCTATGAGGTTAGAGCTCTGGTCAACTTCTATCCACCTACCCTACGATGACACATCAGAACCATCATCCACCATGATCAAGTTGGCTTCATCCCCGAGATGCAGGGATGGTTCAACATACAAAAATCTGTCAATGTAATCCACCATATAAGAAAAAAAAAACAAACCAAACCAAACAAACAAAAAAACCCCTGCATGATCATCTCATTAAGATGCTGAAAAACCTTTGACAAATGTGATCAAATGAGCTTCATCCCAGAGATGCTGGCATCCCAGAGATGCTGGGATGGTTCAACATATGTAAATCAATAAACATAACCCATCACACACAAAAAAATAATATTTGACTAAGATAGAATTCAATAATTGTGAAACATTGACTGACCCAGCCATGGTGAACTTGAATGTCGTATATCTTTTGGAATTGAACACCTGGAAAACCCCTGCTGTTTACTAAAGTCATGGTTGCTGGCGTGTGAGTAAGTTAAGTAGAAAAGGAAGCCATGGTGCTTGTTTTATGCTGAGCTTGTGGTGTGATTTGATCCTACTTAGAGTCTGTACAAGGGCAGCACATGCACAAAAGAGCCCAAGAGAATTTATTGACTGAGGAGACACACTCTATAGATTTATGGGGAGAGAGATGCAGCATGATTTATTGAGGGAAATGGCATGAGCCCCTTACTGGCTTTAAACTCCAGGAATAGGACAAACCAATCCCTCCGTAGAGAGTGCTAGGTTTCTGTACTGTTCTCCAAACTGGTTGTCAAAGTGTAAATCATGCTATTGCTTTTTCAAAGATAAGAGCTAAACAAGCACAAACAGATGCCAGGAAAGAAGCAAGGCACCAGGTGCTGTGTGTAAAAGTAGAGGTCACACAAGTCGTGTGGTGGCAAGCGCTTAGAAGTCCTTAATTTATGCTAAGTGTAGTCGAGTGTCCCGCATTCGAGTGTCCCTTGTACCTCTCCTTGAGGTTCCTAAAGCTGAGCTTTCTGTAGGTTGTAGGCTGTATTTTGAGTATTTAATGATGGGGAGTTAGAGCTATAACCGAGCAGTAATATCCATTGTTGTTATTATTTTAATTGGCCTTAAACCTAGCAATTTTAGTATCCTTCTAAAAGTCACTGTTGGCTAAATAATGTCTAAATAGTATATTAGTTATTTTCTGTCTTTCTGCCATCAAATACCTCACAAAAGTCAAGGAGAAGAAAGGTTTATTTGATGTTACAGCTCAAGAAATAAAATCCATAATGCTGGCAGTGGACACAGAGAGAGACCAAGCTATCAAATGTCAAGGTCCTCATCCAGGGACCCACTTCCATCAACAAGGTTCCATTTCCTAGGTGGCTTACTGCCTTCCAAACAGCACTGCCAGTTTGGGACTAAAAGTTCAAACATATGAGCCTTGGGCAGAGGAGGTTGTTAAATTAATAGACTTTTGGCTAGAGATGGAGATCAGTTGGTAGAGTATTCCCTAGCATTGAGGAATCCCTGGGATCAATCTCATTACTGCATAAACCAGGCATGGCGACACATGCCTACAATCCCAGCACTTGGGAAATAGAGACAAGAGGGTGAGAAGTTCAACATCATCCTCACCTCCTGAGTGAGTGTGAGCCCAGGCTGAAGATATATGAGAACCAGGTTTGAAAAAGGAACTTCTGGGCGGTGGTGGCACACGTCTTTAACCCCAGCACTCGGGAGGCAGAGGCAGGTGGATCTCTGTGAGTTTGAGGCCAGCCTGGTTTACAAGAGCTAGTTCCAGGACAGCTAGGACTGTAACACAGAGAAACCCTGTTTCAAAAAAAACAAAACAAATAAACAAAAAACACAAAAGAGAGAGACAGACAAAAACTGAAAGCTGAAAGACCATGATTGGTTGACAGAGTTTGAATATAATAGTGGGAGATAATGTGGGGTGGAGGGGGATCTGTGCCTCTAGCAGTGATATATCAAGAGGACCAAAGATTGCAAATCATGCCATTAATGGATCTCAGCTAGTTCTCATTCACTCACTCATTCTTTCCTTAAAGTCATCTTATGGTTATTGTCTTTCAATGTTACTTTAAATTATTTAAAACAAACATGTTGCGTAAAAACAAAATATTGCTTCTCTTTCTGGCATCTAGACTAAAGAGAAAGATATAGTATGCGAGCCCCCGTGTTCTCTCATGGCCACAGCTCAAGAAAGGTGCATAACAGAAAGCCTTGAGAGCAAGTCCACACCCTCCATCTCCCGACAGCCTTCAGCACTCTTTACAGTGTTATGGTTGATCTTTTCTCTTTGTGTACCTACCTTACTCCTCCTGAAGTATAGTTTGTGATTCTGTAGCATTTCAAGACCTGTCAAAGTCCTTATTATGGGCTCTGACTGTAGGAATTTGAGAACCCATGCCCAGTTAGGGAAGAGAATGAGGTCCTAGAGACGCTGTCTATACAGACGTGCTGAGGCAGAAATCTCAGAGAAGCCATACAGAGAACTCTCAAAGCAGGAAGATGTCATTGGTTAGGCACTACACATAGGCAAAGATGTAAATGTGCTGTTTCACATAAAGCAACAAGGATATTGACAGCAACGGCAGATATGAAAGGTGGGTGTATTTGTGAGCAGGCGCTGCTGTGGGTCATCACTGGAGGCCATGGATTACGGACACTATTGGATGCCCCCTGTTCATTATCTTATCTTATTCCATCTGGCCCTTCCGTTGTCTCTTGGAAAACACTTTCACACTCATTCTTTCCCACACTTTCTTGTTTTCTTCTCACTTTGCATCCTTCCATCTCATAAACAGAAGATACCAAGCTAACACATGCATCAGAGCTGCAAGCGCTCGCACGGGAGTTTCAACAGTTGTCCAGCTGCTGCTCCTTGGCCTTTGCTGGATCAGGGTGAAATACTGAACATCATGCTTTCTTTCTCCTTCCAGGCTTTAGAATGAGACAGCGCCATGTTCTCATGGAATCTACAGGGCCCACGGGGCACTGCCCTCATCTGGTAGAATCTGTGCCTTGCGAGGATCCGATGTGTCATCGATGGCTTGCTTCAGAAGGGATCTGTATCCCTGATCATGGGAAATGTGGCCTGGGACACCGCATCCTGAAGGCTGTCTGTCAGAACGAAAGAGGTGGGAGATGGTGACACACTGCAGGGTTAAGTTATACCCAACAAAAGCAGTGACACTCTTCAAAGGTCATTTCTGGAGGGTGAGAAGCTCCTGTATGGGGTATGTGAATTGGGTGACAAATTGCCTTAGAGTAAGTTGTGATCACTTCATGCGAGAACCACAAACTGTCACTAAGTGCACGTTTGGTTACACTTAAACACACCACTCTGAACCCACAGACTTCCATGGAGATTTTTTTTTTTAATTTTATCAAGACAAATAACAGACAAAACCATCCCAGTTTATGCGTCCAGAACAAGTTTTATTTTCTTTTGTTAAGATCACTTTATGACACGCCTTTATTTAAAGTGTTCACAAAATGCTACCTGTTAAAGATGCCAGGGTTAAAAAGAAAAGGGGGAGAAAGCTTAAGTAAAGTCTTTTCATTTGTTTAACATTAGACCAGAATCAGTTCTGGATATAATGCTAACATTTTCAACAAGCCATTTTTAAATATAAGCTGTCAGGATTTACACAATTATTAACAATGATGTCTGTCCTTGATCACCAAGCTTTTGGTACAGTGCTTGTTGGAAATGAAGTGTGGTTTAAAAATATGTAAGTCATACGGCAGTGAGGAAAGCGACATTTAAAAATCTTTATGCTGGAGATTAGAAAGAACCCTATCTCTCCGAGGGAAGTGGAGCGCACCTCCTAATCAGCTCTGCAGTGTGAGGCCCCACTCACAATGCCCTTCGTGTGTGGGATGAAATGTTTTGACTTACGGAGCGAAGTAAGCCACAGAATGGGAGGAAATTACAAAGCAGACTCTGAGTGGATACTCTTCACAGGGCTGACATCCAGCAAACTGTTGCTCCTTTTGTCTCTTCCTCCCTCTTCTCTCTACTGCCTTTCTCCTTCACGTCTTTAGCCTCCTTTTCCTTCTCTAAAATAACTAACATAAGTAAGCAAATGTACCTTTTTTATTAAATGATTTATTGTTTCCCTGCAGAAGGCAGATGGTTGTTTAATTAAATAGAAGGCAACAGCAGATTGCAGCAGCTGCAATAAATAGTTGGAACTAATAGGCACTGCTCCTAATACAACCACATAATGCTTACATGGTGGCGAGGTGTGGCTTATGAGAGCAGGCAAATAAGATCACTTCCATGGTGTTTTCCTAGTATTATAATTTCTAATAAGGAAAATATAATTTGTTCTTCTTCCATGATTCTTGGCACACTCAGTCTGGACTCCCTGTAATTTCTCAGGGAGACCAGGTTCTGGGAAGTCTTCGCTCTATTATTAGTTCATTGACACTGATTTATGGCATAAACTCCTAAGTTCCTTTAAGTTTCCATGGGTGATAGAAATGACTTTTAGTCTAACAAGATGATTCTGGGTTGGTGTCTGTGTTTAACTGGTATTCAGAAAGACCAGAACATTGCTAGAAGTTAGGAACTTTCATTCCTAATCTCAACCACAAGGAAGTGGAGATAGACTGGGGGTGGGCTCATTATTAATCATCCCATCGGTAAAAGCCCTAGAGAGATCCCTGGACTATGGAGTTCAGGGGTCAAAATTTCCTTCCACATGGCTATGTGGAAATGTGGGCAGAGTCGAGTGTGCCCAAAGAGTGCCTGGATGCTCTGTACCCAGCTGAATGCATTGTCTATATCCAGACCACACTGAAAGTGTCTGGTCTTGTCTAATTCATCTCTTTCATCTAGCTATTTATCTGTACATTTTATAATATTCTT
This sequence comes from Ondatra zibethicus, assembly GCA_004026605.1. Taxonomy (NCBI): domain Eukaryota; kingdom Metazoa; phylum Chordata; class Mammalia; order Rodentia; family Cricetidae; genus Ondatra; species Ondatra zibethicus. The sequence continues at coordinate 48,453 of PVIU01000523.1, forward strand.
TATAGTAAAGCTGTAAATGTAAGTGAAATGTTTCCTTGGGTTCTCTAAGCTACCTGGGAAAATCATGGAGTCTGAAAAAGGGTTTGTGCCAAGTCTGATTTGCATCATGGGTGACAACCTGGGGTACCATTATCCAAGTGTAAGAGTTTTGACTTGATGCCATGTCCATGATAATAGTTTTGGAATGGAAGTGGATTTGAATGGTAGGACCTCCATTGGTGTAGAGGAATTGCTTAGTATGGAGGAAATCCTACTGATCCAATCCCAGGAGCATTCTGTATTGAGACTGGTGTCTGAAGTACAGTGGGGAAGGTTCAGTCCTGGGCCTTCCCTTCACCCTATTTGGAATTTCACTACCTACTGAATGGTCAAATTATTAAATTTATGGAGGAATATTTTCCTATAGGTCTCGAGATGAACTGGTAAAAACTACCTTCAATCATTAAGCTTATGAGGGTTAAAGTATGTATATGAATGTGATTAGAGCTATTCCTGGCAACTTACTAGTAATGCAAGCTTATAATGCATATTTGCTATAACGTTTGGTCTGTGTAAATGGAGGACACAACAGTATTATGTATATAGTGCAGTCAGGACTGGAGATTAGAATAAACATATCTATATCTTCTTGCCATCCTTTAGCTGAGAAAATGGAAAGCCCATTGGGTTGGGTCCCATAGCAACTGGTATAGTACTTTGGTCATCTCTTGGCAGGTACTGGAGAGTTGTCATGACAACCTTTGTCCACAGCTTTGGAGGTTTCCTCCCTCGTGTGTGCTTTGCTCTCCTCAATGGCTGTTGTGGTCTCCCTTTACCATGATACAGCAATTTCAAGGCTTTATTACTTATTCCTGTGAATGGATTTAAATTTATCTTTTGACTGACATTGTCTGCTTCTGTGGGGAGAGTTGGAATTCATAAATATTCACATTAGCTCTGTGAAGTCTGTGGGCTTTTAAATACCTGGATGAACTAACTTCATTGTTTGTGAGGCAGTAGCTGCCATCATGGAGACAGGAACATGTTGACCTCCCGGAAAACGAAACCATGTCATACTTGGTGAAAAATTGCATATGTTGTCTGGTTGGACCTTCTGTGACTCAGAGGCTGTGTGCCTCTGTGAGGAGCTGCCTATCAAACTTCCCAACATGGTGTCATGGTCTTCACATAACTACAGCATTGACAGAGCTGCCGCCACTCATTTAAATGATTAAGTAAGGAATGCTTGAGATATACAGATTCCTGTGAGTCTCTTTGCTTGCCACAGTTGATAGCTGACTTTTCATCACACCGAGTTTCTCAATTGCTTTGAAACTTTTTGTTTCAGAATTTATTTCAAGCTAAATGGATGTGGCCAGAAGAAATTGTCTTACACTTGATATAAGAAACTCCAAAACTCATATTAGATCCAACCAGACTTGAAACCTACTAGAATTTGCAAGGGCAACTTGCTTTGTCTTCCTTAGGTACATCTATAAGCCCATTACAGGAGGTAGGTAGATCTCTGTGAGTTTGAGGCCAGCCTGGCCTACAAAAGCTAGTTCCAGGACAGGCTCCAAAGCTACACAGAGAAACCCTGTCTCAAAAAATCAAAAGCAAAAAGCAGAACAAAACAAAAAAAAGAGCACAGAAAGAAAAAATATTTCACAATCTCATGAAATATCTGTGTTCTAATCATACTTAAAAGCTGAAGAATATTTTTCCCTCATATATATTTGTATGGTATACATGTATGTTTATAAATGTGTTAACATGTTTGTGTGTGCACATGTGTGCATACATGTAGCAACCCAATATTGACACTGCCGAGTTTTCCTCAATTGCTTTCTACCTTATATTCACTGAGGCTGGCTTTCCTAGTTGAAGCCAGAGCTTGCTGACTCAGGCAATCTGTCAACTAGCTAGACAGGGCTGCCCTCTCTTCACCTTCTGAGCTCTAGAAGTGTAAGCTGGCTATTATGACTTCCAGGCTTTAGTTTAAGGTCTGGGTATCTAAACTACAGTCCTCAGAGTCCTCAGACTATGAAGCAAGGGTTTAATTCTAGAGCTACCTCCCTGTACACCAAGAAAACTGTATACTAACACACACAGACATACACGTGCGTGCATGTGCACGCACAAACACAGACACACATCATTATTTAGGATTACCTTTGTTTATATTTTATTGGATTTAGTTTTACTTTTTGAAACACAGTCTTGTTCGGTAGCCTAGGCTGAGTGATCTCCTGCCCCAATTTCCAGTGTTAGGGTTACAGATCAGATGAAGCCACTGTGCCCAGCTCTCTCTGGGACTATTGTTGGTGTTCCATGTGGTGTACCACAAAGATGAATGTACTTCCCTTCTCAAGAGGTATGTTCGTGCCCTGACCTGGGAAACTGCACAATTGACTTGGGAAACGACTGCATGAGATGAAGTTGGATGTCCCTAAGCCTGGTTAGTCAACTAAAGAATGTGATCTCCTGTTACATGCTTAGGTAAAGTGCAGGCCACATAAGCATGAGGATCTGAACTTGATCCCCCAGAACCCATATTAAAAAAAGCTGTGTGTGGCAATTTGCGCCTATAATCCCAGCACTGGGGAGGTGGAAACTTAAAGATCCCTGGGGTTTGTTGGTTGTTAGTCCAGCCAAATTGATATAGTCTAGAGATCTTGATCCAATTCATTTTCTCTGCCAGTTAAATAATTAAAAGATAGAAAAAAATCTCGGACACATCAGACAGCAACAGGTTAAAAAATAAACTTCAAGTGAAGAAGCAGGATAGCACACGTAGACACTCACACACATGCATACATACACACACACATGCACACAGAGGTATACATATGAACACACACACAGACACATATACACAGACATGTGTACATAGACACACACATACATATTAACATACACACACAGACACAAAGGCAGAAAGAAAGGCTCCCTGCAGAGCAGAGAGGGAACTAAATCCTTTAGTTAATTAACATTTAGTGAGTTAAATGTTTTTAGTGGTATAAGACCTCTACCCTCATTTTGAGTTGGTCAGTTGAAACTAACAACAAAAAAGTGTGTGCGTTGGGTGTGTTGGGTGTGTGTGTGGAGGAGTTGACAGGCAAACAGCTTCTGAATATGTGAGCATATTTTACCAGCAGAAGAGGGTTAGGCAAAAGTGGGGCCCCACTGACAGAAAGAAAAAATTAAAAAATAAAACCCAAAAAAGCCCTTCTTTCAGGTCAGGAGACTGAGGGAGAAGCTCTGGCTAGGGCTCTGATTTCCAAACTTAAAGTAAGTTAGTTTGCTGTCACTTTTCATTGGTGACTAGTGGTGATTTATCAGTATGTGACAACTTCAGAACAGGTTATGAAATCCCTCCATGCTGACAAGGAAATATTTCTAGTGGATCTAAGTGACCATCTGGATCTTCCTCCATGTCTCAAAGATGCAAAGTGGGCAGTTGTTCTAAGGTGGCCCAAATGTGGAACTGCCCAGTGTCCCATCAGACAGCCAGCACCTTCTCTGTGCCATGCTTTATCAAACATTCTTTCTTGAAAGACAAAATAGCTTTTTTATATATTTCAACAAGCATATTTATTCAGAGACCATGTGGCACACATTCTGAACTTGTAGGAAGTAAATAATCAGCCTGTTAAAGTAGAATATGTCAGGAGTTGTTGTAGAATATTACTTTACGATGTGTTACATTGGTTTATGCTGTAGAACATTGGTTTAATGATGCAAAGTTGTATCTCATTCTTTTGTGTTTCATTTGTTTAACTCTATGTTGTATTACTTGCCTGTCTAAAATACCTAAGCGTCTAATAAAGAGCTAAATGGCCAATAGCGAGGCAAGAAAAATGATAGACAGGTTTGGCAGGAAG